>OX123183.2:35646851-36246851 GCA_944739405.2 Euclidia mi | reverse complement strand
TGACTTGTTTGACAGAATGAAGGTGATCAATAGTAGAAAAGCTGCGGCGGAAACTGGCTTGTTCCGGAGGCTGATGTTTGTCGAGTGTGCCCGATATTCTCATCTCGATTACTTTAATAAAACCTTTGTACATATATTATGTGAGACCAAACTAATAGGGCGGTAGTTGTTTATGTCCGACTTATCACCTTTTTGTGGGGAAGGGTGATTTGTGAGTGGCAAAATGATTGAGGAAGAATTCCAGTTTTCATAATACTATTGAAGAAGTTGGTTATATGCGGCAGAAGAACTGGTTCTCCTATTTTTTAAATTTCAGCTGTTATGCCATATTCACCCGGGCTCTTGCTATATTTCATACTTCTTAAGGCCTTGCGTACTTCCCAATAAGTAAAAGGAGGGATGCGATCAGAATCCGAAAATGGGGGAATGTTATATAAAGAAGTTGAAGTTTCGCTGTAAAGACTCTTGTAGTATTCAGTGCAAATATTTAAAACCTTGCTCTTATCCGTCTGTCTTACACCCATATGATCCCTTAAGGAGGCAATTGTTGGTCGGCCTGTCTGTAAAATCCCTTGTCGTGCTGATCTTAAAAATTAAGTTTGTTCTAAAGCAATTTTAATGAGAAATGTGTTGCGGATTCTCAAATTTCGACGAATGTTACGCTTGACTATGGTCAGAACTGAATAACTTCTACGTTAGTGATATTGTTCCTATGTGAAGAAAGGCAGAAATTAATTTCATTTTTATTAATTTTATCTGGGGATAGCCAGGTCCAACGACGATGAAGCTTTTTTTAGAAGTAACTGTTGCTGAGACTTAGATTTTGACCGTATACAAATTTGAGAAGTCAAGTGCCGTGTTTATTTCTTATACCTAATCCGTATGGACCGACGACGTGGCTATTGTCAAGTTCCTGTCTAGCACCAACTTTGGCGTTGAAGTCTCCCTGAACTTTTGTCCATGTGCCACGATTTTTGGCACAGGCTTCTTCTAAGAGGTCGTAAAATGCTTTCACTTCGTCGTCAGGATGGCCTGTTTGCTTTGTAATAATTCAAAGATCATTCTGACGCATACACAAAAATCTTGTTTTTATGAGGCAAACAACTACGTAATCACTGCCAAATGACATGCAATATTCATTCGCATCAAGCTAATAATAGTTTAAACTCTGGTACACTTAGCATCAAAAGGAAATGACGATAACGCAGATTTAAAATTTATTTTTATAGAAAGTAATTCAAGTGAACATAAACAATTCAGGGACCTAGTCAGAAACACAAAGTTACAGGTACCCGATTTGGTCCACACTTTGATGAAGATTCTAGTGATTTGTATGTAAACCTACATGCTACTTGTGGGCGGCAGCAAAAAACTAGAAATCTCAGATAACGCTCAATACATTCTTACTCACTGTATCAATAAAAACATTTTGTGTTTTCAATTGCTGAGTATCATATAATAAAAAAATATTATCAGTATGTATTGGCTAGAACTAAGTTATGAAATATATCTAATTCACTTTTGTAACAGTAAACATTTTTTCTTGAAGACTGTACTGTGATGCAATTGTAAATTATCCTATCGTACTCTATCGTTATCTATAGAACATATCTATCAAGTATTGCTATAATAAACACCAGGAAGACTAATTCAACCAATTACTAGAATAACTGTATTACTTGCAATATTTGCTCTCGACTCTTAAGTGCCTACTCGACAATCGAGTGTTGATATACTATATAAAGCAACTACCTATACAGTATTGTTGTTTATTACAAACGTTCGTTTATTGCCGTTTTTACAATAATTGAATCATGGGGTTTAGTGACAAAGTAGTTATAGTTACTGGTGCTAGTGCTGGAATCGGTGCTGCCATAGCTGTTGCTTTTGCTAAAGAACGAGCTAAAGTGGTCCTAACTGCAAGAAATGAAAAGAGATTGAAAGAAGTAGCTTCAGCATGTCAAGAATATGGAGTTACTCCACTTTTAATCATTGCTGATCTCTCCAAAGACAGCGATATCAAGAAAATTATCAAAACGACATATGATCAACATGGCAAAATTGATATTTTGATTAACAATGCTGGCATAGTAGACATTGCGGCAATTGATGAAGAAAAAGCGATGCAGGTTTACGACAAAATCATGACAACAAATCTTCGATCTGTCGTGTACTTAACTCATCTTGCTTCAAAACATCTCATCAAGAGCAAAGGGAACATTGTAAATATTTCTAGCATCGCAGCTTTGGACACCATATCTCCTGGCAACTTCGCATATTGCACTTCCAAGGCGGGGATCGATCACTTCACCAGGGCAGTGGCTTTGGATTTGGCTCTAAAAGGTGTCAGAGTAAACACTGTGAACCCTGGGCCTGTATTCACTGACATTATAAAAAGTGTAGTTGGTTCTGATGCTAAAAGAGATGAAGCGTGGGATAAGTGGGCTGTTAATACAGCTCTTGGAAGAGTATCACAGCCTGAAGAGATCGCAGACCTGGTGCTGTTTCTGGCTAGCGATAAGGCGAGGGCGATTACAGGCTCTTCATATGTCACCGACAACGGAACACTATTGAAGCGAAACATCAATATTGTGTATAAAGAATAACTTGTTATTGTCTTGCATTTTTTTATGTTTTGTGTATTTAATATTTTGATACATGTCTTTCACGAAAATGAAACTTTAATCAAATGAATGTTATTCTGTATAGTGTGTATCTATCGTTAAATCATTTAATTTAAACGAAATACCATTTAATTTTATTCCAAATTGATCTCAATATGTCAATTATATTAATCTCATGAACATACATTCAGGTTTTTTATTGTGAAAATTGTATTATACAAAATACCCTTATCAGATCATTCATTATGTCGTAATGATATTATAAACAAATAAAACATTTTGTGTTTTCAATTATAGAGTGATAATAACACTTATAAACATGTTATTAAGGTTCCATTTTCATTTTAAATTAGGTAGTAAGTTAAAATATTAATACAGCGTCTATCGGACAAATTATTATCCTGAAAGTTTCTGAACGATAAAACCTCTTGGGATTCGTTCTGCGGGCGGACATCAACCAATCATAATATTAACCCTCTGCGACTGAGGTTACGTCTGCCAGACACCTCAAAATAAACTTTCGATCGCTGTGTCGCCAAATCCGCGAGGATCTTCCCGCGCCGCTCAATAGCTTCATGCGCCCGCGTCCCCCGCCCGGCAGTGCACCGACGGCAGTCGCAGTATTCGCATGTACCGACTTACAGCAGCGAGGTATCCGTAATACGTAAGGTCAGTAATATGTGATGGGTCTTGTAGACGTATTGTCAGTAAATTAATTATATTCTCCTACTGTCTTATGGACGTGACGTCACTAAAATAATTATTTTCTTAGTGTCTTGCAGACTACTCGTCAGTAAAATAATGATATAATCATTATCTTTATATGATGATTATGTTTCATTGATATTAGATGGACAACAACCACATGATAGACCTTTTAGGAAAAAGAAAGGCTGTTATGTCGACGATGACGTTTCCACAAGTATTTTTTATCGTTTATTTGATATAGCTGGTATAATGCTAAAATGCTTTATGGAAAGTATCAGGCAAATTGAAACGAGCTGATTTTCTTATGTACCCTTACTACCTTGCAAAAGAATTAGTGCGACCAGCTCTAAAAGAACGAGTCTACAATGATAGGCTGCCTAGAGAGCTATGTTTGACAGTTTGACGTATTTTGGAACAAGACTTACCACCTTCTCCACCACCAAGTGACCCTGGCACATCATCGGCAAGAAAGGTATGCCGCATATGTTGAAGTAAATTGGAGCGCCAAACAAGATTTACATGTTTTGTCTGCACAAAACCAATTTGGTTTACAATGGGCCGCTCAAATTTGCACTGATTGCAAGACTAAATTTTGAGACTGAATCAAAAGAAAAATGCTGTAAGGATTTTTTTGTTTTATTTTTTTCTGTTTAGTTTGAAGCCAGAAGAAGGTATTAATAAGTATATTTTTTGTGTTTATTGATTTTTATCATTTTATTAAATTTTAATAAAAGCTTTGTCCAAAAATACCTTGATCTCACCTTGTAATTCAAATATAGATCTATATTCTTACATTTGTGTTTTATTCTGTTTTTTTAATGTTTAATATTTAAAGTACATGTCTATACATAAATACATATTATTTCATTATTGAATTTATAATATCTGCGACACATTAATTCTATTTTATTTACACGTCTCTTG
Source organism: Euclidia mi (assembly GCA_944739405.2). Classification (NCBI taxonomy): domain Eukaryota; kingdom Metazoa; phylum Arthropoda; class Insecta; order Lepidoptera; family Erebidae; genus Euclidia; species Euclidia mi. Next base: position 36,242,595 of record OX123183.2, on the reverse strand, counting down.
GACTGCTCCTCAGCAGAATATTTACATAAATGGCACCTCAGTGGCAGAGGGTTAAGGTACATTAAATCCGGACGGCATTGTATCTTCCTGGGTTAACGTGAATGTTACACATTGAAATCAAACTACGGCTTACGGATTCTGTATCGCGCTATATTGCTTTTAGTTAAATTACATTCAAACTCAATGATGAATGGTTTTAATTATTACTTGCCTACACTTCAGTTTCTTTACAGGAATCGTGATCACGGTTGACTGAGGTGATATTTTTCTGGACAACATTACTTGTGTCTCTTATAAACGAAGTACTTAATTTTTTTTTAAGACAAATCCCACACTAAGAACGAATTCTGTGTCATGGGGGACTTTACAAACATACAACCAACGGACACAAATAACACTCAGACTCGAAACAACAATTTTTTAATCACAAAAAGTGTTGTCTCGTGAGGGACTCGAACCCACAACACCCGTCACAGTATCAGGCGAGACTGCCGCTTAAACCTCTATGCCAACCGAGTAGTTATACAATTAATATGAATGTATGTATGTAATAAATACGAAACGCATGTTTCAGATATGGTAAAACTATTAACCCGGCGTCGTGGGGGTAGAAATTCGTTACACGGACGTCGGGGATGGGTCATATTTACCTTTTTTTTAAATCCATTATCCTGCAATATTTTGAAGAAAAATCCTTTTTTTTCTAATAACTTTATTGAACCATGTGTAATTAAATAAAATATAACTTTATTTGTACAAAAAGATATTTATTAGTTAGTTTACTTAATCATTAAATATATCACTTTAAAAAGTTAACCAAAATAGCTTTCTCTAGCTTTATCACAATAAACACTTACTTTTATTATTTTTTAAAATTTATATGGCACTTATAGGAACTTAACAAAAGAATCTTTGAAAAAAACATAATAAAAATTAATTGGAACCATCAACATGAACACCTACCGCGCATAAAGTTATGAAATTTTTGGGGCAAATAAATGTTTGCCGCAATAATGGCACGTATGGTTAGTCTTTCGGCCTTTTCTGATGGGCACACCTGGCACCTTCTACGAACATTGGGTCACTTTGGTGGAGGGTTTTCTGGCGATTCGTCACTATCTGATTGGTCTGATGCATCTTGTTCTGTGTCACTGGCCCAACTGCGCTCACTGGCATGGTCTCTTTCTTCATCAGACGACTCCTCTTCAAATGATGAGGCATCCAAGTCAGATTCTTGAAGGGCCGGCAATATACGCTTTTTTTTTTTGGTGACGGGTTGGAAAATCCTCATGGAGTCCCTCCGCCCTGGGGGAAGGACGAAGGGGACTGTAAGACTCTTACTGACTAAAAACCAACCCGTGTTCCTCACGTACCCGTGTGTCGGAGGGTCGGGTATCACTGAAGCATTCCTCGCTACCCCCCGACGGATATTGGCCCGCCAGATGGTCAGGCGGGCCCCGAACAAAAACCCCTTGGCGGCGGATGAAGGTGTTGGGCTCCGCCGCCAAAACACTCAGCGGCCGCAGAGGATAGGGAGGACGGCAACGCAACACCGCATCTCCTCTTCCTCTGCGGCCCCACCGCGACGCAACGATGGTGCGCAACGATTTGGCCGCGGGAGATAGGGCGCGCGGCAACGCAACACCAACACGCCTCTCCTCCCGCGACCGCACCCGACTGCGAGGGACAGAAGAACTGTCCCTCGCACCCGCCCCTTTGGACGCATCCTGCGCAGGCCTCCGTCAAGCCCACGCGGAGTGTCCCCTCCTGGATCCCTCTTAGCTTCACCGCGGGTGACCAATCCACGGTTACTGAGCCCCCCCACCACGACAAGGTGGAGATCCCACGGGGGGCAGCAATATACGCTGGCAGTGCCTATCTTCTTGGTAAATGTTTATTCAAACTTGCAACAAAATACCTACGAATAAAATAAAACGGCTATAATTTATATTCTATAAAAACAATAACATATAGATATATAAAACGATAGATTTCTTCACGAAAATACAAGGGGAATAGATATAAGCAACTAAACATGTTCAAAATACATAACAATATTATTAAAAACTAAAAAAGGAAGTCATAATAATAAGCGGACATATGGCCAAAATAGTTACGTTGACTACAGGGATGGGTCATATTTACCGTTTCCAAATTGCGACACGTCCAACTCACAGCATATCCGCCATGCGACTAAGTTCAAGTTAACAACGCGTCAAACCAGTCAACACCTCCAGCTACTGAGAAGAGCAGCAACGTTACGCGCTTTGTGTTAAAATTACAAGCAATTTTTAAAACGCCGGGTCATTATGACCCATCCCCCACGACGCCGGTTTAACTGTCGTGTATATACCACATTGCTCAATGATAACGCAAGATAACAGCACAATCATGTCAATAGTTATCATTAGCAGTGCTATCAGTCTATATGAGTCAGTTAAATTATGTTAAGCTATCTAATGTATGTAGGTATACTGATTAGTGACTACTATCTAATTATCTATAATAGCAACACTATTGTAGACACCTTTCATACTTGGGAGGTTTTAATCGACGAAGGTCAGCTTACTAATGCTCGTTTTTAATACTCTATATCTTGATATATATATGGCTACTAGAGACAGATATTTGAGTAATCTCCATACAAAATATAGCGTGAATAGTGATGAGTGTATTTTAGCATAAAGGAAAACTAATAAAAAAACTTTGTTGCATCAAATTGTCAAAGATTACTATTCAACCATTGTGAAGATAGCTATTTATTAACTATCTAACAACTTATTAACTAAGAGTTGCTGTACAATGAAATATATTACGATTTGTTCTAGGGCCGAGCATGGTCTATTCATTTTATATTACTGGACACCGCAACAACATTATACTTAAATAGATATCTATCCACTTTTTTAGATTTTGAATTGATACGAATTTAATGAACGAGTATTAATGCATCATTGCTGAGTGCTTGTTGCAATTGTTCTATGCAAGGCAAAAATCAAATAATACACAAATATTTATCATTGAAATATTTACTTGGACGAGTCAGTTGTATTATGTTTTTTTATTTTTACTCCACGGAACAAACAAAGGTATGAAGCTGCGTAAATACTGTACTGCACATTTTTCATTTCTGAGTGCTATTAACTCTTACTATGTTTTATAATAATCGTGGTCATTAAGTGTGCTATTTTTCTTATTTGAAGCTACTAGAATGGAAATGTCATCTGCAAATAGAATACATTTATGATGGGTAATATGGGTAATGTCATTGACATATAATAGAAACAGAATAGGTGCCAATATACTCCCCTGAGGGACGCCGCAGTTTATATATCTATATTGTGACATATATTGAGTCATTATATTATTTTCGTCCAGTTTTGTTACCATAACACTTTGCTGTCTATTACTTAAATACGATGATAACCATTGCAATGCTGTTCCTCTAATGCCCATTTTCTGTAATTTTGCCAATAAGACATCGAGTGAAACTAGATCAAAGGCTTTAGAGATGTCAAAAAATAGCCCCGTTGCAAAATAATTATTATTAATGCTAAATTTTATTTAAGTTAGAACATTAAAGTAACATAATTTATAAGTAGCATATAAGTGAAGCTTAATCTAATCTAATACAAAAACCATAAAAACAAATTTAGAAAGTGAAAATATTTACATGGTTTAGGCGTCGTAGAATGCCTCCGCATCAATGTCATCGGGTAACGTGCCCAGAAGGCTGGCAGCATTGCCACGCTGGATGGCAATGCTGATTCTCTGAGCAAAGAATAAACCAGCCCTCTGGTCACGTGAGACGTCGATTAATGCTTGTCAGTATATTCTGCATAAGTGTATATAGCATAATACAGCTAAGGAAGTAGATTTATGTTTTTGGAAACCAAATTGATCTTTACATATTATTTGAAACTTATTGCAAAAACTAAGTAAACGCGCATACATAAATTTTTCATATATTTTTGAAAATATAGGCACTAATGTTATTGGACGATAATTACTGATGTCCCATTTTTCTCCTTTTTTAAATAATGGCTTGACAATAGACATCTTTAGAGTCTCTGGAAACACACCATGTGAAAAAGATTGATTGATTAAATATGCCAAAATATTACTTAGTTCATCAGCGCATGCTTTAATAACCTTTGTATTAATTTCATCGTGCCCTTCCGAGTTGGTGCTCTTAAGCAGATGTATTTCTCGTTTAACATCACTTGCTGATACTGGCGTAAGAAACATAGAGTTAACTGAAGTTTTTAAGGTATTCTTACTTTCATTTTCACAATTTGTCGGTTGATGTGTAGGAATTATGAAGTGGTCATTGAAAGCCGATGCAATGTCAACTGGGTTTGTGAGAGAGATGCCATTAATTTTAATATGATCAATATGAAGTTTGGGATTAGTAATCTGGATTTCCTTTTTGATGACCGACCAGGTAGCTCTGCACTTATTATCGTTTTTATTAATAAAATTGATGTTTGCCAATTTTTTGAGTTATAAATACATTTTCTTAGTAACTTGGAATATTCAGTATAAATGTTTTTATTGTGTTCAGTTTTATGTTTATAAAATTTGTATCTTAAGGATCTCTTAGTCTTACAACTTTTTTTAAGACCTTTGCTTATCCAATTTGTTTCTGTCTGTTAAAATTTACTTTTGTTCTAATTTTGGGGAAACAAAGATTATACATTAGACAAAAAAGTCATGAAATATATTGAATGCTGTATTTGGATTGCTTTCCATGTATATATCTGCCCAAGATAATTGTAGTAAACATTCTTTAAATTTGCGAATATTATCCAAGCTATGGTCTCTCCTATACATGTGGTAAATTAAGGGTTTTTGACATCTATGCTTTATAGGGAAACTAAGCATTTGTGCAGTTTCATGGTCATACAGATAGAGAGGTAAGGCAGTGCCGACTGCATGTGGGATGTTATTCAGAATATGGACAATGCAAGACATCTTATTGATACACTTACTTATCGTGTCGAAAGTAAATCTATTTTCACTCCAACAGGTTTTGGCCCAATACTCGGCCACTCAAATGGCGTCTGGCCTTCCTTTTTATAAGTCGCCAAGCGTGGAGACGCGCTATAGCGACATTTATTTGTGCGTGGGTCTATAAATCCCGCATAACAATACAGATTGTCCCTGGATCTCCCAACCTGGTTAAGCATCGTCTTTCAGGTTGTCCAAGGAAGCCTATTTCCTTGAGGAAGTTTTTCTGCCAGAAGATGGAAGGTTGTAAGGGGAAATTTGTCACACCATCATAATTATGGTTGGTACTGGAGAGTGTATAAAATGAAGTAGGTAATTATCGGTCGAGAAATCAAAATGTACATTTCAAGTAGATGTGTTAACCAGGTCATCATCGTTCTTGTTTATAAACTGGATTGCTGGTTCGAGCCCTTCTCACTAAATTAAAGTGTAGACCATTGTCCCCCATAGTAGTTGAGTGCGAGTGGTCTTTTCTACTACTATCGGACTATCGTCGCCTTAAACTAGTAAACATGAGCATTTTGATATTTATTACCAGATAAACATACTTTTAGCTAAGCATCAATGGTAAAAAAATAACCAAAACTTTTCTACAGTGGTAACTATGGATTTTACTCGGCGTAGGTTGGCAGGAAACCACGGTACACTGTTAGTTACACTGGCAATGTAGTACTGTTATGAATACAAAAAGAATTCTTAGTAACACTAGTAAATAGGTCTTACCCAAATTCGTGTTATAGCGCCATTAACTTTTTATATTTTTATGCCAAATAAATTAACGCCTATAAACACACCTAGTGGCAGAATTTTACTCTGCGTAAAACGCATGCTAAAATTCAGACCATATGATTTGAAGGCATTATGACTTTAGTGTTATTTTAAGAAAAGAAAGTTTATTGTTTTAGGTTTGATACACCAAATACCATCTTTTCCGGAGAGCTGACCACCACCAGACTAGATTTTATCATTCAATCAAACTTCATTGACGCAATCGTAAAGAAATATACTTAATTTGATGAATTTTCATAATTACATTTTAGTATAAGAGACAGCAAGGTGACCTATACTATGGTCATCGTATTTCACAACAGTCATACCGGTATATAGTTACATAGAGTGAGAACACTGACATAATCTAGTCCTTTTAGCCTGTCATTCGGGATGGTATGTGACGGGGCCATCAATCATAATAGCTCCTAGCCGTCGAGAGTGATTTCAGTCTGACGTGACTACGTCAGAACTAGCTAGAACATGCACATAGTCGTTCGCAAAACTTTTGTGTTTGTAAAACTTACTACAGATATATTTTGATCTGGCATAGATACATCGTGGTCGCGTTACACATATACAATATAGCCTTCAACTAAATCAAGTCAAGATTTGTTAAACATTTTGAATGGAAAAGATAACTCCTGTGCTCGAATGGATTTTTACATTTTGTTTTTTGAAGTTTACACACATTCAAAGAACAGATGCAAATTCTTAGAACAATGTATCACACCGCAGCTCGCAACGCACTACCATTGGCGAGGTAGTCAATTATTAGCTTTAATAAAACTAGTATACAGAAAGATGAAAACACATAAGTTCCACCTTGATAAAAAAGTTCTAGAAACTACTGTTCGTCATATTTTTCATATAATTTTTTATGAAATGGGTCAAAGCATTGCAATCAGAACTTGTTCTTCATAGGGCCTCGACCACGGTACGTCAACTGAAAAATAATGCGACCTAAGTATACCGTACTCGAACATTTAAGTTTCGAGACCACTAATAAAGCCTTTCGTACACAACGATTCTTCAATCTTCGATACTTACCTATTTTAGTCTCAAAGCGACTACCGTAATACAAAGCATAGAAGTCCGTACACACAATCACGTCGTTGATTTATTGTTTATACGTCTACATGCATGTCGAGATTGCCACCAGAAAATTTGATCGATTTTCGAGATGGTTGAGCAGTCACAGATATCACCTGGGCGATATACCCGCTGCGTCTATAAACGTGCGCTACTAGGTATGCGCAACGCAAATATACAACAATAGTATTGGAGAAATAAGTAGTCTTGTGTAAGGAGGGTTTAAAGAGCCGTAGTATTAATTTCACATCTTCTCGGTAGCAAACAGCTATTTGAATTGCCTGCGTCCGTAGATTTTGATTAAATTCTTTGCGGACTCAAAGACAACTTAATTTCGCCTCGGACAACCCGTTTCGTCGTGTTTCCAGCTTCTTTATTTGTCACTTATTCGCGTTATACCGTGGAGATTTTCTGCTACTAATTAACGTGTAACACACGAGAATTTGCGGCGAAAATTATAGTAAGATGTCTCTTTGGCTGACGACACTACATGGAGGTTAAGAGCACAAGGGGATGACTCTGACTCACTCTGGCAATCAGCAAAAGAGCACATAAAAGAAACTGCACGCTTGACAAAGCCCACTAGAACTACAGGCAAACACCAAATTGGATGTCAGACGAGACTTGGCGCCTCGTGGAGTGCTGTCGAGACATGAAAGTCAAAGGTTCGACTGTTCAAGATTTAAATTCGATGAGTGCTAAGATTCAATCTTCTTCTCGTAGATATCGTAATGAACACCTGAAAAAATCTGCTTAGAGTTGGAAAGAAACGCAGATCGTCACGAAACGAAAGATCTATTTAAGAAGATTCGTTGCATAACTCGTCAGTTTAAACCCAAAACCTGGGCTATTGAGGATACAAATGGAGCAACTGTGACGGAAATTAAGGATATCGTGGATGTTTGGCAAGAGTATTGTGAGAGACTCTTTAGAGAGGGCAGCGCAACACAACCGTGTAACACGAGCACACTTTCAAAAACCGAAACAAGTACCTCGGAACCATCCATACTAAAGAGCGAAATTCATGCCGCAATCAATCATCTGAAAAGAAACAAAGCTGTAGATGCTGACGACATCCCAATAGAGATATTTAAAGTGATGGGAAAATATGGAGTAGAAATGATGCATGTCATCTGCAATCGCGTATGGGAGACAGAAAAGTGGCCACGGGACTGAGCACACTCGGTGTTCATACCATTACACAAGAAGGGATCAACAAAATAATGTAGCAACTACAGACTCATAGCTTTAGCAAAGTACGCCTTCATATCATCAACACCAGACAGCAAGCTTTTCTGGGTCCTGAGATAATTGGCGTCGGGACGTGACGACCCCACCGCCCACTGAGGGAGTTACTCTGACGAGTAGATACTCGTCATAATATCTCCCCCGGCGCAAGCAGTCAACCGAAAAATGGCGGTCAAACCATCCGAACCTGGCGGAAGGAAATCCCAAGATGCTAGATGGGCAGCAGCGTCCAGCACTAAAAGCTTCCGCCACTGCGATCGCCAATACACCTGCCAAGCGTGGCGATTATGGCATATCCCCCCAAATATGAACCACACCATTAAAAACCGGCCCCTAGTCCCCGGCGGCCCCGCTAGTCCTGGTTATGGTAGCGGCTATGGTAACGGCGGGGCAAGGGGTGCGAAGAATCTCCGGACGAGATCGGGCTACCACCACCAACGACAATTGGCCCTGGCAACACTGAACACGCGCACACTGCGGACCGACGAGAAGATTGTCGAGCTGGAAGAAGAATTGAGCAAGTTGCAATGGGATATTATAGGCCTATCTGAAGTCCGAAGATAGGGGGAGGACTCGATAGTTCTCAATTCCGGTAACTTGCTCTTCTACCGGGAGGGCGACCAACAGTCCCAAGGTGGTGTCGGGTTCATCATCCACAAATCTCTCGTGACCAACGTGGTAAATATCGAGAGTGTGTCGAGCAGGGTAGCGTACCTTATACTCAGAATATCCAAGCGGTATTCGCTGAAGGTCATACAGGTATACGCTCCGACCTCGTCGCACCCCGATGAGGAGGTGGAAGCCATGTACGAGGACATATCTCGGGCTATACATGGCTACAAAACCCATTACACCGTGGTCATGGGAGATTTTAACGCGAAACTGGGCAAACGCGACGGTGATGAGCTGAGAGTGGGGCAATTTGGTTATGGGCATCGGAATTCCCGGGGTCACTTGCTGGCTAGCTTTATGGAGAAGGAAGGACTCTATATGATGAATTCCTTCTTCAAGAAGCGAGAATGCCGCAAGTGGACCTGGGTAAGTCCAGACGGTGCAACCAAAAATGAGATCGACTTTATCATGTCGACGAAGAGGCTGATATTCAATGATGTCTCCGTGATCAATTCACTTAAAGTGGGGAGCGATCACCGAATGGTAAGAAGCACATTGAATATCTGTACAAGCCTCGAACGGTCGAGGTTAATAAAGTCCGCGCTCCGACCGGCACTGGTTCATATCCAAAACCTCGAGAGCTTTCAGCTCGAACTCAAGAACCGTTTCGAATGCCTGGGTGAATGCGTAGATGTGGACGTGTACAGTAACGGGTTTGTGGATGCTGTCCATACAACAGGGGCTAAATTCTTTAAGCCCGAGAAAAGCCAGAGAGCCAACAAGATCTCGGATCCGACCCTCGAGCTGTTAGAGGAAAGGCGCAAGATGGTTCTGCTATCCTCCGACGACATGCCGAAATATCGGCACCTCAACAGACAGATCTCTAAGTCTCTGACTCGCGATCTCCGCCAATACAACACAAAATGTGTTCGTGAGGCGATCGAGCAGAATAAGGGATCCAAAGTGTTCCAGAGGGATCTGTCTGTTGGGCAGAGTCAGCTGACAAAGCTGAAGACGGAGGATGGTAAAATCGTATCGTCCAAGCCTGAGCTCTTGGAGGAGATCGAAAGGTTCTATGGACAGCTATACACGACAACGCAACAACCCGCAAGCACTCCAGCGTCAGACCCTAGAGCTGGATTGACCCGACACTATACCCAAGATATCCCGGACGTCAGCATGCACGAGATTAGTATGGCTCTCAAACAGCTCAAAAACAACAAGGCGCCGGGTGATGACGGAATTACGAGCGAGCTTCTGAAGGCGCGCCCGCTAGAGAAGCCCTCCGGAAGCTATTTGAGCCACGTCTACAAGCTATTTTCGAGGGTCATCACGAATCGTCTCGAGAACAAGCTAGACGACTTCCAGCCTCCCGAACAAGCCGGTTTCCGTAAAGGCTATAGTACCATAGACCACATACATACGCTGCGGCAGGTTATACAGAAGTCCGAGGAGTATAATCAGCCCCTATGCTTGGCGTTTGTGGACTATGAGAAAGTCTTCAATTCGATCGAAACCTGGGCGGTGCTACAGTCTCTCCAACGGTGCCGGATTGACTACCGATATATCGAAGTGCTGAAGTGTTTGTATGAAAACGCCACTATGTCAGTCCGCCTCTAGGACCAGAGTTCAAAACCTATTCAACTCTAGCGAGGGGTGAGACAAGGGGATGTCATATCCCCGAAACTGTTTACCACTGCGCTGGAGGATGTTTTTAAGCTTCTGGACTGGAATGGACTCGGCATCAACATCAACTGCGATCGATTCGCAGACGATATCGTAGTCATGGCTGAGACCATGGAAGACCTAGGCACAATGCTCGATGGCCTCTGTAGAGTCTCCCAACAAGTAGGTCTTAAGATGAACATGGACAAGATGAAAATCATGTCGAACGTCCATGTTGTACCTGCTCCTATTCAGGTTGGGAACTCTACGCTCGAAGTTGTCGACAAGTATATCTACCTGGGACAAGTAGTCCAATTAGGTAGGTCCAACTTCGAGAAGGAGGTCAATCGTCGAATCCAACTCGGTTGGGCAGCGTTCGGGAAGCTACGACATATCGTCTCGTCCGATATCCCGCAGTGTCTCAAGACGAAAGTCTTTGACCAGTGTGTGTTCAGAGACGTGGTCGCTCACTATGGGCCTTATCAGAAGGCTCAAGGTCACTCAGAGGGCGATGGAGAGAGCTATGCTTGGAGTTTCCCTGCGAGATCGAATCAGAAATGAGGAGATCCGCAGTAGAACCAAAGTCGCCGACATAGCTCTCCGGATAGCCAAGCTGAAGTGGCAGTGGACAGGGCACATAGCTCGAAGAACCGATGGCCGTTGGGGCAGAAAGGTTCTGGAGTGGCGGCCACGTACCGGACGACGCAGCAGAGGTAGGCCCCCCGCAAGGTGGACCGACGATCTTGTCACGATCGCGGGAGGAGGTTGGATGCGGGCGGCTCAAGACCGGTCTGTGTGGAGAACCTTGGGGGAGGCCTATGTCCAGCAGTGGACGTCGTTTGGCTGATATGATGAGATAACTGTAGAACAGGCAGGATTTGTCAAGGCTCGCGGAACAAGGGAGCAGATCTTAATTCTTCGACAGATAATTGAAAAGTCTAGGGAATTTAACATTACATTATATATGTATATGCTTTGTAGACTTTCACAAGGCATTCGATACTGTAAAATGGCACAAACTATGGAACGTACTCAGTCATATGGGAGTACCTGACCACCTAGTTCGTTTGATACGCCGACTGTATGAGGATGGAACTGTGACTGTTCGAATAGACGACATTGACTCGAAAGGTTTTCAAACACAATATGCTGGTGTCCGGCAGGGTTGCATACTCTCTCCACTCCTATTTAATGTCTACTCACTTAGTTGTTCCACCCAACTTGTACAAAGAAACTGATTGTCTGTGCTTATTGGCAGCACGCCAGTTACTTGCCATTATTTGTCCGTCCCGACTTGCAGCAAACTTGAACCCGATGTGAAACTTTACCCTAGCGATGACCCGACAGAACACAAAATATGTAACATGTTTATCATGTTGGGAATGTAATAAAATTTGACTAAGCAGAGGGTTTCGTAAATGGGTACAAATCAAACTTATTTTTTACGGTTATGATGTAAGGATGACAACGAAATCCTTGTTAAATCACACTGTTGTCTGACTATATCGTGCTCAGAGAGAGGAGACATCAGGATTGTAATGTACAACATTGTACTCATATTGGGAGTACACTTTCATCTTATTTTACAGATATACTAGTTATACCATCTATGTCTTTGTGTGTGCGTTTCTTAAGTGATCCTTTCTCAGCAAGCGTAGTCTCCTTGTTTTACTATTCAATTTGCATTAATTCAGATTACTTACACATTTGAGGGGGATGCTCCTATCATTTTAAATACCCTCTTTTCATACCAAATAATGGTATATGTATTTTTACTTACGTACACACTATTAATAATAAATATATAATAATATTACTAAATTACAATTGGCGTTATCTGCGAATAGTACAATACTATTTATATCTTCAGCGCTTTCAAGCTTCTTCATATATTAATCATTTCATTTGGAAAGCTGATTATAGAGATTATATTTGCGGCGCACTAATATATTATATATTGATGTGTGTAGCACAATGTAGTTAGTGCAGCTTCATCTACATTTACTTATTTGCTATTGCTTTTCCCATTACAGAAAAGCCTCAAATTTGATTCAGTTTGTAATGGATTTTACAGTGTCCTTTTTTGAGTGAAGTAAGGGGTGACACAAATGAACAAAATAAAGCTATCGAAATTTAAGTCGTATCTATACACATTTTGATTTCGAAATTTAAATAGATGATTGCACTGCCTTTTGCAATAGACATTCAACTTCAGACTTTTGCAAAAGAAGTCCCTCCCTGCACTCTTCACTAAAATATGACATGATATTGTTACCTGTTTTCTATTTTTATAAACTACTAGATGAGCCCGCGGTTACACCCACGTTATTTAAGGCTACTGCTTCGCTCCCGTGGCTCATAGATGATGATGATTTTATATAGCCTATAGCGTTCCTTGATAAATGGGCTATCTAACACTGAAAGTATTTTTGGAAATCGGTCCAGTAGTTCCTGAGATTAGCGCGTTCAACCAAACAAACCAACAAACAAACTCTTCAGCTTTATATATTAGTATAAGATATAACCCCGCCCCGCAAGGAATAAATATAAGGTATCGATTCATTACAAATGAGTTTATTCCAATAATAACTTGATACCATATCAGTAACGCTATATCACTTGAGACTTGTTTACCCTCAAACGCTATCTTTGAATTGCCATTAAGTTTAGATATAGATATTCAAGAGATATGCCGTTTCAACTTAATATCTTCGTTATAAGTACACTTCACCTCAATCTTGCTATACATTAAAATGACGTTAACAGCATTAGCATTCTAAGGCTAATATTGGCTTATCAAAAGGCCACAACTCAAAGCCCGATATCCTTGAAACTAAATATGCATTCCTTAATATTAAGGTATGTTAAAGGCGTATGCTTAAGGCCCTTTGTTTCGCACATGAGAGATATGTTATGATATATTTAGGCTGTGGGCTGAAATTACTGATATCCAAGTATTTATACATAATATGTAAGAGGATAGTGGCAATTAAATGACACTGACATGACGTTTGACAGTTAAACTGTCAAACGTGTAAATAAGGAGTAAGCTAGCTATATAAGTCGACAGGCTCGGATAGTTCGTTCTATTCTCCTTCGACAACTGCTCAGGTACGATATGGTTCTGACTATTTAACTGCCACTGTGTTTCAATATTCTGTGTTGCTTGTTCTTTTGTGTAATCATCTAGGAAACAATGTAAGATGGTGTAATCATTATCTTATTGATATTGTGGGTAGTTTGATCGTTTGTGAGATATTAAAATTGTAATAAAGGATAGAATAATATATTGTGGATCAAGTTGTATCAATGAGATTCATTATATGAGTCGTATAGAATCAACAACAGCAATCTGTCAATTTTACGCAATTCGAGTTATGACTGTGGTAACATTGTATTTTTAAAATATGTTTTACTTATTTAGTCACATCGTATCAAAAACAGCAATTTACACCAAAAACCTGAATGTAAAACCCATATTGGTATCAAATACAGCAATCTGCATATGATGAGATGCAAAAACAGCAATCTGCTAGCTTCGACCAATCACAGGCGTTCATTGATCATGACGTCAAGATGGCGTCTGATTGATTTTGTCGTAAGATCCGTGTGCGTGTTTTGTAATTTTATTTCAAAAATAGTGTTAAATAATTAGTTTGGAGGTGAAAAAAACATAACATGGATGTACATCCCACACGTGTAACTAATAGATACGCGAGAAAAAAGAAAAGATATCCCGTAAATTGGAAAGTAAATGTCGCCAAACTTGCAAGGTAAGGTTATGCCATTTTTTATTCGAGGGTTGTCAAATGACAATGAAATTGACTTGTTGAATAGATTTATTTGGTATGAAAATCGAAATTAGTTTTAGCAAACCAAATAAAAAGATTGTATTAAATTATGAAGTTTTATTTATTGACAACCCTATGTGTGTTTCATTTTGGCAAGAATCAAAGACAGCAATCTAATCATTGTTAAGTATCATACTCAGCAATGTTTGGAAGTCAATATCAAAAACAGCAATCTAAAAATTGTAGTTAATAACTATTAATTTAATTCAATTTAAATGTATTTAAATCTATATATATAGATGCTAAATAATGCTTATTATGTTCTGTTGTAAGACAGACCTTTCTAGTAAAATAAAACTACCCACAACATTGATATTTGATATACATTGGCTGTACTACGTAAGAACTATCTATTCTGTGGTACTACTGTTTACTTATTGAAAAGAATGACCAAGAGTTTTATTGCCCGTTCTTTCTCTTGGTTCTATGCCTTTGCTTTGCAAACTGGGCTCTAAATGTAAATGTAGAATCACGACGTAATCTAAAGATATATCCTTGTGCCAAACTGAATAAATGAAAGTATGATTTGATAGTTGTCTCTTTTATTTATCAAAACTGTCTCTACACTATAGCGAGCTTTCCTGATTCTGATATTAGAAGTGTGATAAATTTGCGCCCACAATACTAATACATCCAAATGCAAGTTCCAGAGTCTCTTCATCGTGATCCCATGATTCTGCCTAAGCCCGTCACCGTTCAGCTGACGATGGAGAACGATTGCGCTACGATCCAGTAGCAACGATGCCGAGAGCAAGCCGGTGTATGAGTACCGATCTTAACGATCTGCAACCGTATGCTGAAGCCAACAGTAACAATCAACTGCAAACGCTGATAATGTACTTCCACCAAGATTACATCTATAGCCATGAATGGTCGAAAAATATGACTATTGTGTTTATGTGGTGCCAGGTTTTTTTAACATGTTCATCAAAAATGTATCTGAGAATAAAACTATTTAGGTAATAGCGAAAAAGTTACAGAAAATGTATAACAGATTTATTTTGATAGTAGCCGATATTGTTCTAATCTGTTGAAATTTAAATAGGAAACATATTTTGTAGTGATTGTCCGAGACTCGGTATGAGCATTGGCTATGTTGTGCTTTGTTGATAACTCTTTCTAGTGAACTGATTAACGTAATCGTCCTGCATATTTGAATTCCAAGAATGAAGTGCTCTGACGAATCTTTTCATTACGAGTCGAATATGAAATTACGGTAGTTAGAATACATTACAGAGGTTTCTTCATTAATTTTGTGTTGGCTGTGTATTCATTACATACAGGCCAATATTACGATGTAGGAATGTGCCTTAGCTCTGTTCCATAAGCTGTACCGTAAATATGAGTCCAGTTTATTTTTGTGTACATGTATCGTATAAAGTGATTGTTATTGTGATACTATTCTTATAATTGAACTTACTTAGATGACGACGTAAGCCAGTATAGCCGTAGCGGACGTAACGATACTATAGTTTTTAGATGGTTTTAATCAATATGGTAAGAATTAATTGTGACATAATACAGGCGCCCGTCGGGCGATTGTTTAGTAAAGTGTTATTTATTGTACTTCGAGGACGAAGTAATTGTCAGTCTGGCCGTGAGAGATATGTAATGATATATTTAGGCTGTGGGCTGATATTACTGATATCCAAGTATTTATACATAATATGTAAGAGGATAGTGGCTATTAAATGACACTGACATGATGTTAAACTTTCAAACGTGTAAATAAGGAGTAAGCTAGCTATATAAGTCGACAGGCTCGGCTAGTTCGTTCTATTCTTCTTCGACGACTGCTCAGGTACGATATGGTTCTGACTATTTAACTGCCACTGTGTTTCAATATTCTGTGTTGCTTGTTCACAACATTGATATTTGATATAAAATGGCTGTACCACTATTTGTTAATTATTACTTATTGAAAAGACTGACCAAGAGTTTTATTGCCCGTTCTTTCTCTTGGTTCTATGCCTTTGCTTTGCAAACTGGGCTCTAAATGTAAATGTAGAATCACGACGTAATCTAAAGATATATCCTTGTGCCAAACTGAATAAATGAAAGTATGATTTGATAGTTGTCTCTTTTATTTATCAAAACTGTCTCTACACTATAGGGAGCTTTCCTGATTCTGACACACACATATTATTATGACCACCATATACTTAAGGAATGAGATGATTTAGAAATGTACATAAGATAGATATGTTGTTGTAATTACTACAGGCGTTGGGTATAACTATGGTAATTATTTCGAGTGCTTTGGACAGGGCGAATCTTTAAGCACTTTATTAAAGCTGATATATCATTTAGAATGAAATGAAATTTTGAGAGGTTTTACGATTGTTTGAGGAACAGAGATGTTAAATGAAAGACAATAAAAGTAACAAACCACAGCTGTTTTGTGATACGGATTTTTATGTTTAAATAAATAATATTTGTCTTATGATTTATTCTTGGATCAAAGAAAGCATCTGTACTTATATTTCTTGGTTTCGAAAAAGTCCCTTAAGGCAAAAGGTGAGGATTTCTCTTCTTATTCGATCAGAAATAATGATTAGAGTCGAACAAACACATTTATCAAAATTACTTTGGGACGGTCTTACTTTCGGAGCAAAGTTTTCCACACAACTCTCGGAGATAAACGAGGCGAGGATCATAACTGGGAAGCTGAGCGTCTGACGTTCTCGTTAACGGGAAGCCCTGCAGCTACCAATATGGCGGAGTGAAGATCACAGGCATCGGTCGTCGTTTAGTCTGGAAATGTCAAGTAATTATACCAGTATTCATTATTCGAGAACAATTTTAGTGGTGATATAACTAAAGTACCTATTATTGAAGATGGGAAGTAATTTTTGTGATGAGATTATAAAGAAACGTAATGATGGATGATTTAGTTTGAATGTAAGACTAGACTTAAAATTCGATCGGAATATATTTAGTCTGTCGCCTTCAATCAGACAGACCTCTTCCAGGCTGTGTTATAAAATGAAGTCCCGTTTTCTTCAAAAGGGGACTTCATTTTATAATAAGGTGATGATTTCATGTATTGAATTGATTGGCATTAAGAACTGAGAAGAAATATTCTTTTTCTTAAACATCTATATCACCAGTAATGAAGTTGTTAGTAAAAAAATCCTAATTAATTTCTTATATCGCTCAGAAAATATTAAATTAACTTTGCGAAAAAGCGTATTTATTTGTGCACATCATTTAAAAGTCTAAAGAGTATATAAAATCATATATTAAATGTCAAAATCCTAATTTTAAACTTCCGCAATACCTTTAATCATACGACATAACATTGTATTAGTGACGTTGAGAATTAACCTCTAAATGCTTCTTTAATACACAAAGTTTCAATCGGTTGGCATTCTTTTCGGTCACGTATCGTATATCCTATTGTCGGTGAAACCGAGACTACAACCGATACATTAAGTAGGTTTTCATGTGACTAAGATCTAACAATAGTTTATCGGTATGTTTTATAAGCAAGCATCACATACCTATATAAGACGAATGTTCGGCGGCCGATCTATAACAAGCCACCGACAATGCCGTTGCTGTGGCCACATACTGGGCTGGTGCTATTTGATGTCTGTATCAACGACTCGTAAAGAAGAAGATTAGACGAATACAAAAAAGAAATTCTATCGACTACGTATGAATGCCATTTTATTTACCTAAAAGCAATATTTTTTCCTTACAGCTAATACCATATAATTGACAGACCGTCATATATATGATTCCATTTATCCAAAGGCAATATTTCTACGGTGAAATATTAAATCACCGTGATCTAGTATAATTGACAGGTTGTTATTGATTTTGCTTGTATATAAAAATGGTTTTTGCGCTTTCTTTTATTATTACAGTGAACGGAACGTAATTGGCGTATGAAGATTTGATATGTCTTCTCGTATATTATCAAATCATAGTAAAATTTTTAACGGACTGCTACTGAAAGTAAAAAGTATAAGTTGATTCTTAGATATTTTATGGCTCCAATCCATGCACGAGATACATGGCACAATCAAGGCAATGACACGGATATATCATATTAACACAATCCCAGTGATTTTGTTGATCCAGTGATTCACAATGGGTCATGGACGATACAACGCTGGCTCTAGTGAGTAGGTAGGTCCTAACGCTAACATAATTGGTGTCTAACTGTTACGGTTAACCGATAACCCGAGATTTGGGCTATTTGTGAATTACAAAAGATTTTTCCAGTATGGAGAAAAGACTTGCAAGACGCACAGTGTAGTAACTTTGTGATCACATTATTTTCTGTGCATTTCAATCAGCCTATTGCAGTCCACTGCTGGTGATAGACCTCTCCCGACATGCGCCACAAAACCGGTCCTCGGACGGTGCATTTATCATATATCCGTTTGTCTAACAACAGTATAATATGTTATTGTTGTTATATCGGACGACCGTTTGGTGCAGCGGGAGTGTTAGCGACTGCTATGCCGAAGGTCGCGGGTTCGATTCCCGCTCAAGTCAAACATTTGTGTGCGTGAACATGGATGTTTGTCTTGGTCTGGGTGTTTCTATGTATAATATGTATGTATTTACAAAAAAAAAACAAAAAACGAAAAAGAAAACACCTTCACCTTCTTTTGTCTTCATCCACCGCTAAAGGGGTTTTGTTCGGGGCCCGCCTTACGGGCGGGTCAATACCCGTCGGGGGGTAGCGACGAATGCTTCGTTGATACCCGACCAACACACGGGTACATGAGGAACACGGGTTGATTTTTAGTCAGTAAGAGTCTGACAGTCCACTTCGCGCTTCCCCCAGGGCGGAGGGACTCCATGAGGATTTTCCAACCCAACACAAAAAAAAAAACAAGCAGTGCGAACTAGGTTTGCAAACGAGGCCCTCTGCGTTGCAATATTTTAGCAATCTGTAAGTCTCGCCCATTGCCTGTTACAATAAATAAATCCGACACTTCAATTATCAGGTCCAGACAATTATGTACTATTTGCTTTCTCTACGTTTATTAAAAAAAAATATATATAATTTTTAATGGTGTATTCCTGTTGTCCCCACTGAAGCTGTCCCCACGATGGGGACAGCGGGATGTCATAATTTTTTTTTCCCGTTGTTCCCATTGACGCTTTTTCCTTATGGGGACAATGGGAAGTCATAAAATGACCTTCCTGTTGTCCCCATTGACGTTTCCTCGTTATGGGGACAACAAAGGTTAGGTGCGACTGTATGTAATTAAAGTAACAAAATAGGTTATGTTAGGTTCTCTTTTGACCCTTAACCCAAAAATAGGAGCCCTGGTAAGCAGGGCTCCGTCAACTTAGTTTATATTATATTATATCACAAATATAATATGTAGGTAAGTAGACATTATATCCAATTAAATAGTTTTTAATAAACTAAGTTGACGGAGCCCTGCTTCGCAGGGCTCCGTCAACTTACTTTATTATTGGGTTAAGGGTCAAAAGAGAACCTAACATAACCTATTTAGTTACTTGAATTACGTACAGCCAATGGGGACAAAAGGCATGAATTTTAATTATTTTTTTGAGTTTTGCTGTCCCCATTAACAGATAAACAGGCAATGGGTACAACAGGCATAAATTTTAATTAATTTTATTAAGTCCTGTTGTCCCCATTGTATGGGGATAGCGTCAATAGGGACAACAGGAATACACCTCTTTAAGGTTAACTTAATGTCTATAAATAGACAATTCCAATATTGCTTTACCGTCATCTAAATTGATTTATCCGTCGTGGGTGTACTAAGTTGTGAAGACGTCCTGCTGTGCCCGCCAAGATCAACGTTTAATAAGTTTGCTGTGCTTGAAGGCAATTTGCTGCTAACAGACTACAGGCGCCGTAAAATAATGTTTACGTTTTATATTATATAGGTCATTCAATTACGAAGACATATTTTCTAGTCTTGTCTAGGTTAGACAAGATTATAAAAATACCGTTTGGGATAGAAAGAGCTTAGACTTGGTTTTCACTGCATCTAAAAGCTCTAAAGCTAACGAAACGCATATACATAAACGGTAGTATGAACCCGTATTTGATTCGTTTTATAGACATTAAAACCAACTTTAACATATAGGCTATTCTTTTTAAATATTGTACCAATTTTGAATGTATGCTGACTTGAAAGGTATTTGGTACAATGTCAAAGTTTGCATACCTTAGCGGTCAAAATTAGTCACCACTGTTTGAAATAGAATTAGTTTTATTATAAGTCAAATCGATTAGATCGATTGAGTAACATTTTGTTTAGTCTATTGAAAATTTCTGACAATGGTCACACTGAACTGTCATTCACTTCCTGTTCTGAAAAAGTTGCTTGGAAGACACGAATTCCTTGCGCCCACGCAGTATTGTAAATTTGTATTATTGCGTGTTGGAATAAATTGATCGCCCTTTTGAAAGCACATAACATAAAGCAGCTTCGCGAATTTGTTTTGTGAATTCTTACCCTGCCGCCTTTGGTTTGCCCGGCAAAGTTGAGTTGAACATTGACATTTGCAAAACTGTAATTGTGAATTGTGAATCCTGTGAACTTGCATCGTGCATTGAAGACGCTGCATTGGAGTCTGGTAAAGTAAAGATAATATTCACTTGCTAATATTGGCCAATTTTAGTCTTGTGTGTATCCAGGACAGTATGCTTGCCTCCAGGACTCCACTCAAGAACATCACCAGGAGATATAAGGTAAAATTTTCATGTACCTACTTAATACTTGTATTCGCTGTGCAACACAGTACATTTGTGTCTGAGATTTGTTGTGGCTGACAAGGGCTGATGAATAGAGTCACGCTTCCACAAAGCAAAAAAAGCAAAGCCAAATTCTAGACAACCACTATAATTTTAATTTTAATTTTTTTTTGCAACTTAACAATGTTTTGATTACATGTCTAACATAACAGTAGGCTTAAGGTTAACAGTGTATAATCATTTCGAGTAACAACTAATACCTATGCTAAGATAAATAAATATCTTGTATTGTAGGCATCAGCGCCCTCCCTCAAAGAAACAAGTACCCTTTTGTAACAACTATTGATAATAAATTTACAATTAAGTGTAACAATTTTAGTTAATTAGAAAGAGTGCGTGATAAGATACCTAAAGCCCGATTGGCCAATAGAAAATAATACAAACCTGCATGCACGAGCTAGTCCTCTTTTTTTGTTTTTCTTACATACATACATACATATCGTCACGCCTTTTATCCCCGAAGGGGTAGGCAGAGGTGTATTTCTACACCCACTTTTCGCCAGATATACTTTAGTCCCACGTAATAAGGGGCGAGCCTATTGCCGTACCGGGCACATTTCCAGACTCCGTGCTGCTACGGAGAATTTCGTGCCAGAAAAACCCAATAACACTGCCCGACCCAGGAATCGAACCCGGGACCTCCCGATCCCCCGCGCACATTAATGCCGCGAGACCAACGAGGCAGTCGTATAGGGTTTGATGTCGAGTTTTCCGTCTCTACGCAAAGATGGTAATTGCATCGTGTTATCCCTTAGTCGCCTCTTACGACACCCACGGGAAAATAGGGGGTGGTGACACTTGTATTCTATGCCGTCAACCACATGACAATTGTGTTGTTTTTCTTCTCCTGTTACAAAACTCAAAGAGAATTTCACTTAAATTATAATGTAAACCTACATTGAATACGGCAACCATTTTCATGAGCAGAGTAGCATGAGCCAAAACGTAGTAGGTTACAAGTGTTACGTTTAAGCCTAATTAGTAATAAGTGGTTTGGCTCATGAACTAACAATTTTATGACAAACTGTCGCCTCATTACCTAGAGCATAAAAAACTAGAGTAATAGCTGAACAAACTTTGACTTAATTTAGTAGATATTTAGGAGCGCCAGTAATATTGGCTACACCAATCCCTTTTAATGTTGATACTATAACACTAAATAATTCATCACAATCAATTTGGTTGAATACTCGACCATTACCTATATTGGGTATTGGTCGGGTATGAGGTCATTCAGCCTTGACTCAACGGATCTAATCATTAATCCTGCAAGGTTCTGATATAGGTACTATGAGCTTATATTTTCTTATGTTTATAATACAAATGGGTATTTTTATGAAAACCTCGATATAACAATTAGTCATGTTGCATTATAATTATAATAAAGGAACAGGACAGAAACGCAGTCGGTTTTGTAGTTTTTTTTTAAATTATTACAAAAACTATAAAACCGACTGCGTTTCTGTCTAATTTGAAAATGATAATCCCCTAAAACAAGAGAGTCGTCATACCAGACTGCACTTAGCTTAAGAATCACCAAAGTTGCTAAAACGATGCTTCTAAGCGTCAAATACATACAAAAATATCAATTTGGACCTTACATAACAGTATTTAGGCGCTTAAAGAAGTTTAGTGCAAACGGCCACCCGACTGATAGGGATAGGTAAATTAAAAACCGGACTTCATAGTATCTTTGACAATATTTTTAAGACACAGAACAGACAGAAGAACAGAACAAGAAAAAACAACCTATATATTAATAATAAATAATAATAACTTATTTATACATCTTTCTACAATAAGAGCCTTTTTCTTTTTTTTTACCAGGTGGAAAATCCCTTCAGATCTCCGACTCTTGGGGAAAATGAGAGCCGGAGTATGTGGTGTTTCCACTAAAAACCACCTCGACTTTCTCACGTACGCGTGTGTCGGAGGGTAGGTCATCGCCGAAGCATTCGTCGCCACCCGCCGACGGGCATTGGCCCGCCAGATGGTCAGGCGGGCCCCGAACAAAACCCCCTTGGCGGCGGATTAAGGTGTTGGGCTCCGTCGCCAAAACACCCAGCGGCCGCAGAGGATTGGGAGGACGGCAACGCAACACCGCATCTCCTCTTCCTCTGCGGACCCATTGCGACGCATCGAATAGTGCGCCCCCATTTGGTCGCGGGAGGTAGGGCGCGCGGCAACGCAACACCGACACGCCTCTCCTCCCGCGACCGCACCCGACTGCGAGGGACAGACAGAACTGTCTCCCGCCCCCGCACATTTGGACGCATCCTGCGCAGGCCTCTCCAAGCCCACGCGGCGCGTTCCCTCCCGGGATCCCTCTTAGCTTCACCGCGGGTGACCAGACCACGGTTACTTAGCCCCCCCACCACGACAAGGTGGAGATCCCACGGGGGGGTACAATAAGAGCCTACAGGTTATAAGGGACGGCGCGGCGCCGTAGCGTACCGAAAACAAAAAATTCGACCGCTACGGGCCTCAGTATCATGTACTGAATCACTGGTATCAGTTTTCGGTACGCGCGTCGTTTCTTACACCCACGTATAATTCTAAATTAAATTGCAAAACTAATGGTTGACTGATTAGTTGACTGAATATTTGTACTTTAATCACGAAAGAATGAAAATTGGCACCCAGATTAATTGTTTGAATTAACTTAAAGGATAATCACAATACCACGTGGATGTTATCGCTATTAGAAGCTAGTATAAAAAATTGCTCTTACATAATTACAAATTTTCTCAGGCTATTTTCTTTTATTAATTTTGACAATCGGTCTTAGTGATGGGGCCTAAGCAGTGAACTATGACAAGATGATAATTATGTTGATATTTGACAACTACATCTACGTAAACAATAATAAGAACAAAATAAATAAACATATAAGTCATATACTATCAACAGCCGGTATTGTACAACTTATAAAAGTCCTAAACAGTGCAAAGATGTAAAATAATGGCCACTCAAAATCTGATTACTGTCACTTTGGTAAGCCAAGTACAATAATAAAATAAATTCATTTTGTTTCATTTTGGTTCCCTCGGCATATAAACAATGCGGAACTTGGTGCCTATATTTCTGCAGCTCCTCGCAATTACGAGTAAGAAATGACGCACTAAGTCTCTTTAAGATGGCGAAGAAGTCAACATTTTTGGAGAATATGCCTACTTGCATATGGCTGTATTTTAAATGAACAATTTTATACTAATTTTAAGTAAATCAGAAATAAAAAATACACGGTAAGTAAGTATATGTACCGTGTTGAGTAGTTATGTCACTGATAAACGATTTTAAACTTTCGCGATTAGTATACATTATACAAGGTTATATAGCGGGTCTTACTCGCGATAAATCATATATTTAAGGCATAAATACTTCGGTATTTGCCAACGTTTTGACTGACTTGCTTTAGCCGTGACCTGTACCGCCGCGATCACAGCTGAAGAAAGTCAGTCGAAACGTTGGCTAATACCGAGGTATTTATGCCTTAAATATATTATTTATCGCAAGTAAGACCCTCTCGATATGTCACTGATTTCCAGTTGAGGTACTTTTAGGTTCCGTTTATCGTAACTTTTAGGTTTTCTTTTAAATAGATTATGAAATTAGGCACACTTAAGAAGTACCTATGAAAACTATAACACGTATCTTCTCCTTAAGAGATAAACTTGAATGAACAGATAATAACAACTTATATGTTCGATAATTGCTTATAGAAAATTGCACAATTTCTAAATGTTCATAAACAAATTAAGGCTCTTAGGGCGCTTGTGCACTACACGGAATTTTACTGTCCGGCAGTCCGATTTTTTACGGTCCGATATGGCGGGCCATACATTTAGGGGTATGGTTTGTGCACTATACTTAATTTTACCGTCCGATATTTTACTTTTCCCCATTCCGGGCCGTTTTTTCCGGTCCGAGATGACAGCAATGTAAAACGTGTATACGCTTGTGCACTGCATCCGCGATCAGTATTATTCATGAGCGGGGCGGGCAAAAAATCATAAGTAGTTGCAGATATCCGATAGTAGTTGAAAGATATTCTTTCGTCTTGCCTCAATTTATTGTGGTTTATGTAAAATTACCCTGTCAGGTACCTTTCACTTATAAGGGGATGAACACAAAATTATTTTTGTCTTCTACGTCTTCGTACGTAAAGTAGTAAAGCAAGCAACTGCCGACGTTCCAAGAAACTCATCGTTCCTAGCGTAATTACGCGTGCGTGGCGTGTAGTTTCAAGGAGAGCCTACCCTTAACTGCGCCTTGCCGATCCGAAAAAAGACGGACAAGTGCACAAGCCTATCATTAGTTTTCTTCATGCCATATTGGACCGTATAAAATTGGACTGCCGGACAGTAAAATTCCTTGTAGTGCACAAGCGCCCTTGTCCTCGACTAAAATTACCGTCTTTAACCCGCTATTAAGAAAACTTTACCCGCTATTAAAAATTTGTGTCTGTAGTGCCTTACACAGGCCGGCACTGCCATCCTTCTCGCCTCAAGTATCATGGTAAAGGAAGTATCGCAGCTATATAATTCCTGTGGTACCAAACGCTGGCACTCCTGTTATTGCTGAGTCTAACGGTTTTTAGAGTGATATTCAGATGACCCTTTCAATCTTACTTTCAGAAGAGACCGCTTAAGTAGTATTGCTGCAATATATTGTACTGATTTCATCAACTAGAGAGTGAAGTACACGTATAAAGGTACGTTCATATTTTGAAGTTAAATAACTACAACGTATGTAGTATATTATACAGTAATCCTTACTCACGAACTATTTGTAAGTAACAAGCCACAAAGATGAAAACTCTCTGAAATTATTGTTGCACGCCGATAAAGTTAAATTAATAAAATAAATATAACGTGTTTTTTATGGTAGTTTCCTATTGGCACAGATCCATATTACTATTCTTTAATATCGGTATCGTCCAAAATTATAGCATAATTATTACGTACTTTATTCGACTTGTAATATAATAAGTGCAGTTTCCAGGAAATATCTTCCTTTGTCATCATTCTCGCTAGCGGCTATCTTGTCATTGTTTGTCGGAAATATGGACTCCATTGAGTAGCAAACGCAGACGTGAATTGTTTTCTCGTTAACTTTTTTTATGGAAAATATTGTTGAAGAAAGGGAACTGTGTAAATGTTTTTCTAATAATTCTAAGTATTTTATTGTTTTTCTTTGTATTATGTTCTGTGGTATTGTTGTTCGAAATATAATGAAAGTCTTATAGTTATGTAAAGAATATGCAGAATACGTGTCTGAAATGGTGAGTACACGTTTGAGCGATTACTTTTAAAGGAGGATACAGACATTGGACATATCTATATGTCACACATACCTCAAAACTCACGTCTCAATATTTTCATATTAAAAGCAGATACCTCGCCACAATTATGACCTTCCACACGTTGTGAAGCATGACGATAAGCACATTTCATAAAGGCTGTATCCACCTTTACAGTAACAAATCTTTCTAATGCGTTCTCCTATTACAAACCAAATTTATAGCACTGCACTCGATTTTTCTTAGAACATGGTTTTACAAACCAACGACCGCATTGGTAATATTTTGCAGAGCGAAATACAACACATGTGATTTGATATAATAATAATAATAATAATTTATTTATTTCAGAAAATAGGTTCCATATACAATTATCAAACATAAAATAATAAAAATTAATTAATTAGGTACACATTCACATAAACAAAAAATTTAAATTAAAATTATGATTCATTTAAATACATAAGGCTACAAATTTAAAATATTATATCAAATTAAAATGTCATTTCATTAGTAATGTCACAGTAAATAAATAGGATAAAATATTATTTTTCTTAAAACATGAAGACAAGACAATAACAACATAAAAATCGAATAAATAAAAATCAAATAAAAATTATGTCACAAAATATATAATAATTATACATATCAAGCAATGGTAGCTTAGCCTCACCTAACTAGCATAGTCGTCCAATGGTGGCTGATAGGACACTCGCACTTACCCCCCACCACCCTCAGGATACTGTTGCGGCTGCCGCACACTATGTTCATAAGTGAGGCTACCTTTTTGCGCATAATTGCATAGAAGTCGTTAGTCCGCGCCTCGGCAAACATGCCTGACGCGCTGCAGTGCCACGGCAGCCTCAAAAGTAACCTGAAGGCATTGTTGTATTGAACACGCAGGGCGTTGTAGGTTTTCTGCGTATATTTCACCCATAGACCGGCAGAGTAAAATGATTGGCAAAAGGCTTTAAAAAGCGCTATCTTTACTTATTCTGAAGCTCGTGCAAATCTACGGACGATCATATTGCTTCTGACCGCCAACGCCCTACGCTCACGTTCAATGTCTTGGTCATCTTTCAGGTCTTCCCTTACAATGTGACCTAGGTATTTGTACTGTTTGACCCTAGATAAGACTGTCCCGTTAAGCTTGACAGAAGGTACGACATGTGGGTAATTATTGGTCGCGGTGAAGACCATGAATTCGCTCTTTTTGCAGTTGTATTTTAAGCCATGGGCTAGAGCATAGTTCTCACACACGAGCAACAACCTCCGGAGCGCGCTGATCGACGGGGCCAAAACTACGACATCGTCCGCGTAATTGATATTATTGACATTAACGCCATCGATTGAACATCCCGCATGCATGTTGCTGAGTTCGCGGATCAGCTGGTCAACATAAAGATTGAACAACCTAGGAGATGTCACTCCTCCCTGCCTCACCCCGCACTCCAGCCTATACTCTGCCGAGCACTCGTCCCCCGATCTTACACAATTAACCTGGTGCTCGTACCAGTGCTTGAAGATGCCCGTGAGCTCAATCGGGACAGCCACCCTATCCAACTTGTCCCATAGTACAGGATATGACACCAGATTGAAGGCCTTGGATAAGTCTAAGAAGCACGCGTATACCGGCGTGCTTCTATCAGTATAATACCGGACGGTATGCTTAAGCGCCAGGATGGCACTCTCAGTTGACAACCCTTCCCGAAAGCCGAACTGGGCATCATGGAGAGTAATATGCTCGTCCAAGCGCGCATTAAGCACACCATCAAGCACCTTAGCTGTTATTGTGGCCAACGAAATAGGTCTGTAGTTGGTTTTGTCTGATGAGTTTTATTTTTAACGATCGGTACAACAATGGTCTTCATTAGATCTGGTGGCAAGTACGAGTGTCG
Source organism: Euclidia mi (assembly GCA_944739405.2). Taxonomy (NCBI): domain Eukaryota; kingdom Metazoa; phylum Arthropoda; class Insecta; order Lepidoptera; family Erebidae; genus Euclidia; species Euclidia mi. The sequence goes on along the minus strand of OX123183.2, from coordinate 36,214,386 downwards.
TATACAAAGATTAAATAGCAGAGCCAAGACCCTAGGTAAGTGAACCCCCGCATGCTTAAAATGCTCTATACTAAGTCCGTTATGACCAGGAGACTTTCCTCTGGTCATGCGCCCAATAACTTTCTCAACTTCTTTGGCTGTAATAAGAATTAGGGGTGTATGTGAACTTTCGCATCTCTTTGTATCGGGCTCAGCAGTTTTGCTGGTTACCAAGGGCTGGGATGGCACCCTGAAATGTTCCTTGAACATCTCGGTAATAGCCCTGGGCTCACTCACACCGTTCACACTCACGGGCAGACGCGGCTTGCCATTTAACTTATTTACACCCTTCCAAAAGTCTTTAAAATTTTTCGAATCATGTGAAGTAGCCAAAATGTCCATTTTTACTTGTTCTTCATGTTTTATACACTATTTCAATTTAGCTTTAAATTTCTTACGACTTTCACTCATATTATTATAAAATACACCACTTTTCGGTTTGCCTTGCAAATCCCATATTTCATAATCAAGCCGCGCCTGCCCGTGCAGATGTTTTACGTGTTTATTCCACCCAACAACGTACGGCTTTTTGTTAGAGCGCTGCTTAGTTTGCGTATAATACCTATTGCTTGTTAGGACGGCTGCGTCCCGAATTATGTCAGTCAATCTATTGTACAAATTGTCAATAATATATCTATGGTCAGTGTTTTTGCACAAACTATTACAACAATGTTCACATTCTGTAGGAAAATCCAAGTCTCTCAATCTTTCATGACAAAACTTACTATAATTGTTAATTTGATTCATGTCCCTCTCCCCCCATATTACATTATTTTTACATTTAATTTTGGTGTCAACTTTACATTTTAATATTTCTAAGTTACACTTTATAAATAACGGATAGTGATCGGACCAGTAAACATCATAGCAAACATGTACATCTACTACAGAATCCCATATCGCCTTCGCCCAAGGCAATGATCGAGCCAACTGTGTGTTCCGTGTATTTCACTAACATAGGTATAACAACCCGAGTCAATACCCAGTTTTTCTATGTCTGCACACAACCACTTTTGTTCGTTACAAAATAGCAAAAGTTCATCGCCAAACTGCCTGCCTGGGTGCGCATTGAAGTCAGCCAAGACAAAGACACTGTCCTCTCCCTCACTATCCACAATAGCACTAATTGCGCTTAAACAGTCTGTAAATAGCACTAGGTTTTCAGAGCAGTCCGTCGGTAAATACGCACTAACTACCATGAAAGAACGATTACTCACCGAAACTTTAATGGCACAAATCCTTTCATTATTGCACTGCACTATGCTCACATGTGAGAAGGCGTCGCGACGCCACAGCAGAGCGACCCCGCCGTGCGGACGCCCGCGCAGCGGCCCCGCGCCCGTGTCTACCGCTGACACGCCGGTCGCAATAAACTCGGGGTGTATTTCGCCCAGCAGTGGGATGTCGTGAGGAAGTAGCCACGTTTCCTGCAGTGCTATCACATCAGCCTTGCCACATAATCCTCGAACGCATTCCATTGACTTCTTTATATCTTTACAGTTGAAAGTGATGAGTCTCAATTGTGTTTTATCCATCATAGGTGTACGGTTTTATATAGACTATAATCAATTCAATCTATTTTCTTTTACTGTTAACCGAGTCACGAAAATTTATAAACTGCCTGAACTTTATATCAGAAGGCCAATTCTGGTAATTGTATTTGTTCAAATTCCAATATCAATCTAGTCTCGGTGTCATAAATGGTATTCTCATAACATAACTGACACTTGAATGAGATCGGGACTACATCGAAAGTTGAACCAAGTGTGAACTAGTGTGGACGGTATTCTGCTAATTATTTACGTACAACAAAGTCAAAGTGTAGCTAAAACCAAATGATACTACGGTTTGACAGTTCACAGCTGACTATTGTTGACAATTGAGCAAAATAAGTGTTTGTTACTTTGTTATTGTTTTACATATAAAATAATTATGAGTGGATTTGGGCTGCGATGGCTATACCTATTGAAAATAATCCACACGATCCAAGGAACCAATACATTTACTTACCGAAATTTTATTACTTAGTTGTATATTAACCCTTGAGGTGCGATCAAACTAAAGGCAAAGTGCCACAAGTGCTTAAGGTCACGTTGCTGCAAATTTTCATTGGCATAGGTTACCGGAAAAAAATTAATTATGACACCTTAATATAATTATATTACATAAATTGCATATCATTGTGTTGGTTATAAAATAAGCTATCGTAATAATAACATGAATTACTACTAAATACTTACCTTTCCGGCAAAACAAGCTTACAAACTTGGAGATTTGTTTATTTTCACTCGTTCGCACAAACATTTCATCACATATTAATGAATTTCATTACTTGTTTGGTTCATAAACACAAAAACATTATCACATATACCTTTAGGTTTTCACACAATACATTATTTATTTGTAACAAATGAATCTAACGCCACTAAAAAAAATATAATCCGAGCGCGTAACAAAAAGTTCGCCGTGCCAGGCCGCCATGTTACTGTAACGAACACTGTGGCTGTGAATTATTTACCATTTGAAACACGATAACAGTGAAAATGTACAACAATACTAGTATTTAATTGCTAAAATATGTTTTCAGATAAATAATCTGGGTACTTTTATGTCTTTCATAACTATTAAAAGAGTATTTATCATAAAACTATTACGAAAATAGCAAGTTTCAAGAATAGAAATAGCCCTTCTAAAAAGTTTTTGCCTTTTATCACTTTATTTCTTGTCTTTGTCACTAATAATGTCACTTCACAATTAATATTTATTTATTTCTGAGTAAATCTATATAAGTATCTTTATAAAATATTCACCGGTTTCTTCCACAAGACAACTTTTATTACAAAGATCGCGGAACAAAACACAACAATGGCGGACGCTTTCGCAACTGAGACAGAGATAATTATATTTCAACATTTTTTGGCGCGTTTCGTTTCCCTCACCCTTCTAAAACGATTTAGTTGCATAGAATATGAACTATTCTAATAGATACTACTTTCGTTTCTTGGTTTAAGTAAAACAAAACGTAAAAAATCCGCGACCAATAGGACGACTTTTTTAGAGCACGACCATGCGTGCCGCAAACACATGGGACCACTTGAATTAGAGCACGACTGTGCGTGCTGTAATCACGTGGGGGGTTAAGTTTAATTTGGCATGGAAACGTAGTGGCATCCAATTACCATTCCTATTGATGTATTTTCTCATACAATGGCAACATTCATGTTTTTGTTTTTGAGATCAACAAGAGATTATAAATTGATTATATCGAAATGATACTGTAATGAGATTAAGTGAAGCAGAATACCAATTGTGAGTCAATTCAAAATTAAATCGCAGTTCAGTCAAAATTCAGTCTCAGTGTCTGTTAAATACGAGAATTGGCCTTCTGATGGCCATAATTTACTATCCAGATGGAGAGCCAGTTTGCTTTTTGACACAAATATCTTATATGAATCGTAGCTTTTCGCACGCCGCATCTTTAGCTTATATATTGATACTTGCTCTTTGGTCTTGCCGTATATGTACTCTTTGATATCCATATCCGTGACATCCTTAGCTACGTTGTAAATAAACATGGCACTTTAGCCTCTGCAGCTTTGAACCTTCCGCTTTTATTTATTGCACTGCCTGTATTTCCTATAAACTGATTACGCAACTTTTTTCTTTGCACATGGATCCACCCCTCATCCACCTTTTCGGGTTTCCACTTGGTGCCATCACCAGTTATTTCGGCTAACGACTTATTCCCGCATGACGCATTTATTATATCATCTTTTTGCAACAAATCTTTGTTTACATCAGCTGACCGTAGCGATAGCGGCGACTGCGCGCAAGATGGTATAGCTGTCTCGATCATATCGGAACCTGTTTGGCGGCAGCTAGCACTCACTTTGTCGACGCTGCTCAATATAATGTTCTGATTGCTTATATTTAGTGGCAGTTGCGGGTGCGAAAGTAATGTTGCATTATTTATACCGTCCTCTGGTTTTTTATTGTTAATTTGCAAGTCACTACCATGTATCAATGGAAGTGGCGATGCAAATTTGTTTACACTGACATTATCATCCTCACCCGAGTCCAGGGAAGGTCTGTTTATGTTTATAATGCCTAAAGGTCCGCTATTTAGGTTGAAGGAACCCAAGTAGGCACCTCTCTTAAAATTAACATTTGCGCGGCTGTCAACCGATCCCGAAGGCTTTGGAGACGAACCTGGAGATATTGTAACTTGCTGTTTATTGCTGAGGGCTTCCTGTATCTCATTTTTCGTTACACATTCCGTTTTCAACTTGGTCAATTCTTCACGCATTATTAATATGTCCTTTAATAGCCTTGTAGCATCAATGTGATCAAATGTGACCGGTGGTAGTCGGTGTAGTTGCCGGGCCGCAAAAATGGGAATTTTCTCGGGATCCGTTTCCTTAAAAACTGTGATAATATCCTGAAGGTCCCGTTCAGCTTTGCCGTCGATTCTTCTTGATATTTTACGTTTGTCAGTTCGCACCGATTCAAAAAGTAACGATTTTGCATCCTCAATTTCTCGCGTTGAAAAGCTAGTACGACACAAACGTATCAAACTTTCATTGTCCATAACTTGTATTTTACAGTCAATAAACGTTAAGATCTCGTTAATTACAATATTACACGAATTACACTTTAATAGATTCGTCATTATGCACAGTAGCACTCTGACACGCGTAACACAACGAGCTGTGATGACGCATGCGGCGAGACTCGATATTCTAACCAAAAAATATAGAAATGTTACATGTGAATGCTCACTCGAATGTTTGCAGGATTTACATGGAAATAATATTTTAAACTGAAATTTCGTACTGTTCGAAAAAAGTAGATTTAATGCAAATTTACCATTATCATCAAAGAAAAATAACTTTTCACGGTATGAAAAATGAATCATTGAAATCATGTTTTAATAACCAAAATTCGTAATCTCATTACTGTAAAAACCGCAGCATTACTATGAAATTGCTAATCGAATTTTTCATCTTCTCAATTAAATGTTATATAAAACTATTCTTATTTGAGACGCATAAGTTTGATACCGATAATCATTCTTATATTAATATGTAACTAATCAATAAGAATCACTTATATTTCTTTTTTAATTTGTGTTATCTTTACCAGGCACTTCTTATTTTAATATTTTCTGTTTTATTAGGCAAGGTTTAATAATGCCCGTCAAAAATGATCACGGCCCATGATGTAATTTGCATTTGCATTTTAGTAGCCCTATTACGTAAGCTTCATGGTTGCATACCCACTTGTTGGTATATCATCCGTATTGCTTGTTGTATATAATACTAGCCTTTGCCCGCGTCTTCGCTTGCGTAAATTTCGATAAAAAAATTACTTTTTTTTTAGTTTAAACTAAATCTATTTAAAGAATTAAAAAAAAATCATTTACTACACAATCTGATTCCTCCTTCCCCTTTCTTCCATCGGACGACCAGACTAACGGGTCAGCGTCACCGTTACATGGTGGATATCCCGCTTATACGCACGAAGCGCTTTGCTTCTTCCTTTCTAATGCGTACCGTCAAGGTGTGGAACTCTTTACCCGCGTCTGTGTTTCCTGATGAGTACAACCTGGGTGTTTTCAAGTCGCGAGTGAATAGGTACCTTCTAGGTAAGCGTGCTCCATCTTAGACCGTATCATCGCTTAACATCAGGTGAGATCATGGTCAAACGCTACATAAAATATCATACAAACTCTGACCTCCTGTTTTACCCCTAAGGGGGTAATGTAAGTAAAATGTACAAATATGCTTGCTTGAATTTGTGGTATTTATAGAGATAATTGCAATATAGATAGCTTTATATTTGACTAGTCGTTCTCGCTTTTTGTAGCTTTAGCTTCAAAATCAAGAGATTTTCAAATATTTTTTTTACTTCTTTAATGGACGCCTACGTCACGTAAGGAACTGTCAACATGTCATGTTTTAGCTTTAGAATCTTAGAGTCTGCGCTGTTGTTATGTCATTCAGTGCTCGTCTTTCTATTCATATAGATAACTTTTTTTAGTTACCAATATAGCCGGATGCAAATACCATCTTTGCGTAGAGACGGAAAACTCGACAACAAACCCTATACGACTGCCTCGTTGGTCTCGCGGCATTAATGTGCGCTTGCGCGTGCGTGGTTCGATTCCTGGGTCGGGCAGTGTTATTGGGTTGTTCTGTCACGAAATTCTCAGTAGCAGCACAGAGTCTGGAAATGTGCCCGGTACGGCAATAGGCTCGCCCCTTATTACGTGGGACTAAAGTATATCTGGCGAAAAGAGGGTGTAGGAATACACCTCTGCCTACCTCTTCGGGGCTATAGGCGTGAGACTATGTATGTATGTATGTATATAGCCGGATTGGATATATACTTGACTTAATAATAATTTCCTAAAACAATTCAGATTTCTCCTTCATACATATTTTCTGTACGGTGTACGGGAACTTTGGCTGTTATGAAGTCATCGCCATTCGAAGTTTCCGGAACATCTGAAATTCAGTCGCTGTTCCCTAAATTGTGACATAACGTCTCTAGAGATATTTACCACAGGATATACAATGTTTATATGTAAACAAATACATTTTTGTAGAGCTGTTTACCGGTAACCGATAAATCAGATTCGCTCGTCATTTCTAATATCACTATCGTTTGGTTGCCATGGTATCATAAACTATTCGTTCTTTGTCGACAACTAGCCATATCAAGGCGTATGCCAGTTCCATATTAGCGCTTAGCGAGTAGCAATATCGCTGATTAAATGTCACTTATCTAGGTCCTCATATTGGACTGCATGTTTGGCGTAGCGAACACAGCGTGTGCCATGCCCGCTCCGTTTAGAACCGTTGTGTGCTCCATACCTACGCGAGACAACGTTTTGTATGATCCACAAATTGCTGTTACTAAAAAAGATCTAGTGCGGAATTGTATGAAAAATATCCGGATCTTGTCTCAGGATAACCATTGTTAGGCTAAATATGCGAGACTATAATTATGGTCTTTTGATGTATGTTATTGATCGTATCTGTCACTGGTTTGATGCTTTCAGAGCACGGTAATTCATCGTCGTCCTAGCGTTATCCCAGTGGCATCCAAGACTTACACGCCTTGAAGCCCGGGGTCCGCTTCCTAGTCCAACCAGATTTGTTAGAATATAAGCTTTTCTACAGAACAACGGCTGTCTGACCTTCGCAACCCAAAGGGATAGCCATATTCCATGGTTTAGACCTGTATCAGTTTATTTGAGGGCAGTGCCCTGTTGGCAGTCGCTAAGGGGAGTCAGTACTCCCCTTAACGACTGCCAAAGATCTTCATGGCAGCTTAGAACGACGGCTTAACGTGCTCTTTGAGACAAGGGACAAGCAATAATTAACTATTTAATACGCTCTAAACTTCGGAAAGTAAGTGGTGCGCGCCGTGGATTCGAACGCGATACCACCTGCATAGCAATCTATTGGTATATCCACTCAGCTATCACTGCCTCACAGCAAAGCACGGTGATTCTCTGATATAAATAGACAAACGGGGACCCATCCAAGTACATAAAGCCTTACGCAGTCCACTGCTGGTCTCAGCCTCTCCTAATTTGTTTCACAGTACCACTAAGCGCTATAATGATAAATAGTGTAAACACACTATTAACACACTACTCCAAAATGATGGTGAAATTTTCATCTCCATTGGGTTAAACAGAAGCGGTAAAGAATGTCTGCAAAATACTACAAACACAATACCCGTAGGTAAAACCTCAATGTTTTTTTTAAAGACTGGACTATCTAGGCATCAACTCTGATTAAAAGCGCGTGTCTAATCTATTAAGTCCCAAATAGGACAATGCTCTTTTTATCATTCTCGTATGCAGAATAACTGCCCACACTACGCAGATAAATTGGAAATTCCCTTGTACAACAAAGTGATTTGCAAAAAAACGCCTTTATTTCGAGGCACACAGTTTGACTGCGGACTAGTATTCATGTAACATCGTTCGAATTGTTTGTCGCTAAATCACTTTCTAACATGGAGTCAGACTCACATATACGTATAGTTTTTCAGAGTTGCAACAAAAAAAAAACATCAAAAGCTACGTTTTAAATTTCCTGTCATCATGCGGAGTATTTTACCTTCCTTTGCTTGCTGAATTGGAAAAAGTGCGTAACTAAATTTTGCCGACTTGCTTTGAGTCATGCGATCGCTTATAAAAATTGTTTATTTATACTGGTCGACATAACTAAATTTTGAACTTATGATAAGGATTAATTATCGTAGTTAGGAGGCTATCTCGAAGGTCAAAAAATCCTTCAGCGGTCATCGTAAAATGTTAGCTATAAAGTTGAATATCGCCCGATTTTCGACATTGCGTGCCACCCTGATACTGTCTGAAATCCTATTTCGTTCATTACTCAAGTAATATAAGTTTTAGAGTCAATTCGTATATGCATTTCCTATTAAACTAGCTCTTCTTTCGGTGAGTAGCAATTTTAAAGCGAAAAGTTAAGTATTTTTTAAAATATTCATAAAAATATTTACAGAAAGCATGTTTTTCAAATTAAAATTCTATCGAGCAAACATCTTTCAACCATGTCACATATCATACATCTATGAATTAACTAGATAAAAACCTGATAAATAACACACAAAATTTTCACTTTGCAAGTGTGTCTTAATGCTTCAAAATCGGTAAGCAAAAAGGGGATACATTTTCGAGGTAGCGCCTTAACGTGATATGATTTAAGCGACTATATTAATGTCAGTTCTGATCGTAAACGATCACCCTCCTGTTTGCAGCATGAGAAGGATCAGACCATAGTCCAATACGCTGGCTAATTGTGAATTAGCACACTTCATAATAATATGAATTTCGAAAATTTTATGGACCATTCTCAAACATGCTACTTCCCTCACGATGTTTTCCTTCGCCGTTTAGCGAAAATTAACAATATAATCCATAAAAACTACGATCCAGCTTAACATAAATTAAATTACGTAAGTAATTTTGAAGAAAGCTCTAAAGATCATAATTATGTAAAATTAATCACCAGGTTGCAACTTTGTCTAATTGCCGCCAGCTACTCAACAACAAAGTTTTGCTTTTAAACAACATTCGGTTGGCGTCGTGGCAGGAAGCCAATTACTATAATTGCTGCCCGATCTAAGAAGCAGTCCGATTCTATAGTTGAACAATTTCTGAACGCCGCGCCGTAAAGTCCGATAGTGTATACTTAAGACTGCCACAATAGTCAGAAGGCTGATGCTCGGGTTTGGACAGACACTGAAACTGTATTTAGAATGATATAGGCTTATAATTGGTATTCTGATAGTACACTTAATGTCATTATAGTCTGCTTTGACACGTTGACACATATAGATCGACATTAACACATACATAGTTTAACACATTGTTCAATTTAGATATAGTCACGATAACATTCAAGTATCAGTTAATTGACGAGATTGCCATTTACGACACATTTATGATATCGAGACTAGAGCAAAATTGCATTTTGAACAAATATATTTGAACTTGAACTTCCGGTAGCAATCGACTGGAAGGATAACGCAATAACTTCATATTCATCATCGGCCCTGTATATAAACTGTCCCACTGCTGGGCACGGGCCTCTTCTTATTATGAGAAGGGTAAGGCCCTAGTCCACCACGCTGGCCAAGTGTGGGTTGGCGACTTCACATGTCTTTCGAGAGCATTATGGAGAGCTCTCAGACATGCAGGTTTCCCCACGATGTTTAGAGTAACTATAGCCGGTTGTACTCACGTATTTTCTCCCTCGGTAGTACGGTGGGACTGTCACCTGCCTGGAGACCGGTCTTAAAACTGAGTACACATCTGGATACCCCGAACCTAGAATGCGACACAGTTAGCACATCCAACGTCCTTCACGGTGCAGCGGGACACGTGCAAAATGCCGGTCACACAGGCACACCGGACACGCCGGCAACGCAACCAACTTCATAGCAGGCGCCAGTGAATACGTCATCTACTCGCTCGCAACAACAAGCTGCGCGGTGGGCCCGCTTCGGTGGAGCACCCGACGCCGACCTCCGTATGGTCCGAAACTAGTCGGGCTACTCCGACAAAAAATAATACGTGAGTAAAACAGCTATAGTTACTCTAATTATGATAACACACGATAGTTTTTACTCTAATTCCTCACGATGTCTTCCTTCACCGATTAGCTAGCGATAATTAACAATTTAATACGCACATAACTTCGAAAAGTCATTGGTGCTCGTCGTGGATTCGAACCCGAGACCCTCTGCGTAGCAGTCCGTTGGTCTCTCCACTAGGCTATCGCTGCCATAACTTGAAAAAGTATTTTTGCGGCACGCGGGAGAACAGGTTCAAATGCTCGTATTCCGTAAATAGTTGTTTCGATGGCCCACTTGCACAACGATTCTTAAATTGAATTAAGATGTATTTAACGAGATAAAAAATATTAAACACCACTAGCGTCTTGCACAACGAAAAATTTGTCGGGTAATATGATTTAAGAACTGTCAAAATTAATTACCGAAAATCGGCTGTTTAGTGGCTAATTTCATTTAAGAACTGTCACACTGATGTTGCATCTTGTCATTAGCGACGAAAATTATCAATAATTATATAACTGGACCGGACGACGCAGCAGGAGGAGACCTATGTCCAGCAGTGGACGTCCCTAGGCTGAAATGATGATGATGATATAACTGATAACAATGTACCTACTTGTGTTATTGTTAACCCTAGAATCCTACACTATTTGGCGCACAAGTTTTTCCTACACTGGGGTGCTGGAACACCCCGTACTAAAATGACTGTAATCTTTAAAATAAAATAAACTATTCACGAAAATACGTTTTATTAAACATAATCGGTAACTTGAGATCACAAATCAGCCTTATTACACAAAGTCAAATGTAGTTTGAGCAACAGCGCTTGTAGGATTTGGTCCTTTTTTGAGGATCACTGCAATGGACTAAGTCGGCATCCGGTGACGGTCCTCCAAATGTTCATATATCAGTTCCAAACCTAATTTCAAAACTGTCTATAATGAATAAATAATCTTACGATTTTACTACACTGGGGTACTGGCGTACCCCACAGCACTTATACAGGCGACCACACAACGCGGTCCCTCGTCACGGTATTGACGTAACGCGAGTGGTTGACACCAAACTAAAATACTCCGACGCGCGAATTCGTGGATATTAAAGAAATTGAGATATTTAGAAAACAAATCGGTGTGGGGTGCACCTGCACCCCATGTAGGGTTCTAGGGTTAATGCTCAAAAGTTTCTAGTTATTATTTGTCAATTGTCATTTCGTTGCTAGGCGACGACAATGCGTTTTGTTTAATGCTCAAAGTATAATATAGTCTAAGGTTTTATGCGAAACCATACGCATAACATCGTTAAATTGGTAACAAAAAGGCTTCATGCCATGAAACAAAACGTAGAAACTACTTTACCGACCTCATAAAATGTTTAACTAAATCTAAGCGTTGTTGTCGTTGTGCAAGAGGACGCTAAATACTTTTCACTTAATATGTTTGACCATTGTGCAAGTGGGCCTAAGGCCCACTTGCACAATGATTCTTAAATTTAATTAAGATGTATTTAGAGATCGAGAAAAAATATATTAAACACCACTAGCGTCTTGCACAACGAAAACTTTGTCGACTAACATGATTTAAGGCACTGTCAAAATTAATTACCGAAAATCGGCTGTTTAGTGGCTAATTTCATTTAAGAACTGTCACATTGACGTTGGCAACTTGTCATTAACGACGAAATTTAAGTATAATTATATATAACTGGACCGGACGACTACGCATCAGGGGTAGGCCTCCCACAAGGTGGACCGACGATCTGGTTAAGAGGCTGACATGATGATGATGATGATATAACTGATAACAATGTACCTACTTGTATTATTGTTAACCCTAGAATCCTACACTATCTGGCGCACATATTATTCCTACACTGCGCTGGAATACCCCATTCTAAAATGACTGTAATTCTTATAATAAAAAAACAATTAATAAAAATACGTTTAATTATAAATAATCAATAACTTGAAATCACAAATCAACCTTATTACACAAAGTTAAACTTAGTTTGAGCACTTTGCACAAACTTGTACCTGATGCTCCAAACAAATAGGTATTTTGCACCTTTGACACATAGTCCTGGTTTTTTCCGTCTTTGGATGCTGAACAAAAGTCACACCGCCCTTGTTTTGCACGATAAGGAACAGCGCTTGTAGGATTTCGTAATTTTTTGAGGATCGCTGCAATGGACTATTCTATATCCCGTCTCAAAGTTGACATCCGGCACCGGTCCTCCAAATATTCATGTATCAGTTCCAAACCTAATTGTTTCAAAAATGTTCGCCGAAACTGTATATTTGGCTTATTATTTGATCTTCAACACAACCCAGGAATAACAACTAATCCCAACTTCTATAATAGAATAGAGTTTATTACCTTGTCATTCAAACCTCTGACAACCACCTGACACACAATAAATAGACTTCATTGAATTTCACCTACATAACATCTAAAAGATCAGTATTTAATTCATATAAGAGTATTGTTTTAATAAACAATCAAATTCAATATCAGATTACATATAAATCCATCAATCGTAATAAATAAAGTAACTTACGATTTTACTACACTGGGGTATTCGCGTACCCCACAGCACTTATACAGGCAACCACATAACGCGGCTGTCGTCACGTTATTGGCGTAACGCAAGAGGTTGACACCAAACTAAAGTACTCTGACGGGCGAATGCGTGGATATTAAATAAATTGAGATATTTAGAAAACAAATCGGTGTGGGGTGCACCTGCATCCCTTGTAGGGTTCTAGGGTTAATGCTCAAAAGTTTCTATAGTCGTATTTTTTATTAGACGAAGTCAACTGACGTTTACTGTGTTGTCAGTTTATGATGAAATAAAAATAGTGTTGTGACAAAGTGAATGATTGAAAAACCTCTTGAATTTATGAAATTGCATCGATTGTTTAGTGAATAGTTAGTGTACCGAACGGCCTATATCGGGTACGGTGTTCGAGTTTTCGAAGACTATGTTCCTATAGTATTTACCTATACTGAATACCGAGTGTTTTAAACATTAAGGAAAACATTGCGAGGAAACTTGTAAGACTGTTCTATTTTCAATACATCATGTAGTTGAAACTATACCTACAGGGTGTCACAAGACCCATCACCAAGCCGAAGTTTACTCGTTGTGGACATCATGCCAAGTCATACTAACCAAAAATAATACCTGGGAAACGATTTTTTTTTTAAGTTTTCACGTTTTTTAAACCGCAATTTAAAGCGCGCGCGTGCAATGCTCGAAATATCTACCTATCCATGGGGTCATAGGGCATCTAGCGAACATCTTGGCGGGGTAAATGCATCGATTTTGTACTTAATTAGAAAAATTCCATACTAAATTTGAGCCTCAATATCTCCTGAACCAGTAATTTCCCAGGTATGGTGCCGAAGTAAAAAATGTTCGTAGTGAATGGTACAACATGGGATTTCAGTTTTCGTTAAGGGTCTTTTTACACCCTGTAGATGTATAAAATATAACAATTTATACTACTTACATAACTACTAGTAACTTATATCAGAGCACTTTTATTGTAATATAGAAATAATATTCTTTTATAGTTTGAAATGATTAACTATTCACACTCAATGTTCGTCCATCTGATTGAACGAGAACTAAACGCATCGCTATTACTTTAAATATGACAACATTATTTTACAAAATGACATTAGCTACTGTCAGTTGGCTTCGTCTAATTAAAAATACGACTATAGTTATAGTAGATCGCGGGTAGGTGCTCAAAAAGTTGTGACGTTTACCGATTTTGAAAATTTTAAATAAAATAAATCTAGTTGAAAATCTACAAATTTTACTACATTTTAAAGTGCAATATATAACAAATATAACATAATCATGTTTGTGACACTTTACGTGTAGTATAGAGCTTGTTTACAAAACACCAGCTGCCAGCTGATTCACACACAGTAACTGTCACTAGAAAATTTGGGATATTTCACTACTAAGCACTATGTCTCAACTATCAGACATTCAATTGGCACAAAAATCCCTTGAAGAATGCTTCACAGAACGTATGCAGGAACTGGAGGCACAGATACAAAATAGCATGCCAGCAAAGGACACTGTAGCGAAGCTAGCTGAGGAGTTCCGGACCTTCAGGGAGCTCATCTTTAACATGCTTGGCTTGCTTAGAACACAGATAATGGAATGTTCAAGGATGTGTGATAACATTGAAACAAGGCAACGTCGGAAGGCCCTCATCTTTTCTGGGATTGTTGAGGTAGACAAGGAGAACTGCACGGAGACCATTGTAGATATAATCAATACAAAGCTTGGAATAAAAGATGTCACAACGGCAGCGATTAAATCTGCGCACAGGCTCGGCAATCCCACCAAAGACCGTCATCGACCCATACTTGTCCGTTTCTGTGAGATGGACCACAGGGCAGCAGTCTGGAGAGTGAAGACTTCTTTGAAAGGCACTCAGATATCCATCAAGGAGTTCCTAACGAAGGCTCGGCAGGCGACGTTCAGCAGGGCTCATCTTCACTTCGGGATGAGGTCATGCTGGACACAGGATGCTGTTATTGTCATCAAAGTACCCGATGGAAGCCGTATCAAGATAACATCCATGGCTGAGTTGAATCCATTACTGGCTAAGTACCCAAAGACACCTGGGGACATCACATCTGCAGCGAAGGCTGGCGCCACAAGTAAGGGCACTGTAGCTGCGGCAAAAGGCACATCCCGTAAGAACTAACTTATTTCTAAAATTATTTGTTTTCATTTCCTCGAAAACGCTATTTCACGATAAGTTAGTATACTGTTTTGAGATGATTTTGTTTATGTGTACACTACATTCCCGTGCATGCCGGTATTTGGATAAAGATATTATAAGATAATAAGATATAGTTATTTTTAGTTTGTTCACCCACTTGATAAAGATTATATTGTTTTCGGTCAACTGACAACTTGTCAGTTTGACATTTGTCTTGACATCATAATATGCGTTTCGTTTCAACGCTGAAATATCGTTTTATTGTCAAGTCTCAAAAATGTTATGTAACTTAAGTGTGTTTTCTTTTATTATTTTTTTTATAACTATATTGTAATTTTATTTTATGTCTAGTGATACAGTTTTATTCAACATATTTTCTCTGTAAATATTGTGTTCGCTGGCGGGTGGTGCAGAGATGGTAAACCTTGTCTTGGTAATTTTTGAGTACGTAGACAATAGTTTACATTATAGTCATAACTAACTGTATATATTTTTGCTGTATTTTATTTATATATTTATTTTGTTATTTTTATGTATATATATATTTATTTAATAATATTTATACATGAGTTCTAATGATGATGATTTGACCTTTTGTTCAGCCAATAGTTCATTTGATGACAGCTTCGGTTCAGTGCCTGATAAAACCCTCGGTGAGTTTGTGCGTGATAAATTTAATTTTAAATTTTCTCGATCTTTGAACGTCTGCCATTTAAACGCTCAAAGCGTACCAAGTCACTACAGTGACTTGCTAGAAGCATTTAGCAGTAATGTCAACGTTCACGCCGTCCTGATCTCTGAGACTTGGCTTAAACCACATTTGCTCTCAACCTCATATTCTTTACCTGGATTTATCCTTATCCGGAATGACCGGACTGACAGGAGAGGTGGTGGGGTTGCAGTCTACCTCCGAAGTCACTTTCCGTTTAAAATTCTTGCAGCATCTTCCACTTCCTCTGCTTCTGCGGAATATCTCTTTTTAGAGGTTATTGTGAACGGAGTTAAAACTGTCTTGGGAGTTGTTTACTGTCCACCAGCTGTTGACTACTTCTCCAGTTTCAAACAGATACTGGAATCTTTAGGGTCGGAATATACACATCACATAATAATGGGTGACTTCAACACCGATCTCCTTGTTCCTCACTCTCCTCGAGCCCGTAAACTTCTCCATATTGTTGAGTCAGCCTGTCTCAATAATGTACCTCTTCAAGCAACTCACCACAACAATAATGGGGAGGATACGTGGCTTGATTTAATCCTTTCATCCAACCCATTTGGCTCGGCTTTACACCGAAACCGTGGGGTTCTAAGCGACTTGGGAAGGATTAATGGATGGACTGTATTAGGGCGAGTTCTGGGTCGCCTAGAAAGGAATAAGGGAAGAGGAGATGGATACGGGAGGAGGTGATTGAGTGGGTATAGGCTATTTCAAGGATGGAAGGCACTTACCTTATACAGCCTTCTTCGTTTCTTTTCCTCCTGGTGGTTTCGTGATGCAGCTGCTTGTTTTCACTTCACTCACGAGCGGGTTTTCTTTGGTGGAAGCGGTAAATCACATACAGCGGTGCGGCGCGGAGTGGTATCGAGACGGCGTTCTTAGCGAGCGGAATGTTCTAGACTGTCACTCGCGTTCACGATCGCGTCGACGAATCAGGCGGAAGGCAGTGCCCTTCCAGGGAGTGGGATAGAGTGGGACGGAAATATGGTATCGCTCGCACTAGACGTGGAACGATTGATCTTGATGCGATTAGTTATATATAGGAAGGTAGATGGCGCTACCATATCCCCCCGGCCCTAAAGGGTTGCCTTTAAAAAAAATAGAATTGAACTTAGCTATGTTGGGTGTACTACCGCATAACCCATCAATAGGCTAAGACAGCGATATGACAATAAAATTAATCTAACTAACTTTAGCGAAAACTACTAACTAAATACTTAAACTAAGAGGTAAGTCCAACTTCAGGCTAGATCTCACTGAGTTGGAAGCGGACAGAGACGTACAACAGGGCGCACGTAACTCCCCTTGGCGGTTTTCACGGTAACAACGCGAGTTGTTACGATGGCTAACGGCCATGAAAGCGGCGGAGCATTATCATGTATTATGACGACCAACGTACCCTCCTGTATAGGGGATGCAGGACTATTCCACTTGGATCTAGCCAGAAGCTGGTGTAGATATTCCGCACGCCAGCGCCGCCAGAACGACTGCACGAGTTTATCCAGCAGAGTATGTCTCTGGAGCAAGCTTGAAGAGTCTGCTTCAGGAGCCGGAAATGACGATAATGGCACTGTGTTCAGAAAATGTGCAGGGCTTAACGCGGATGGTTCTGCAGGGTCACTACTCAATGCCGTGAGCGGACGCGAGTTGATCAGTGCCTCGACTTGTGCAAGGACAGTTAAAAGCTCTTCGTAAGAGAGGATCTGTTGACCTATAACCTTGAAGAGATGCGTTTTAATTACTTTGACCATGCTTTCCCAACATCCACCGAAATGCGGTGATGCTGGTGGAATAAACTTCCAGTCGATATGATTTATGGAAAGTTCCTCCTGAAGACGAGTACGATATTCATCCCTGAGAAACTTATAAAGGTCGCGTAAATAAGAGCTTGCGCCCACAAAACAAGTGCCGTTATCCGTGTACAAACACTGTATAGGGCCGCGCCGTGAGAGAAATCGTTTAAGGGCTGCCAGGAATGACACCGTGCTTAAATCTGTCGCAACTTCAATATGCGTAGCGCGCGTCGTTAAGCATGTAAAAATACATAGCCAGGCTTTACGGCTTTTAACACCTCGACCACGCACTGGCGTATACTGCAGTGGTCCTGCGTAATCAGAACCGGTGTGTGTAAACGCTTTAGCAACCTGGTTGACGCGCTGGCTAGGGAGATCGGCCATGGGAGGGAAAGTCGGACGCGGACGAAATTTGAAACAGACGTTACATTTATGTATTCTGTGACGAATTATTCGTCGAGCGGCTAAAATCCAATACTTATGCCTAAGTAAGGACATAAGCAACTCCGGACCGGCATGGAGGTGCTTCTTGTGATAAAAATCAACAAGAAGGTCGACAACATGATCATGTCGCGGCAGAATACAAGGATGTTTGTAGTTATAAGGTTCATCCGAATTTGACAGACGACCCCCAACGCGTATGACGCCATGTTCATCGAGAAACGGCTTGAGTCTAAGGATAGCGGGAGAACAAGGTACATTGTCCTTTAAATTTTGAATGTCGTTACTAAAATGAACAGCTTGTACAGCTCGTAGTAACTTACATTCTGCGAATTTCAGATCAGTACTTGATACAAAAGTCTCATTAGGTAGGTGCCTAAGAAACCTATAGACATAAACGATGGCGCGGAGTAACTTAGACCACGATGACATGCGTAGTGCGAGTGCATAGATGGGAGACTCCGCAACCTCAGCAATCACGGGATAAGAAACAGACTTCCGCTCGGGTACATCTTCGTCTTCTGCACTGTGGTCAAAGGGTTGCATGGGCCATTCTGACGGATCATGGGAGATCCAAGAAGGTCCACGACGCCACAATGGATGATGCAGAAGATTAAGTGGAGTGACACCACGAGACAAGCAATCTGCGGGGTTCTCAATACCCGCGACGTGATTGAAACAAGTAGCAGGAACCAGTTCAATCAATTTGCTAACGCGGTTGGCGACAAAAGTCTGCCAGCGATGAGGAGAAGAATGAATCCAAGCGAGCACTACTTTGGAGTCGGAGAATGCGTATAATTTATTAATGGGGTAGTGGGGCAAAACTGTGTCTTGAACCTTGCGGAGCAACTGAGACAGCAGAAGGGCCGCGCACAACTCCAGTCTCGCAACTGAAACGGTTTTAACAGGCGAGACCTTAGACTTGGCACAAACTAACTGCACCGAGTAGTTAGAACCAATGCGGGCTTGCAGATATACGACTCCGCCGTAAGCACGCTCGCTGGCGTCAGCGAAACCTATCAAGTTGATGGTACATCCATCTACCAACCCAAGATGACGCGGAATAGTAACTTGATTGAGCGCGGTAAGCTCAATACAAAACTGGCCCCAAGCGGCGACAATATGGTCAGGGGGTGTTTCATCCCACTCACACTTTGATAGCCAAAGCTCTTTGATCAAGAGCTTGGCGTACAAAATTGTGGGAGCCACAAAACCCATTATGTCCCATAGTCGAGCCACTGTGGACAGCATAGTGCGTTTGGTGCACTTATCATCTGGTGGTGAGACGTCAAACCGAAAACTATCGCAGGATTTGTCCCAGCGTAAACCGAGAACCTTATGCGGTACAGACTTCTCAAACTCAATGTCTGGAGAAGCCTTATGAGAATCTGGTATGCGTGCGAGAACCTCCTTAGAGTTGCTTGTCCATTAGACAAGATCAAACTGGCCTCGCTTGAAAAGCTGAATAAGTTCTTCACAAAGCGAAATTGCTAGCGGAGCGGATATGACACTACAGGCAATGTCATCCATGTACAAAGCGGAAGTGGCAACAGCCGCAGCGGCGGGAAAGTGATCGCCTTCATCAGCGATCAACTGGCGAACAACTCGTAACGCGTGATATGGGCTAGACTTGAGTCCAAAGCAAACACGATTGAACTGATACACAGATAAAGGTTCTTTCTTGTCAAAACGATAAAAGACCCGTTGAAATCTACGGTCAGATTCGCGAACGCCGATATTGAGGAACATTTGGCGGCAATCAGCTGACAGAGCGATTTGGAAAAGACGAAACTTTATTATGATGTTAAATAAATCACCCTGTAGATTGGGGCCGGCATGCAAAATGTCATTAATCGACTGACCCGATGTAGTCTTATAACTAGCGTCTAAAACCACACGAAGTTTAGTAGAGGTTTTATCTTCGCGAACTACGCCGTGATGCGGGATATAATATGAGGGCAGAGAGTTGCCCTCGTTGTTTACAACTACACTCAAAAAACCTTTATCTATGTAGTCACGAATGACGTCATTATAGGCGCTGCGTAACTTAGGTGATGCATCAAGTTTACGTTCCAATCAATGGAAATGTCTGAGCGCAGCAGCGTACGAGTCGCCTAACGAATAAGGGTCACCACAGAATGGCAACGCCACAACGTATCTGCCACTGTCGTCACGAACAGTGGTAGCGCGGAAATGTTCTTCACACTCGAGATCTTTATGGCTCATCGAGGGCGGTGCGTTAACCTCTTCAAGCTCCCAAAATCGCTTGAGAAGAGAGTCAATATTGTTTTCTTGAAGAACAGAACAACAGCAAGACGTAACGTATTGAGAAGTATGTAATGTAGGTACGGTACCCATAATTACATACCCGAATACCGTCTCAATAGCGGGCGGTAAGTTATTTTGCTCACTACGTACCACTTTAGTAAGTAGCAAGTGCGGGAATATTGCGGCTCCGATCAAAACATCAATGTCTGCCGGATTCGCAAACTCCGAATCCGCTAGTGGTAGTGACTCGAGATGTGTGAGGAGCGACACGTCCACATTAGCGTTTGGCAACGTGTCTGTAATACGTTCCACGATAAGCGAAGAAATGTTAAAATTAATGTCCCTATTAAAACGCGAATGTATTTTAATATCTACGGAACCTTTGCAATGTTTTTCTGATCCGCCTATCCCTCGGATTGAGTTCGTATTTTTAAAGTTATTCCATAATCCGAGGCGTTTGAACAATTCTAACGTTATTAAATTGGTCTGAGATGCGCTATCTAGCAGACAACGTACCATGTGCGGCGACCCATTGACATCATATATGATAACTTGCGCTGTCGCTAACAGAACAGTCTTAGACGCCATACATGGCGGCCTAGCACTGCTCTGATCACTACAAGCGCGCGAAGGCCGTCCGCGCGTGCGTGCCGCCCGCGCAATGGATGTCGTACACAACGATATCTCATTATTGCGAGGCGTGGAAGGCGCAGCTACCGTGGTCTGCACCTGCGTAAGTGTGTCAAGGTTATCGGCTTGACTTGACAACCGGTTATTTTTATCAAAATGTAACAGTGTATGATGTTTTTGTTTACACGTGCGACATCTCGTTCTACTGGAACAATTACTCGTTTTATGCTTAAGCAATTAATGCAAGCTTTGTTATCTTTTACGCTTTTAAAACGAGCAATTGGATTTAAATCATTAAAGGTGGGACACTTATAGTAATGGTCGTGCACTATATTACTGCACAGACACTTCTGTGAATTATTACTATTAGATTCCGAACATGTTACGTAAGATTGTGGATTAGGGACTGAGTTATTATTACTATTTCGCGATTTATTCAACCTTTGTTTGTTGTTGTTAGTGTTAGACGGGCCAGGTGAACCAGACTGCGTATTATGAAATATTCGACACTGATCTTTGATGAACGAAATAAAACTATCTAGTGTAGGTATTTTATTATTGCGTTCCGTCATCTCGAATGCGCGAATTGTATCAGTGTCAAACTTTTTTAAAGCGAGTTGAAGCAACATAAAGTCGGAAAGATCTTCTAATTTTAAATTCCTAAGAGAATTAACCGCGGTTACGAAGTTATCAATAAACAGCTGGAAATTCGAGACAGACGCGTTGCTGGACAGTTTGAGATTTAAAGCTTGGTCAAAGTACGTAGAAGCTAGGACGCGCGTGTCTTGATATCTGTCAAGTAGTGACTGAAATATGACCTGATAATTCTCAGCACTGGGTGTGACACCAGCAAATACGGACTGGGCCTTCGGTGACAGTTTACCTATTAAATAGTACAACCTGTCAGCATCTGTCAGAGAACCATTATCACAGAAATATATAGTAATAGAACGGTGACACGGGCGTGGCGCGCGTGCCAAACTATTGCACTATAGTGCATGTGTTTTCGAACGCATTCGCATTACGCATCGCGTCTCCCTTTCGCGCGCTCAGGAGGTAAAAAAACATTAAATTCGTTACGAATATGCCATATTGTGCAGTTTCCAATTGTAAAAATTAAAAGTGATGCAAAAATATGGAAAAGGGAGGCATTTCATATCACCAGTAAGTATTTAAATTGAGTAAAACTTAAGATTATTGAGATTTAAAACAAGTGGGCTACTTTTACCATGTTTGTCTAATAAGAACATCATCGTTCATTTCTTCGTTATGTTAAATTTCCATTGCTTGAATTATACGATACTTGTTGACATATTTATGAAATAAACACGCAATGTACTGCGAGATACGCGATATTCACAAGATGCCAAAAACAATAACAAATCAGGGGCCACGGGTCAAACAAATAGCTGTGATTGGTCAGCGCGCGCTAGGGATTGACGTTCGGTTTATGGTTACGTTTTAAATTTATCGATAAATAAAAGGAATATTAATTCGAATTAATTATTATGTCTCTGGCTGTCTCTCTCTCTCTCTCATAAAGAAAGCAAGCATCATGTTCATGCTTTCAGATCACGAAAATGACATCTATTTGGGAATCCAAGATGGCGAACGAAACATTTTTAATCAAATTAATATGGGTATCATTTTAGGGGTTTTTATGGATTCTAGTCACGAAAATGACATCTATTTGGGAATCCAAGATGGCGGACGGGACATTTTTAATAAAATTAATATGGGTATCATTTTCGGGGTTTTCATGGATTCTGGTCACGAAAATGACATCTATTTGGGAATCCAAGATGGCGGACGGGACATTTTTAATAAAATTAATATGGGTATCATTTTCGGGTTTTTCATGGATTCTGGTCACGAAAATGATATCTATTTGGGAATCCAAGATGGCGGACGGGTCATTTTTAATAAAATTAATATGGGTATCATTTTCGGGGTTTTTATGGATTCTGGTCACGAAAATGACATCTATTTGGGAATCCAAGATGGCGGACCGGACATTTTTTATAAAATTAATCTGGGTATAATTTTTGGGGTTTTCAAGCCTTCTGATCACGAAAATGACATCCATTTGGGAATCCAAGTTGGCGGACGGGACATCTTTGATCACGAAATAGATGGTGATGTTGGATTACCCATCCTTTTAAACATCGGAGACGATACCCATATTGTTTTTTTTTTTAATCCCATCCACCATCTTTGATCACGAAATAGATGGTGTTTTTGAATTTCCCATTCCTTAAAATATCGGAGACGATACCCATATCGACTTTTAAAAAAATGTCGTCCGCCATCTTTAATTTTCTATCCGTCATCTTTGATCACGAAATAGATGTTGTATTTGGATTCTCCATCCCGTATATCAACGGAGACGATACCCATATTGATTTTAAAAAAAATCCCTTCCACCAACTTTGATCACGAAATAGATGGTGTTTTTGAATTTCCCATTCCTTAAAATATCGGAGACGATACCCATATCGACTTTAAAAAAATCCCGTCCGCCATCTTTAATTTCCTATGCACCACCTTGAATCACGAAAAAGATGTTGTATTTGAATTTTCCATCCCTTTAAAATCGCAGACGATACCAATATAGATTTTTTTTATTTTCCCATCCGCCATCTTTGATTTCCCATCCGCCATCTTCGATCACGAAATAGATGTTGTATTTCGATTCCCCAACCCTTAAAATATAGAAGGCGATACCTATATTGTTTTTTAAAATTTTATCATCCGCCATCTTTGATATTCCGTCTGCCATCTTGAATCACTAAATAAATTTCATATTATTTAATCAGCATCCCGAAAATCTCGAAAACGATACCCATATAGATTGTATCCTATTCGTTAAGCCTTTTTTTGCCTTTGACCCAACCCTACCCCTTCTCGTTTGACCAAATTTATTATTTTTGTCTGGCCCCTAAAAGTTGTGGCGTAATTTTATATAGCCTATAGCCTTACGGAATAATTGGGCTATCATAGGCAATATCAATTTATAAAAGCCGACTGCTAGTTCCTGAGATTAGCCGACATTATCTTTTAGCCTTTTTAGCCTTTTGCCCGGCCACAAAGGGTCGAAACGTTATGTTATATAGCCTATAGCCTTTCGGAATAACTAGGCTACCGTATACAAAAAGAATTTTTCAGATCCGACCGGTAGTTCCTGAGATTAGCGCGTTCAAACAAACAAACTTTTCCGCTTTATTACATTAGTATAGATAATTTATAATATAGTCAAAAGTTTTGTAAGATTTCAATACAGATTTTTAACTAAATAAATACGTTTTATTTTTATAACAGTATACTATAACCAAACTATTCATAATGAAACATTTTATATAAACAATAACATAATTTCATTTTCCATAGCTCTCACATCGATAATAATTCCTTAGTGTCCCCTCACTATCTATACGTCACTGTGGGCGGGGCTTGCTAAAATGTGGCACGCGCGAAATGTACGCGATGACGTGACATTCACCGTTCTATTACTATCTATTTCTGTGACCATTATCGTGCACCGTAGACTTAAAACTTGCATAGAATAACGGCCAATTTCGTATATCTCCGTCAAACGACATAATCTCGATTGGCGGTAATCTCGGTTTGCGGGCAACGGGCTCTGCTGAACATTTACCCTCCAATTGCGATTGTATACGCTTAATAATACAATAAAGATCTTCGAATGATGTATACGCCTGATAGTTCGGTTTTTCATCAGGATTGATAGAAAGTAATCTTGCGTTATAATCGTCTAACAACTTATGAAAATCCGTTCGAATACTATCTACTGTTGTACAATAACTGAGAAATGCTTCGCTATTACTGTCAGACATCGATGCGGTTTTTGATCTTTCATAGATATTTTGAATGCGCTCAAATAAAATATTGCGTTTTGCTTCTAAGATTGTCATCTCTTTGTCTTCCGACGCGCGTGACTTCTTTTGTTGTGACATGCTTACGTAAGTATAAGCTAATGAGAACGAAACAAAATAAGAATATCTAATGTATCTATTATTTTACCTAAGTAGGCAACACTTTAGAGCTGAGGAAATAAAAGTTGATTGAAATATGAGATTTATAAGACAACTATGATAGTTGCAGAAATAATAATTTAATAAGTAGGTAGCTACATAAAAGTTTACCTACTGATGCGGGCGGAAATAACCATGTGACGGTTATGTGAATATATTAGGAGTATAGCTAGGTGCTATAACTGCCTAGGTATAGCGGTATAACGTATAAAACGTAAATGAATCCGGCTCGTATGGATCAAAAAAATGGCTCGGCTTTACACCGAAACCGTGGGGTTCTAAGCGACTTGGGAAGGATTAATGGATGGACTGTATTAGGGCGAGTTCTGGGTCGCCTAGAAAGGAATAAGGGAAGAGGAGATGGATACGGGAGGAGGTGATTGAGTGGGTATAGGCTATTTCAAGGATGGAAGGCACTTACCTTATACAACCTTCTTCGTTTCTTTTCCTCCTGGTGGTTTCGTGATGCAGCTGCTTGTTTTCACTTCACTCACGAGCGGGTTTTCCTTGGTGGAAGCGGTAAATCACATACAGCGGTGCGGCGCGGAGCGGTATCGAGACGGCGTTCTTAGCGAGCGGAATGTTCTAGACTGTCACTCGCGTTCACGATCGCGTCGACGAATCAGGCGGAAGGCAGTGCCCTTCCAGGGAGTGGGATAGAGCGGGACGGAAATATGGTATCGCTCGCACTAGACGTGGAACGATTGATCTTGATGCGATTAGTTATATATAGGAAGGTAGATGGCGCTACCACCATCCCTCATATCCTTTCATGGCCAATATCCCGCTCCTGGATTTTCCCATCATGACCTTTTATTCCTCTCCTATAACCTAAAACCACCCAAACCCCAACTCAAAGTTTTGCACATGCGTAACTTTGCTCGGATTGATGAAAAAAAATTATTAGAAGATGCATCTGCTATTACATGGGAACCTCTGCTGGCGGCTAGTTCTGTTGACGACAAACTGGATATATTTAACAATGCACTTATTGACCTGTACGACAAACATGCCCCAGTCAGAAAGGTCAAATTGAAACGCCCTCCAGCCTCGTGGATGAAAAGGGGAGTTAAAATGGCGATGAGACGCAGGGACCGAGCATTTCGCAAATTTAAAAAAGAACGTACCGACGAAAATTTGGCTTTTTTCAAGACTGCAAGGAATCGGTGTAACCAGATGGTACGGAATGCCAAACGCCGCCATATTCTCGAAAATATTTCACCCAGTTCCCCTGCTGCTACTTGGAGATTCCTCGGAACTCTCGGTATTGGCAAATTCGGCAAACAGCAACCGTTCGACCTGCCTAATGACATCGGTTTGGATGATATGAATCGCCATTTCGCCACCACTCCGACTTTAGATTACTTAATCCGATGCCAAACGGTTGAATATATAACAAATTTGCCCCGTATTAGTGTAGATCTATTTAGGTTTTCTCCAGTTGCGCCGAGTGAGATCAAAAAAACCATCCTATCCATTAAAACCAAGGCTGTAGGATGCGATGATATTAGTCGACGAATGTTGATTCCTATTTAAGATCAGCTCCTACCTGCGCTAACCCACATTATTAACTTTTCATTTGATTCTGGTGTATTTCCATCCTTATGGCGCAAAGCATTTATCCGACCTTTACCCAAGATCCCCAATCCGTCATTGCCTACCCACTTCCGTCCTATATCCATCCTTCCTTTCCTGTCTAAAGTGCTGGAGGCCTGTGTCCATAAGCAACTGTCTCGCTTCGTTTATGATAATAACTTATTAAGTCCTCTCCAGTCGGGTTTTAGGCCAGGCCACAGCACTACCTCCGCACTCCTAAAAGTGACTGGCGATGTTAGGGCGGGCGTTGAGGATGGCAAGGTCACTGTACTGGTCTTGGTTGATTTCTCGAACGCCTTTAACACCGTCAGTCACGACATCCTCCTATCCATTCTCTCCCATTTTATGATCTCATCTGACGCACTGGATTGGTTTTCCTCATATCTTCGGGAGCGTCAGCAGGCGGTACGCATTGATGAATCCTGTTCATCTTGGTGTGTTCTCGACTCTGGCGTTCCACAGGGCGATATTTTATCTCCTCTTCTGTTCGCTCTGTTTATCAATCTCATAACCCATGACCTTCGGTGTACTTATCATCTGTACGCCGATGACTTGCAGTTGTATTCACAGGCCAGGGTAGGAAATCTATCTGACGCTATTGAAGCTGTGAATCGTGACTTAACAGCAATCAAACATTGGTCCGATAGGTTCGGCTTGTACGTGAACCCTTCTAAGTGTCAGGCCATTATTATAGGAGGCAACCGTATGATGTGCCGTGTAAAGGTGTCATCTCTTCCATCTGTTGTTTTTGATGGTACTGTTATCGAAATTTCACAGCATGTAAAGGATTTAGGGTTACATATCGATGACACTCTTAGTTGGCGAACTCACATCACCAATGTGAGCAAACGAGTTACCGGGACCCTGCGTTCTCTTTATCGCCTAAAACATTTTCTTCCCATAAAGACAAAGGTGACGTTAGTGCAAACTTTACTATTCCCGGTCATCGATTATGGTGATGTTTGTTGTTTCGACCTGAATGCAGATCTTCTCGATAAACTTGACCGTCTTCTCAATAACTGCATTCGATTTATTTATAATCTTCGTAAGTATGACCATGTGTCTGCTTTTCGTTCCGAACTACGCTGGTTCCCCATTTGTCAGCGCCGGAGTTTGCGCGCACTCACAACGCTATTCTCTCTTCTTCATTCTCTAACTCCCCCTGCCTACCTTCAATCTTACTTCCAATATTTAGGCTCCTATCACGCAAAAGATCTTCGCTCCTCTAATAATCTTCTGCTTTTATGTTCATCACATTCTTCTGGTCTTGTGCACTCGTCGTTCATAGTCCAATCAGTTCTGCTCTGGAATGCCCTTCCATTAGAGATCAGGAAGGCGTCGAACCGCTGGAAGTTTAAGTCTATGGCACGTGAACATATACGAAAGGGACTATTGGCACCATCATCTTAATCATTGTATTATACACCTATTTATATATATGTATATATATATTATTTAAATATGCATATATATTTAAGTATATATTATATTATGTTATATAGTATATATTTAATAATATAACCATGCATTTATTGTTATTATTGTAAAATACACCTTATCTTTTTAACGTGACCAAAACTGTTTGTACACCTACCATACCTATCTCTGCATCACCCTATGGTTGACAGGTAGAGAATGCTTATAGCATTAAGTCCGCCACTGTACCTATGAGTTTTACATAAAGTTTAAATAAATAAATAAATTTGTCAATTGTCATTTCGTTGTTAGGCGACGACAATGCGTTTTGTTTTATGAATATATACCTATATAGTCTAAGGTTTTATGCAAAAGCATACGCATAACATCGTTAAAATTGTAACAAAATGTCATCATGCCATGAAACAAAACGTACAAACTACTTTACTGACCTCATAAAATGTTAAACTAAATCTAATCGTTGTTGTCGTTGTGCAAGAGGACGCTAAATACTTTTAAGTTAAATAATTTTATGCTGTTAATTCTGTTCAACTAATTTAAATTAAGGAGTGACTTAAATCAAACGTTACGCAAGTAGGCCTAAGTGTTTTATGTTTTAGGTTTTGTTAAGTGTCGTGCGGCACTAGAACCACTTATTGAATCTAGTCGTTCAGTACACATCCTAAATGAATCCATTTGTTTCGAATCCATTCAAGATGTATAAAATCAACGAAGGAATAGAATCACTATAGCTATCCGCTCTAAATCGGTAGTCTTTAAGGAAGAGTTCATTGACCTTTCATGATATAAAAACGTATACTTAATTAATTAAAATTACGTACTTGCAACAGGCTTTCAAATATGATCTCAATGAATCAAAGGAAAACATGTTTAAACGGGACTGTAGAATCTTTACTGCGTTTATGGTCAGTTTTCCCCGAAACGGTTCATGGATGTTAAATCCATAAACTTAGATTCGGAGAAATGATACTCACTTATAAAATGCCGGTGTAAAATAGCAAGTTTGGTACGTTGCACTGCGTTTACTAACATAGTGCCTGTTTTCGAATGGAAGAGCTCTATCCATTTAGCTTTAAATAAACCTACCTCGTTTCCTGGTAGATAGATAGTGACTGGAATTTCAGGAAGCTATCAAAGAGCTATTAGAGACGGTCACTTATCTAATAAGAAATTTGTGCTCTAAGAAAAAAAAAGCGGCGGCAGCCCAGTAGTGTACGTAACGGACTGCCGAGACGATGGTCTCGGGTTCGATCCCCAGGTACCTCGGGCACACACCTCTGACTTTTCGAAGTTATGTGTGTATTAAAAATGTTAATTATCGCTCGCTTAATAATGTGCCCGGTAGATGGCAATAGACTCGCCCCCTATTACATTGGGACCGAAACATATCTGGCGAAGTGTGGGTGTGTAATACACCTCTGCCTTCCCCTTCGGGGATAAAAGGCGTGAATAAATCACGTGTCGTGAGGGATTTATAAAAAATCAAGAAGTGGATGAAGTTTCATTCAGATTCTAAATAAATTTTCATATTTGTGGACAAAACCATAAAATGTAGTCTTTCTACACGGCGGCAAGGCGACCGCTTAAACCACTACGCCACAGAAGTGGACAAGTTAAAGTTGTTTCTCTAGTTTGGGTACCACCAATAGAAAAATTAAGCTTATACAATTTTCAGCTTTTTATATAGTGGAAAATACATGTATCTATTTGGGCATATTTGACCTTATTCTTAACATTTTCATACTTCGATTGCCGGAGTAAAAAAGTTATTCATCTTTTTATGCGAATAATTATGCGAAAGCAAAAACTATATGCTTTCACAGAAGTTGAATCATCATACACCATAAAATTTTACTAAAACGGGTCTTATTCGCGATATTTAATTAATTTAAGGTATATACCTATGTTTTACCGACGTTTCGGCCGTCTTATAACAGCCTTGGTCGCAGCAGGACTGATGTCATCTCAGCGTCGTCCTTGTGAAGCGCGGGTTTCGGCAGCTACCCTCACTTGTTTTTTATTTTTATTTTTATCCAAACTGTCGGTACGTTGACACACAACACTTATGACGTCTACACACTGATGACCTGTGTTACTGCGGCGGGGTTTACATTTGTTGATTACCGGATTCCAAGTTGCAGACAGTCTGTATCCATCCTCCCGGTTGAAATTTTTATGCTTTTTGATTTCAACCGCTTCACGTACTATCCTGGAGTAATAGTGACGATCGGTAGATAGGACCTTTGGTTGATGTAATTCGATCCAGTGGTTTGGTCCAGACTCCAACAAATGCTCAGCTATGGCAGACTTGTTAATTTGCCGGTTTTTTACAGCTGCGATATGTTCCTTGACCCTTTCAGCGATGGTTCGTTTGGACTGTCCGATATAGGAACTACCACAACTGCAGTCGACCTTGTAGACGGCAGGTGTTTGTAGAGGAATGACATACTTTGGGGTGCGCAGATTGTGTGCTACCTTGGAGAGCGGACTGTATACAGTCTTTATGGAGTATTTCTGTAATATTGTTCCAACTTTGTCCGTCACTCCCTTAATGTAAGGCATGTAAGCCGGTACTCTGCTTACTTCCGGTTTGCGGTCCTTCCTCTTCAGACGTTGTACCTTCTTGTTGAATCCGTTGCATCTAAGTACCTCCTGAACATGTGACAGCTCACTGTTCAAATGTTCAGGGTCACAGAGGTCATACGCTCTGTTTACTAATGAAGTCACTACGGATTCCAAGTGTCGCGGGTAATGATGCGAGTATGCGTGGAGATACCAATCTGTGTGTGTCGGTTTTCTATAAACAGTGTGTCCCAAGGTACCGTTTTCCCTCACTGTCACTTTTACGTCGAGAAAGGGTAACGACCCCTCTGCCTCCATTTCAAATGTAAATCTAATATTAGGGTGTATGGAGTTTAAGCTTTTTAAGAACTGTTCTACGTCTTGCTTATCGCCCTTCATGATACAGAATACATCGTTGACATACCTCTTCCATAGCTTTGGTAATGGCCAACATCTGGATGGAGTACTTCGAGGAATCCATAGAAATGCAGGCATCAAATGTAAAGCTATGGAAAAGGTATGTCGACGATGTATTCTGTATCATGAAGGGCAACAAGCAAGACGTAGAACAGTTCGCAAAAAGCTTAAACTCCATACACCCTAATATTAGATTTACATTTGAAATGGAGGCAGACGGGTCGTTACCCTTTCTCGATGTAAAAGTGACAGTGAGGGAAAACGGTACCTTGGGACACACTGTTTATAGAAAACCGACACACACAGATAGGTATCTCAACGCATACTCGCATCATCACCCGCGACACTTGGAATCCGTAGTGACTTC
This sequence comes from Euclidia mi, assembly GCA_944739405.2. NCBI lineage: Eukaryota > Metazoa > Arthropoda > Insecta > Lepidoptera > Erebidae > Euclidia > Euclidia mi. Next base: position 36,183,197 of record OX123183.2, on the reverse strand, counting down.
ATTAGTAAACAGATCGTATGACCTCTGTGACCCTGAACATTTGAACAGTGAGCTGTCACATGTTCAGGAGGTTCTTAGGTGTAACGGATTCAACAAGAAGGTACCACGTCTGAAGAGGAAAGACCGTAAACCGGAATTAAGCAGAGTACCGGCTTACATGCCTTACATAAAGGGAGTGACGGACAAAGTTGGAACAGTACTACAGAAATACTCCATAAAAACTGTATACAATCCGCTCTCCAAGGTAGCACACAATCTGCGCACCCCGAAGGATGTCATTCCTCTACAAACACCTGCCGTCTACAAGGTCGACTGCAGTTGTGGTAGTTCCTATATCGGACAGACCAAACGAACCATCGCTGGAAGGGTCAAGGAACATATCGCAGCTGTAAAACACCGGTAAATTAACAAGTCTGCCATAGCTGAGCTTTTGTTGGAGTCTGGACCAAACCACTGGATCGAATTACATCAACCAAAGGTCTTATCTACCGATCGTCACTGTTACTCCAGGATAGTACGTGAAGCGGTTGAAATCAAAAAGCATAAAAATTTCAACCGAGAGGATGGATACAGACTGTCTGCAACTTGGAATCCGGTAATCAACAAATGTAAACCCCGCCGCAGTAACACAGGTCATCAGTGTGTAGACGTCATAAGTGTTGTGTGTCAACGTACCGACAGTTCGGATAAAAATAAAAAACAAGTGAGGGTAGCTGCCGAAACCCGCGCTTCACAAGGACGACGCCGAGATGACATCAGTCCTGCCGCGACCAAGGCTGTTTTAAGACGGCCCAAACGTCGGTGAAACATAGGTATTTACCTATATCTTAAATTAATTAAATATCGCGAATAAGTCCCGTTTTAGTAAAATTGTATGTTCATACTTTTTTTTTATGGTAATAGGCGGCAAACGAGCAGACGGATCGCCTGATGGTAAGCAATTACCGCCGCCCATGGACACAAGCAACACCACAGGAGTCACAAGTGCGTTGCCGCCCTTTCGGGTTGGGAAAAGGGATAGGATGAGAAGTGGGATGAGGGAGAAGGAATAGGGGATAGGGCCTCCGGCACTCTCACTAACCGAACGGAACGCAACAGTTTAGGTACAGTTACTTTACGTTGATTTCCTTTGAGAGGGTAGTACTTCCTCGGTCGAGCCGGCCCATTCATGCTGAAACCAGCAAGGCTCTACTACCTTAGAAATACACCAGTTTTATTTTAAAGCTTTCAAGAAAATTCAAAATATGATAGACGAAAAACCATTATTTATTCGTATCAAAATAAATGGAAACTTCTGAATGTAAATGCAAGGGGTTGTTACTCGTAGATTAGGGCCGTTAGATATTATGGTTATACCCTTTTGATAATAAAATCTAAGCGCTTCGTGTCACGGTATTTTCTTTTCCACTGATGGCTTTATCTGACTTGTTTTTTTGGGGTAAGAAATCTCGATAATATTTATGTTTTTATTTTAAAGGGTAACAGTTGGAACTGTAGGGGTGTGCGTCTTTAGAGTATGAACTTGTATTTTAAATGTGTTTAATATTGATTTATATTTAAGTTAACAACTGAAAATATAGTATTGTGGTAGATAACACTGTTATAAACAATGCACATAACACACGAAAATCAACCTCAGTTATAGAAATTTAAAGAAAAATGGTAGATGTAGTTTAAAACAGCTTATAACATAAAAAATATCGCTATGCTACTAGTGCAGGATCCAAATCCTAGGAATAACTCCTGTATCGCAAGAGACTTTACAAATGTTCTAGAAAGAGATACAATTAAAACACAGACTCGAAAGTATAATCTGTGAATACCGGGGCGGAAAGTATATATTCGAACCGATTACACTCGGCGCAGTGTTAAGCGGCAAGGTGACCAAGTGGTCACCTTGTCATTCTTTCTTCACTCATTCGCTCCACGTGTCTTACTTGTCATACTACAAAATCTTGAAAAATGAAATTTGGTCAGGGGTCCTTTTATCGTAGGTACCTACCCATTAAAGAAGTATTTTATAGTATAACACCCTAAAAAATAAAGCTTGACAAAGCACGCAAAGCCGCTGGCGACTTCTAGGTCGAATATTAATAGCCTATGATATTTCTTGTAACACTGCTAGTCACGTGAGAATTGCTACCGTTTTGGAAGTTTAGCCAAAACAAACAAGCAGACAGATAGACAGTTAATCAGACACAAAACATATTATTTGTAGAATGGTTCTCTTTAATAAGTGTTTACTACATCGATAACTAAGTGTACAGTTTTACTATTTCGAGTAATATTCAGCAGTCTCATCTTTGTGGTTTTTGTCATTACAAATTATACAGAACATTGTAGACGCCTGTAGACAGCTTAGAACGGCCAATTTATGGTTTAAATTATAGCCACAGGGCCGTAATTACTTATCACTAAGTGATGTTATGTTTAAGAGAGAACCGCTTGTTATAAGGTACGGAAGTATTTAGTAGAATAATGATTATATGAGATATGATAATGTCAGTTAAGTTAGGAAGGTAATTATTATTTTTAACCCTTTTCCGTCTTGACGGCTGCATGAAGGTATCAAGGTTGATTGTCAGCACGCAACGCTAAAGTGCCTGTGTTTTCTGCTTATCAAGTACCTAGGTAATTTTCACTTGTTCGAGATATTGCTAAAAGTACGGTTTCGCCATGAGTTTAGTACGGTAATATTGCGCTCATAGCGTTACTTGACCTACCGTTCGTAAAAGTTCGGCAAAGTAAAGCCACATTTGACGAGGTCACAATTTGGATGGGTGACCGCCTGCTGTACTATTAATATCACAGTGCTACCTTACTTCGGAAAGCACGTAAATCCGTCAGTCGCGGTTCTTGTCCCTGTACAAGATTTTTAAGGTTATGTCGGAGCACTTGGAGTCACTCTCACACGAAAAGAAAAGGTAAACAACGGTACGCCGAGGCTACCGCTCACTAGTGTAAACGTGACGTTTTTCACGTTAGGTGGAACATTTGTGTTCATTTTGACATGTGTCAAAATTCAATTATATGTAATATTATTATTTAATTAAGCTAAATATGAAAAGTAACTTTCAAAACAAGCATCAATGCTCTAAATAAATAATGCTAACAACTGTCACAAGAAGACAAAGGCAGTCGGGTTAAAAGTGTATCCGTGAAATGACAAACGGGATAAACTCAAAAACTGCTTAATGTTTATACCATTTTCACCAATCATCATCATCATCATCATCAGCCTTTAACAGTCCACTGCTGGACTAGGCCTCTCGTTTGAAAGGAGGAATTGGCCTACTATACCACGCTGGCCAAGTGCGGGTTGGCAGACTTCACATGTCTTTCCAGAACATTATGGAGACCTCTCAGACATGCAGGTTTCCTCACGATCTTTTCCTTCATCGTTTAGCAAGCGATAATTAACAATTTAATACGCAATTAACTCCGAAAAGTCAGTGGTGCGTGCCGTGGATTCGAATCCGAGACCCTCTGCGTAGCAGTTTGTCGGTCTTTCCACTAAGCTATCGCTGCTCGGCTATGGTCTTACCCTTCTCATAATGCGAAGAGGCCCGTGCCCAGCAGTGGGACAGTATAAAGGGCTGATGATGAACCCGTGCCGATTTGCGATTGAAACTTGTTCATACGAATTGTACGAGTACTGCACTGACACCTGTAACTGAGTGTTTCATTAATCATTTCATATGTAATTTTACTGATTATTAATAATATATAGTCTAAGATTAGTGCTTTATTGCTTATTAAATAAACATTTCGATGGATGTACGAAGTGGTAAATAACATATTTTTCTTTGCGAACTGTCTATCCAACAAACAAATAGTGCCGAGTTACCATCAAATCGAAGTTCTCGCGGTCATATTTTCCAATATTTGCAAAATTAAATGTAATGATGGAGTGCCATACGGCACTACTTACATATATATTACTTACATATATATATTAAGGAAAAAAGTAATAATTGGCACAATTTTCCTATCTGCGTGAATAAACTAACTAATTTATATTATGTTAGGAGAGAGCTGAAAACATTGTAAGAAGACTCCGGCCACGTTCAAGAATCGTGAAAACAATTTCAGAATTGGCCTCGTTAACATTTATACTTCACATGCGTATGCCTTTCAAAGAAAGATATAGAGGAAAACTAAGTATTTTTAAATAAACGACAGAAGCCAGGATGCTGTGGTGTAAAAATTGGCAGAGACAGAAAAAACTGAGTGTACCGCGAGAAGAGGCCCGTGCCCACCAGTGGACAGTATAAAGGGCTGATGATGATGATGATGATGATAAGCGGTACTTCACATCTAGCCAACGCCTTACGCTTTATAAAGCACAGGTTCAGCCTCATGTGAAGTACAGCTCACATTTCTGGGTTTAAGCGCCTAAATGTCATCTATATCCACATGACTTCCTATATAGGCGTGCAATACAAATGGTCAATGACCCCAATCTCACAGCTAGATTAGAGTTGTAAGGGCAGCGAAGAGACTTAATTCTCCCTGCCTTTCCTGCAGTCTCTTTCAAGGAAAATATTCCGAGGATCTGACTGACTTGGCAGTGTCACCATTCTTACGTACCACTCAACGCTGCAGTAAAGTTCATCCGTACCATCTTATAGCGTCCTTGGCTAGTGCGGTACGCTTCCAGCTATTACGAATGATCTGCCACGGTGCTTTCCCAGTGATAAAACCTTTCTTTTTTCAAGCGAGGTTTAAATAAAGCATAACTTACACGGTAGGTAGCAACTTTGCTGCGTACCTTTGACATTAGCGGAATCCATGTGCAGTGATTTGGTACCATTTACCATCAAATGGGCCGTTAGCTTGTCTGCCACCGGCACTGCCAAGAAATCTACGATGAAACGATTGGAGGAAAAGAAAGGAACTCAAGACAAAACGACTTATTGGCTGTCCCGACTTATTGTTGTAATGCATCTAATTCCGCTCCAAATAACTTGGAAAGTTCCGAAGATCCGGACAAAGAACAGATTTCAAAGCTCAGTTTTCCTGACGTGCCCTACCCTGTAAAAATTAAGCTTTTCGGAAGGCTAAAAGAAGTCAAGTCAAGTAAAAATATATTTCGAATAAGAGGAGTCTCGATTTGTCAACGCATATAAGCAGAAAATGTCTAGAATATTTTTCCAAAACATCTGTTTCGTAGCCATTAGCCGATGAAAACATGCTATCAGTATTCAAATATATACTTAAAAACCTCCTGTAGTAGTCAAATAAATATGTCCCCAAAACATTAATTGAAGTAAATTTATGTATCGGTAATGAAAAAGGCCAAAAGGCTAATGCCCAGATTAATCAAACTAAGTGGTTAAGTAGGCATCCTCGTTTTAATAAAATTTGGATAGCTGCCCAGTATTTTACATATTATTATCAAGCTTTTTACCTACACGGCAAAATTAGCCACAGCGTTCTAGAAAGGCAAATATTCGCATTACGGAAAAAGCTGGCGAAAGAAAAACCAAAACGAAAAACAATGGACTTCAAAGTTTAAACATTGGGACTATTATAACTTTAATAAAAAGAAAATGGCTTTACGCAAGTTACGGTAAAATGTAGTGCCACCCTGCCAATAAGTATAGAAAAATGAGAGTAGCTTTGGCCAAAAAGGTTAGACTTAAACAGTATCACGAATGCTACGATGCGTACCTACTAAAGAAGTTCAATTAATGTACCGATTTCAGTTTAAGTTTAGAAAGTTTATAAAATAGTTGAATTTGTTTTAAATAAACGTACCTAAGTAACAAATTATAAACTTGAAATTGCATATCTTAACAATATAGTAATAAACTCTCTGTATCACTGATATTTATTTTTTGTTTTGATTTTAGAGGGCTATGATGTTAACCTTTATCATCAGTAGCCATGAAATCAAACCAGCCACAAAAAAAATCTTAGAATTTAATTTTATGAATAATTTTCAGAAATGAAAATAATTCACTTTTGTATTTGTCCTGCGACGACTGTAAATATCTTATACTAGGACGCCAGCAGCTACGCCTGCATTTTTTTAAATTTACCCGTTTTGGCCGATCCCGTTGGAATTTCGGGAAATCCCTTCTTAGTGCACCCCTACGGTCCCCAAGGAACATACATGCCAAATTTCAGCTTCCTGCGCCCAATAGTTTCGGCTGTAGCGTGTCTGTCAGTCAGTCAGTAACGCAAGGATTTTATATATTAAGATAAACTGATAATATAGAAAAGTAAAGTCACTGTCAACCCATTTTGAGAATACCCTGTGCTATCGTATTTATTTTCGAAGCGGCAAGCAGATCGGATTTATAACACCCAGAGGCCCGTGACGCTTTCGTTTATCATAAGAGTTTGTTGAGTGCTGTCTATTTCGATTTTTATTTTGGATCGATTTTCCATCAGGGCATGGTGGATTTAATCATTTCGTAATCTTTATTCAGAAGGGATCTTGTGAGGTGAACGATATCAAATACTTACTAACATTTCTACTAGATTCGGAGGGCACGTAAAGCTGTAGGGCCCGGTTCTTGTCTCAGAATAAGAATCATTAGGCCATGTTGGAGGCCTTTGGGCGATCTTAAAACTCCGACACCAGAGACACACTCACACGAAAAACAAAAATAAAATTAGTTTATTAAGCAATTCATACGCCATGAGTATTAAAATTTGCAATAAATTACCAAATTTTGTATAAATACTGCCCACAAATAAATTTATACCAGCGTTACGTAGTTGGCTAATGCAGAAAAACTTTTATTCTATTAAAGATTTTTTATCAAACAATTAAATGATTTGGTGTAATGAATGCCTAATTGACCTATTAATAAATATGTATATGACATTAATAGTATTAAAAATTATTGTTGCCTATTCACTTCACATTGCATGATCCTACATTTGCATGCTTTTTAAAATTGGCTAAACGGGCTTGCACCTTTATATCATTATATTATCATGAAATCAATATCTGTAATGTACCCTGTTTACAGCAAATAAAGATATTCTATTCTATTCTAAGTTTTTTTGCTTGTGTTACTGGGTTTTTCCAAATTCTCAGTAGCAGCACGGAGTCTGGTGATGTGCCCGGTAACGGCAATAGGCTCGCCCCCTATAACGTGGGTCCTAGAAATTCATGGCAAATGTGGGTGTAATATTACACCTCTGCCTACCCCTTCGGGGATACAGGCGTTAGTCTATAAATAAACAACTTAAAGGGAAAGTGAAATTCCAGGGTTTTGACCAGTACCTGTGTATTTACGGGTACTGACTCTCCAAAACGAATGGTAAAGATCTTTCACACAGCCGGGACCGGTAGGTTCTCGTGCTTTTCGAGACACTGGAGAAGTGTATGTTGTCAATTTAAAACGCTCATAACCTAGAAAAAGCAGTTGTGCGCGCTCTGAGTTTCAACCCATGGTAGCCTGTTGATATATTATATCCACTACCTTGCTTCCTTACTTTTATAATTAATTTGACTACGAGACTCTTTGATGCAAAAGTATTTGCCTAGAGACTGTGTGTTCAGAGTTAAGTACATACCTACTGTGATTATAAACCATCTTAGTGTGACAGTGTGACGTGGGTCTGACTTCGAGACTACAATTTGTGTGATCCACAAATAATAAATTGTCCTTAGTTTTGTTTCATGTGTCCTCAGTGTATTTCAAAGTTTGTAATTCCCCTGCGACATAAGAATCACTCCAAAAATAATGATGGCGACCCAAAAATTAAAAATTGGGCTCTAGTCTTTTTTAGGATATCATGATACTGATAAGATAAAGATAAATTTATTTGCTTTAAACATGTGTAGTATATACAGGATATATCATTTACATAAGTTGTTTTATTGTTAGCGCATGTTTTTTTTTTTTTTATTTTTTTTTATTTCGTGTAAACTTTGAAAGTACTTACGAAACGTCATTAAAAAGAAATATTTAATACAATTATTTTGTGTGTCGAATTAGAACAGCTCAGTCCCAAGCGTTTTGGTCGTCTTTATAGTCAGATATTTTATAATAGTGTGACGTCGTGCCTCCACGCTTGCGAGCCCCACTACGATGACGCACTGGAGTGGGGACCCTCACCCGCTTGCCGACGATATATATACCAGCGACACACGTGGTTGGCTTCTTTTTCTTCTGCTGGGACACGTCAAAGCTGAGTATCCATCCGTGGACCTGTGGAGTGTCAACTTACGACCTACGCCCTGGATAATTATCTAGCCGGTTAACCTCAAGTGTCAGTTCTTTTATGTAATCAAAACCATTGTGAATCTGGAATATAACGCGAGTTTAATCTGTCCTGGTGATATTTTTTTATTTATTTCCCGTAAGACAACCTAAGCATCTCTTTTTATTGCTCGGCGAGTGATCGATCCCGGCTATCCCGTGAAAATCGATCACTCGTGCGACATTGGCGCCCAATAGAATTTTTAAATATATTTTTTAAAAAAAAAGTAAGTTGGCACTTTACAGGTGAGTGAAATAATTTCTTTTTCTCTTGTATATTTTTCTCCTGTGTGTGCATATATTCTGGTGTGGTGAACTGCGTACAGGTACAATTTCTATCTATTTTGGTTGGCCATAAGCAATTCAACTGTGTAAATAACATAACAGTGATTTAATTAACGTCGGTCTAAAATCACGTTCCACTGCGGGCAGCGTGTCGAGCCGCCAACCGGTTTTAACCGCTTTGCCGTTGAACTACGTCCCTCGTGTTCGCGAAAAAAGTATTGTGATTCAACCTTTGAGTGACTTTTAAGAAATTTTTCTTAATCCTTTACCAATCATCACACCATTGTATAATTTAGTGTATTTCAGCTTTTTTTAGCACGGTATTCGATTTTCTGGCGATATTTAATTTTTTTTCTAGTACCGGCGTAAATACTTAGATTTTCTATTATTGTTTTGTAATAATGGCTTACATTATAAATTTCTCATTATTAACTAAAGCGGAATTAGAATATGAGACCACAATACGCGGCGTTTCAAAGCCTGACGATCCCCGCAAACAAATCGCTAAACTTTCAGTTAAAATTCCCTCGGAGGATATATTATCTTCACCCTTCCCACCAGAGGAGGATGTGGCTGAAGTGGAAAAGTCGTTATTAAGATCAAATAGACACTTATCTATGTTGGAAGCAAACTATACCTCCGAGCTTCAACAGAAGGTCGAAACCGTGCTTCACCATTGTTTTCATCGACTGAATAGGGTGGATACCGGCAGTCTTGATATTAAAAAAAATGAGTCTGTGTGGAATAAATTTAATGACTTATATGCGAAATTACAATTAATCACGCGTCGTAGTTCGCGGTCGGATTGCTCAGTGGCAGAGGGAAACACTTCCTATAATTACGACCGTAAGCTTTTCTCGGAATTAGGTAAATTCAAATTTAACGGTAAATCATGTGTAAGATCTTTTATTGAAAAAATTGATGAATTTATGTCCTGTAGATCTATTCCACATGACAAGATGTTGTCTTTCGCTTTTGAAATATTTTCGGGTGACGCATTAGTTTGGTATCGTTCTGTTAAAAATAATGTAAAGACTTGGTTAGAACTTTGCGAACTTTTAAAACGAGATTTTAGTCCGCATAACTACGATTACCGACTTATGACGGAGATTCGTCAGCGCTCACAAGGCGAGAACGAATCAATAACTATTTACGTGGCAAAAATGCACGGTCTGTTTTCGCGACTTAGTTCTCCTATCGCTGATTCGGAGAAGCTAGAAATTTTACTAAATAATATTAGACCTTGTTACACTAATTGTCTGCTCACTGCAAAGGTTGTTGATGTTGATAGTCTGGTCGAAGTTTGTCGTCTTTTCGAAAATTACCAAAGTCGCAGTAAGCAATTTTCTGAACCCCCTAAAGTTTCAAAGAATACTGTAGCACCCGATCTAGCGTATAATTATCCGTTTTCTAATTTTTCTTCAAACAAAAATGTTTACAATCATAATAACTTCAATAAATATAACTCTGTCGCCGATACATCGAGATACAAGTCTGTACCACAAGTCAACGCCGTATCGAGTACTTCTAATATAAATAAAACTTTTTGCGTGCGTTGTAGATGCAATTCGCACTCATTACGTAATTGCCGTCAGCCACACTACCTAATCTGTTTTAAGTACGGCACAAAGGGTTTCAAGGTGTCAGACTGCCCCAATTGTAAATCTAAGTCGACCCCTACAGTTTCAAAAAACTAGTTAATAAGGATTGTGGAAAATCAAATTATACAACTAATTGTAATAAAACAGAGTGGAATAATTGGTTGGACTTTTTAAAAAAATTCTTTAATAGCTATCATATTTCCTCAATCCGTAATTCTAAAGTAGAATATTTACCTTACGTTACTCTAAAATTAAACGGAATACCTACCCCAGGTCTTTTAGATTCTGGATCTTGCGTTACAATTTTAGGTAATAATTTGCATAACTTATTTTTGAAAGACAATGTTTTGGATAAATCGAAACCTTTAAGGTTAATAACAGCAGGCGGCGAACGATTTGAGTCCTTGGGATCGGTGTTTCTACCCTTCGAGTTTCAGGATAAATTGATTAACTTAGAAGTTCATGTTGTACCTGGGATTCAAAATTCCCTTATCCTTGGCATGGATTTTTGGCGAAGCTTTGGCCAATTTCCTAAAAATTGGAGTCTGTTTTGATTGTGAACAAGTCTGACGCTCAAGTAATGGAGTTGCAGGCAGTTCCCCCTACACATCTTGTTTCTTATGATCATCTTACAGTCGACCAGAGAGCTACCGCTGACAACATTATTTCTAAATTTACCGATATTTCATACGAGAAGCGGGGTCTCGGTTGCACAAATATTATTTCTCATTCAATTGATACAGGTGATTGTCCCCCTATTCGGCAAAGATTTTATCGCATGTCTCCCGATAAACAAAGAATATTAATAAAGCATCTTGACGACATGCTCTCAGAGGATGTTGTTGAACGATCCGAAAGCCCGTGGTCAAATCCGGTCATTTTGACACCAAAGAAGAATGGTGAACTGCGTTTCTGTTTGGACAGTCGAAAATTAAATTCCGTTACAAAAAAAGATGCTTATAGCTTGCCTTATATTTCGGAAATTTTAGATAATCTGAGAGATGCTAAATACTTGTCTAGTTTAGACCTGTCTAAATCTTTTTGGCAAACATTAATTAAAGAAGAGGACCGTTGCAAAACAGCCTTTTATATTCCCACGCGTGGCACATTTCAATTCAAAAGAATGCCTTTCGGTCTTACGAATGCGCCAGCTACTCAACAACGATTAGTTGATATTTTATTTTATGGCCCAGAATTTGAAAATAAGGTTTTCTGTTTTATCGATGACATAATCTGTATCACGTCCAGCTTCAGCGAGCATATTACTCTTTTATTACGCATTCTTGATAAACTAAAAAGCGCTAATTTAACAATTAATCTCGAAAAATGTCAATTTTTTAGAGATAAACTAAAATATTTAGGCTATGTTGTCGACTCTAGTGGATTGCATCCCGATCCGGATAAAGTTAATTCAATGAAAAATTATCCCACTCCTTCTAATAGAAAAGAAGTACGTCGATTTTTAGGCGCAGCCTCGTGGTACAGGCGTTTTATACCGAATTTTAGCTCTATTGCTGCACCCTTAAATAAGTTAACATCTCAAAGTAAAAACGCACCTCCATTCTGCTGGACGACAGAGGCTAATGAGGTGTTTAATAACCTAAAGAATTGTTTGATTTCCTCCTCGGTGTTGGCTTGTCCTGACTACTCGCAACCGTTTGAAATACACTCAGATGCTAGCGATTTTGGTCTTGGCGCGATCCTCTGTCAAAGGTTAAATGGTGAGGAAAGAGTCATAGCGTACTATAGCAAATCACTCAGTAAGCAAGAAAAAAATTACAGTGCCACAGAGCGAGAGGCCCTGGCTGTTCTATCTGCTATAGAACACTGGCGTTGTTATGTTGAAAATGGTAAAAAGTTTATTGTTTACACTGATCACGCTGCTTTGAAATGGTTCTTGACCTTAAATAACCCTACTGGCCGGTTAGCCAGATGGGGAGTTCGCTTATCTTCCTATAATTTCGAAATACGTCATCGTCGGGGTTCCGATAACGTTTTACCTGATTTTCTGTCTCGCTCTTTACCCGTTTCTGCTATTGCTAATGATATAAATATAGATATCAATTCTAATCAGAATTTACCAGTTTCTACTAATGATCCTTGGTATTTAAATATCTATAAAGGCTGTTTAAGTTCTCCGACTTCCTTTGTTAACTATCAAGTAATAAACAATAAATTGTATTGTTTTAAAAAAACATTAAACCCTCTCACTAGAGAATTTCAATGGAAAGAGGTTATTCCGTCTGACCAAAGAATTGACATTCTAAGGGAGAATCATTCTTCGCCCACTGCTGGACATCTGGGTATCTTTAAGACATACAAACGTCTTGCACTTAATTACTTTTGGCCTGGTATGTACTCCGATGTTGTCAAGTTCGTCAGTTCATGTGAACCTTGTATCACCCATAAACACCAAAACCACCCAAATTTAGGTCTAATGGGAAAACCCAAATCATGTCAAAAGCCCTTTCAGACGATTAGTTTTGATTTGATTGGTCCATTGCCCCCCAGCAGAAAACAAAACACTTTTATATTTGTGGTCAGTTGTTGTTTCTCTAAATATTGTTTGCTTTTCCCCATTAAACGGGCAACTGCAGAAGTGATAACAAAAATTCTCGAGGAAAATGTATTTTTGGTGCATGGAATTCCATCTACTATTGTTTTGGATAACGGTAAACAATTTATTAGCGCAACCTTTAAAAGTATGTTGTCAAAATATAAAATTCCAAATTTGCATTTTACACCGTTGTATACTCCCCACGTTAACTCAGTTGAACGTTACAACAAAACCATTATTACAGCTATTTCAACTTTCATAGAATCTGATCATCGAATCTGGGACACCTTAATCACTAAGGTTCAGTTCGCCCTTAACTGCGCAGTTAGTGAGGTTACTGGTTATTCTCCTAATTTCCTTGTTTTTGGTAGGGAGGTCATAACATGTGGTTCTCAGTATATTGACAAGGAATTTAATTCCAATATGGTGCTCGAACCACGGGACGGCTATGCTGAAACTTTAGGCTGCTTATCCTCTATTTTCGAGAAGGTACATTCAGCTCTGTTGTCGGCCCACCAACGAAATTGTTCATCTTATAATCTTCGCCGTAAACCGGCAGAATTCAATGTCGGTGATATAGTTTGGCGCAGAACGTTTCTACTTAGTGACAAGGATAAATACTTTAGCAAGAAATTGGCGCCTAAATTTATTAAATGTAAGATTGCCTCAAAAAAGTCACCTCTAGTATACAAACTTAACGACATGGCCGGTAAACCTTTAGGAGAATGGCACATCAAAGATCTAAAGTTGATTAATTACAAAGAATAATAAAAGCATAAACACAACAATGTAAGACGCATATCTATACTAAGTTATAATTACCTACATAATCATTTGTGAAGGCCAACAATGGTTCTTATGTTTTCGAGTCGAAGCCCACAAGATAATGTATTGTGTTGTGTTAATGATTTATGTAAACAGGCTAACATAAAATGAATAAATGTTTCAGTTATAAATGGTAATAAAGTTTATTACATGTAATATTGTTACATAGAATCTGTTGTTTATCTAACTATCAGTTATGGCTCAGTGGTTAAAAAGTCGTTGTAGGATCGGTCTGGTGTTCGATTCTCGCATGTGTATTTTCTATAAATGCATATTGATTGGCGTGTTGTTTTTCGCTGTGCTTTGTTCTGAAGTTCTGTTGTTATTCTTAATTCTGTATAAATTCCATAATCAATTGTTATTATAGGTACTTTATAAACATTCAGAGTAATTAACCGTGCGTCGCGAGCTCGGAATAGTCGAATAGTACCTACCATTTAGATCGTACCTACCTAGTTGTCGTTATGACGCACGCGCGTTCACTCAGCGAGACGCGCCGATAAATAAATGCCTAACTAATGATTCACCATTGTTTACATTCAAAAGGTGTTTACTGGTCGTGTTGTAGTATTAATTAGAGCAAAATATTTATTAAATTCTTTCCTTTGACATTGAGCGGTCCGGTCGTGTCTGAGGCTTATATTATTTTTGTTCATCGTTACGAAAAATCTGTTGTTACACCTAACTATATTCAAAAAGTTTACTTATCTAGTGGCAAAGGCCGAACCCAAGATTTTTAAGTCGTAGGGCTAGATCAAGTTCTTATATCTACAAACCATTATTACCTAATAATTACCCTAAGCGCTTCTCCATAGATTGTTATCTTTGCTATTGGGCCATTACACTGGCCTTGGCATTTACATGTAGGTATGTGTGATGAATTATGAATGATAAATGTTTATGTTCAAGTTCAGACTGCCGTTGTACGCGTGAAGAATGCAAGCGTGGGTCATTATTATTTAGGTATACTAATTAGCGTATAGGGTTGTCACTTGTTCAAGGTACTCATGCCCCTGTTTTCTCTAATTCCAGGGAGTATCTTCAGGGCTGCTACGCCCGTTGGGCTAGGGAATTTTCCTTAGGGAAAATCCCGGCCTAACGGGGGGGGTGTGTGACGTCGTGCCTCCGCGCTTGCGAGCCCCACTACGATGACGCACTGGAGTGGGGACCCTCACCCGCTTGCCGACGATATATATACCAGCGACACACGTGGTTGGCTTCTTTTTCTTCTGCTGGGACACGTCAAAGCTGAGTATCCATCCGTGGACCTGTGGAGTGTCAACTTACGACCTACGCCCTGGATAATTATCTAGCCGGTTAACCTCAAGTGTCAGTTCTTTTATGTAATCAAAACCATTGTGAATCTGGAATATAACGCGAGTTTAATCTGTCCTGGTGATATTTTTTTATTTATTTCCCGTAAGACAACCTAAGCATCTCTTTTTATTGCTCGGCGAGTGATCGATCCCGGCTATCCCGTGAAAATCGATCACTCGTGCGACATAGGCTTTTGAACATAATTTCGCTTTTACAATAATTTTGAACTTATTTATAGATAGGTCTCTTATATTATAAGGGAGCTTGTTATAAAAGCGTATACATTGCCCCATAAAACAGCTACTTATTTTGTGGAGACGAGTGCTATGAACTACGAGATTATTTCTGTGTCTTGTATTTACAGAATGTATATCACATTTTTTACAAAATTTGTCAATATTTTTATGTACATATAGCAGATTTTCATAAATATATTGTGATACAACAGTTAGAATGTTTATTTCTTTGAACTTTTCTCTTAGAGAAACTCTTGGACTGAGGTTATAAATTCCCCTTACAGCTCTTTTCTGCAGAACAAATATTGTGTTTAGGTCTGCAGCATTCCCCCAGAGAAGAATCCCATACGACATTAAGCTATGAAAGTAACTGAAATAAACCATTCTAGCTGTTTCTAAATCTGTGAGGCGTCTAATTGTCTTAACTGCATAAGCTGCAGAACTGAGTTTGCCCGAAAGCCTTTCTATATGTGGACCCCATTGTAGTTTGGTGTCCAGCATAATACCTAAAAACATGGTTGTCTCGACGGGCTCAATCCTAGATTCATTAAGTTGTACATTGGTTGGCATATGTTTAACATTGGGCATTGAAAATTTTAAAAGTTTAGTTTTCTTATTATTAAGTAATAGATTATTAACATTAAACCAATTGACAACTTTAGAGAGTGCATTGTTTACTTCGTCAAAGTTACTCTGTCGTCGTTTAATATTAAAAATCAAAGAGGTATCATCAGCGAACAATACAATCTCATGATTATTTTTAACGTAATAAGGTAAATCGTTAATATATATCAAGAATAGAAATGGTCCGAGAATTGAACCCTGCGGGACACCCATTTTCAAAGCAGAACCTGGAGATGTCTTACCATTAACCTCGACCTTCTGGATTCTGTTGCCCAAATAAGAAGTCAGGAGATCGAGAGCTTTATTTTTAATGCCGTAATGATATAGTTTCCTGATAAGAGTATCATGATGAACACAATCAAAGGCTTTAGACAAGTCGCAAAATATACCTAACGCATCTTGCGACTTCTCCCAAGCTGCAAAAATACTTTTCAGTAACTCTATCTATAAACATGTTTTGCAAGAACGGCGTACAAATACAATTAATGTAATTATTATGTTAAATATAAGAACTATAATGCAAACAATTGTAAGAATGAATTCAAATATTAATAAAAGAAGAAATAGTTAACAGTTATAAATTCATTACATTAAAAGTCAACAATTAAAATTCTTACTAAACTAAATGCTTAAATAATGTTGGTTAATTAAAGGTCATAAAAATAATGTCCAGATATACAACGTGTAACGGAAATAAAGCACATCCTCAGACACCCCAATTAGAACACCTTGTTACAATCATAATGCATGCATTAAAATATTTTTTTTATTTGCGTAAATATTGTTTTTTGAAGAAAGTATAAACTCGATTAAAAGTGAAAAGCGTGGTCACTATAAATCTGCGCACGCACACAAGCACATGAAACGGTTGCTATGGCAAACAAACGACAGCGATCTGATAGGAACGAAATACGATACGATGTAAACAAAATGTTTCAAATTCAGTTTTCATCATCATCATCATCATCAGCCTTTAACTGTCCACTGCTGGACTAGGCCTCTCCTTTAAAAGGAGGAATTGGCCTACTATACTACGCTGGCCAAACGGGTTGGTATAGGGTTTGTGTCAAGTTTTCACTCTCTAACAGTGCTGTTCTATGCATAATATGCTCTCTCTGTCGGCTCTTACGACACCCATGGGATGATATGGGGTGGTGACAATCCGTATTCTTAATCCGTCACCACACGCCGTCACCATATGCCATACTATATACATACATAACATGCTTATACTATAGACTATTGAGATCGTCCATAGCACACAGACTACGGCACAGTGGCATGCCTTTAGAGGCCTGTATCCAGCATTGGACTACGGTAGGCTGATGATGATAATGATGATGACACAGACTATGTTTAATTTTTATCACAGAACGCCTATCAGTTTGACCTTTATTAAGATCATTCGCTATATCTGCCTGGCTCCTAGCTCTGGTCGTGGGATTCTTTAAAGAAATATACTGCACAACAGGTACATATCCTCTATAGGAGCAGACATGCCAAAGTTTCAAACAAGTAATACCTATAAAGTACACCTGGACTAGAAACTCATATTGTTGACATGTCTGGAACCGAATCCAATATCAGGCGCAAATCTATTTCGTGGCCATACCTATTACATGATGCAAAAACAGTCAGCAGAGGACTATTTATTGCACAGTCCAATGGCTATGAGAATATATGTACGTAATTCGTTATTATCTACATAACATAAACAAAAGCTTACCAATTTTCCCGCCACAAATATTAGAATTGAAAACAAACCGAGTGAAAATATTCCCGAGCTTTATTGGTGGCCACTATAATAAAGATATACGATATAATCCTCGTTATTAATTAATCTATGCATATAAAAGTCAAAGGCAATTGATTGTCTCATTTATCAACGTGAACCAAAATGGTCGAACTTAAACAAGGCTTTGGTTATTTCAACCTTAATGACTTTAGTGTAAGCTGAATTTTTAAATGTGCAATATTTATGGGCAGCATGTTGGAATAGATAATATATAGATAGAAAGTTTGGCGATTTTTAGGGCGGGCAGGTGTAAATAAAAAATATGGATTGCACCTATATATTCCCGAAAGCGTTTACAGAAATGTACTGCTGTGCGTAGTTCAAAATGCCGTTCTGAATTCTATTCTGAGTTCTGAATTCGTTTCTGTCTGAGTATTTTAATCTTGTTGTTAATAATGCCAATTGAAAGAGATATGACAATGCTGACTGGTATTAGGTTATGAACTGCTCAGTGATTTGCAAAAACGTTCAGATAAAACATAAAGTTTGGCAAGATCCAAACTAAAACAAATAATTATGTTTGTGATATAAGTTCAGAGTTTCGGAGGTTATCGGCAAGATATACCTAGACCGTATTATATTATAAGGATTATGTTCATTAATCGAAATTATGTCTATTCACGAACATACAAATTAATTGATTTGTGTGACTTTGGAATTTTACGACACCTGAAAATATTAAAACTTTTGAAAGCGCCAGTTGCGCAGAACATTTAATTCATAGATGACTAAATTTGTGAATGCATAAGCCCTTTTGAAATCATAGTAATAAGCTTAACATTATTGCTTTTTGACTCACATTTGATTTGAATTTAGGAGAGAATATTGTCTTGAATTTAGCATAATATTCATTCAATTAGAATATGTTATAATAAATACGTAAAAATATCTTGATGGATAATTTAATACTAACCGATTTTGAAAATCTTTTTGTATAAATTTTCTGCAGAAACACGAAATTATATTACACATATACTTATTAATGTATGCATGTGTGTAATAATACTTGTAAAACACAACAAAATTAAATGGTTTCTGTTTACACTGTATTTTTAAATAATATTTTATATAACATTTATACTAGAGGATGCCTGCTGCTACGCTTATTTTTCAGTCAGTAAGGGAACATAGTATTTTCTTGGATTTACGCGAATGTTACACATTGAAATTAAACTAGAGTTTACGGATATTATCGCGTTCTATTGGTTTCACTAGTTATTTATTACATTTAAACCGAATGATCTAGAAACTAATTTTTTATTATTCAAAACGTCGGCTAGTAATAAAAACGCAGTAAGGGAAGAATTTTATATAGGTAGGTATATTGATTAGGTTTCTTAATTTAGATTACTTACAACATCTGTGTTTTAACAGATTTGTTAAAATGTTTAATCACTGCTCCGCTCTTAAAATTTGCAGTGTATTACGCCAGCCTAAACATATAATTATTCCTGGTAGCATAAATGCGTCATGATATTTTCGCGTTCAAAGATACGTTCATATTTAGTTATTACAAATATTTATCGGTTGGACTATTTACCTTTTGATTCTTCTAGCTAAAATATCACCTACTTATTTAATTATTATAAATAATGTTCAACAAAATATAAAATAATAAATAAGTTCGGTTTTACATATACTATTTTTAAGCAGTATAGATGTAAGTTTCACTTCTGTATCATGACTAACCGGTGTAAAGCGTCTTACGGAGTTAGAAGAGAAGAATCAGGAACAAGTCAGCTTTCGTAGAAGAGTAGAAGGAAAAGAGCGCAGAGCAGTTCAGGATAGTTTAATTAGAAGCACAGATAGGAAATTACAAGAGTAGCAAGATAGATACATAGCCTTAAGGCGAAATATTATTCCGACACACGTACTACAGCGCCATAAGCTCGAGTGGCGCGGGCGCGACAGACGTGCGCTTCGCGTGGGTTCGTTCTACGGACTGTGTCGTGACGAATGGTCGCTTGCGCAGGCAGCGAGGAGGACCGGTCGAGCGTTGACCTATTGTTTCGGCCGGGCCCACATTCCACAAAATATCTAATAACGAACTTATGCCGCTGTACGTTTGTCCTAATAAAAGTTTTTTATACAATGCAATTTTTGTTACTGCTTAATTAAGTACAGTTTATAATTGAATTGTACATAGTAATGACATATATATTAAAGTCATAGTTATATACCTATATAAGTTTTTGTACATATTTTAAAGTTAAGTTAGGTTAATTATTAACAATCTATTTAATTATTAGTTTACATTAATAAATATACTTAGGTGTAAATAATTTTAGTTACATTACTAAGCATTTATAAAACTGTGACAATGCTAACCATGGTAAAACAGCGTAGGTCCGCTACACCACCCTCTCCCAGAGACCGACTAAGGGCGATAATAGTCTGGGAATTTTACTCTTCGACCTGAACGAGTTTTTCTAACAGTGTTGTCCTCGGTGTCAGGTGAGGCATGACCCGTGTTATCTGTAGATGTAGGGGTGGAGTGTTTAGATGTTTGAGGTTGTGTAATAGGTGGAAAATGAGTACTATGTGTAGTGGTGTCTGGATCACGCAGTATGTAGGCAGGTTTTAACCTGTCGATCGATACGCTGACCGTTTTACCGTTCACAATCAGCTTGAATGCCTTGTCTCCACGCTCAAAAACCTCATGAGGGCCAGTATAGGCTGGTTTTAGGGATCCGCCCACAGTGTCATCGCGAAGGAAGACATGGGAAGATGTGGACAAATCCTTGAAAATAAAAGATGACCGTCGACCACTATGGCGCGACGCTGGTGAATGTTGCAACTTGACTGCGAACTGCCGCAAGCGAGTGATGTAGTCGGTGACATCGGGATCTATGAGGTCCTCGGGACTAAGGAAATCACCTGGAAGACGTAATGGCTCCCCGAAGACTAACTGCGATGCTTTCAGGTCCTCTTTGTATGTGTTACGCACACTTAATAATACGAGAGGAAGAGACTCGACCCAATTGCTGTCAGCATGCCACGTTATAGCAGCTTTGAGCTGCCAATGAAACCGTTCGACGCTGTACTAAACCGTTCGACGCTGGATGGTATACCGTTGTCCGTTTATGTTGGAAACCGGCAATTCGAGCTAAATGGCTGAACAAAGCCGATTCAAATTGCCGCCCGCGATCTGCTACAACTTGCGAGGGACAACCATAGTGGGATATCCGTCCACTTAGGAGGGCCTTAGCGACGGTTTCGGCCATAATATCCTGTAAGGGTATTGCTTCAGGCCAGCGAGTAAAGCGGTCGATTGCTGTGAGGCAATACCGATAACCCTGGGATAATGGCAGAGGGCCGACAAGGTCAATGTGCAGGTCCCTAAACCTAGCACGAGGAAGTTTGTGAGTGCCTAACGATGAAGATGCATGTCTGTGTATTGTGACGTATGTCCGATACCTACCGCGTCAACGTCACAGTACCGTGCATTCGCTCGGCCAATCAGAGAAGGCCATCGTCCGCGCTCGCGAAGCCTGACCAAATATGGTCATGTAACGTACTCCAACTCTGATGGAGGGCCGGTATATAAAGGGGCCGACAGAGAGGCCGGCACCGCTACTCTACTACCTACCTACTATAATTACGCGTATCTACTGACCCTACGTCTTACGTGTATCCTGATCCCAGCAGCTGGGTAAGTTATTACATTTACTGCGATAGCGTACTGCCCATCTCTCTACCTGCTGGCTGAGGCCGGCTCACGCGGCCTGCCTGACTCTATTGGTTGTGGCTCTCCTAATGCTGCTTTCCTTCAGGTTCCAGGTCCACCTTAAGCTCCGGGCTACGCTACCTAGACCGCTACACTTTCCTGCATCGCCTTCAGTGTCACCTCTGCCGAAGAGTCTGGCCTGCCCTGCTCATCATACTCGCACCGCCGGCGCCGCCAGCTGAGCCAACGTCAGCGAGGACCTACACCGCTACGCGCAGCCTTCGGGCAGCCTGCCTACACACTACCAGAGGGAACAGCGTGGGAGACTGCAGCCCTTAGTGTTCAGGCCAGTGTCGTGTTGTTGGTCGGTCATGCTCGTGCAAGGGAAGTGAGACAATACTCGGCAAATAAACGCACCTAGAACCTCTACTGCGTTTTAATACCAGAACACGTTACAGTATCTTTGACCGTTGACACGACAAACAGGTACGAACCCACTCCCAACAGTCTCTTTTTATCCCTGGCCATACATACCGGTCCGTAATCAATCGAACTGTGGCGTTGGCACCTGTGTGACTAAGAGAGTGGAGATTATCAAACACTTGACGTTTGAACTCTTTGGTAATGTAAGGTCGTGGTGTACGACGACTTACATCACAAAACAATTCCAAATAAGTTCCAGGTAGTTTCACCTTTTCCAGACGCAGGGAAGTACTGCCACCTAAGATCTGGTTCAGGTCAGGGTCGGTAGTTTGTGTGGTAGCTAGCCTTTCCATGTCAATGGGTTGACCAATCTCTTCAACACGGGACAGGGTATCTGCCACCACATTATCCTTCCCTGAAATGTGTCTGATGTCAGTGCAGAACTGTTAAATAAAATCTGGGTGGCGAAATTGCCTGGGTGAGCAGTTTTTTTTTCTGGAATGGAATGCGAACGTCAGAGGCTTGTGTTCGGTATAAATCACGAAGTCTCGAGCCTCGACCATGTGTCGAAAGTGTTTAACCGACTTGTAGATCGCTAACAACTCACGGTCGTAAGGTAAATACTTGGCTTGTGAGGGAGACAGCTTATGCGAATAATATACTAATGGCTGCCAAGTATACTCCTTGAGCTGTTGCAGTACAGATCCAATGGCTACATCTGAGGCGTCCGTAACCAAAGCAAGCTTTGCTTCGCAGTTAGGATGCGCTAGCATGGCGGCATTGCATAGGCCCTGCTTGCATGCCTCAAACGCATCCAGTTAGGCTGGTGAAAGGTTCACAAGCTGTGACCCCTTAGCCGAACCTGTCAAAAGAGCGTTTAACGGCGTTTGGTAAACAGCTGCCTTAGGTATAAACCTGCGGTAAAAGTTCACCATGCTTAAAAATCTGCGCAACTCTTTGACAGTTTTGGGCACGGGGAAATTATTTATGGCCTCGACCTTTTCAGAGGTCTGGTGCCGTCTACCAAGATCCGGTAGCCCAAGAAGGTGTTCTTAGATGCGCCAAACACACATTTTGCCGTGTTAATCACCATGCAAAAGTCTTTCAGCCTGGCGAAGACCTGGCGTAAGTGGTGTAAGTGAGTAGGGCGGTCTTTTGAGAAGACCAAAATGTCATCGACATAGGCGTATACGAAATCTAGTCCCCGCAACATTTCGTCGACGAAGCGTTGAAATGTCTGTCCGGCATTGCGTAGCCCATACGTCATAAAAGGGAACTCATACAAACCGAATGGTGTGGTGATGGCGGTCTTTTCAATATCGCCCTCGTGACATCTGATTTGATTATATGCCTTCACCATGTCGATTGTCGAAAAGACCGTGCAACCTGAAAGACCATGTGCAAAGTCCTGAATATGACGGATGGGGTACCTGTCGGGAATTGTGCGGGCCTTCAGCATGCGATAGTCACCGCATGGCCGCCAGCTGTTGTCTTTCTTCAGCGCGAGGTGAAGAGGCGAAGCCCATGCCGATTCTGAGGGTCGACACGTTCCAACCTGTAACATGGCTTCAAATTCTGCCCTCGCGATTTTCAGCTTTTCAGGCGCCAACCTGCGAGGTGAACAGTGTACTGGTGGTCCAGGTGTGGTGCGTATATGGTGTACTATGTTGTGTGTAGATGTGCGGTGTATACCTGACGGTCGAGTGATGTCTGGAAATTCTGCTAGTATGGCATGGTAAACCGAATTATCATTCGACACAACTTTCACCGAAGAAACATTGTCAGAAAAACTCGCAAGCGAAGCCGCGGTGGCAAGCATAGTATTGCTATCTATTAGACAATGATTACGAATATCTACGATTAAATTATAGTACGATAAAAAATCTACACCTATTATAGCCCTGATCACATCAGCTACAATAAATCACCAAGTGAAGTCACGGCGCAAGTTTATATTAACGACCAAATGAACATACCCGTAAGTATTTATTATAGAACCGTTAGCTGCGTACAATTCATAATTTGTTTTATTACATCTACGTCCTTTTATTAAGCTACGGGGAAATACACAAACATCACTACCTGTACAGTTATCTATAAGGAACTGAACTTTAGAATGATAAGTCAGTGATATATAAGCGGCCGGGATTAGGGCAGGCGTCGGCCGCGCTCAAGGACTGCCCTAATCTTTTCCCTTGTAGTCACAGGGTTGCATACATCTATCCGCCTTCTCAACGAACTTCGCATGATGCCAGCATAAGGGTTACTTCCGGTAGTTGGACTGGGAACACCTGGAACGGGATTTTCTGCGGTCTCGGCCTCCGGATCTATTCTCCCTGGATCGCAACATCCTGTCCAGCTTTGTGGTAAGCTGCTGTACCTGGCGCGTGAGAGCGGCCACCTGGTTACTCAACTCGGCAGTATTGCTCGACGCTGCCGCGGCTGCTACTTGCGGGCTGGGCGTGGTAATGTCATAGGTGCGGTCGGCCAAATCAGCAACCTCCTCCAACGTGGCTTTCGATTGCGAAGCGATGATAGATTGCATATTGGGGGGTAGTCGGCTCGCCCACATCGTCCGCAGAAAATCGTTCGATTCTTCCGGTCCGGCTAGGTGTTGGATGTGCCGTAAAAATTGCGAAGGTTTACGGTCGCCGAGTTCCTCCCTGGTCACCAGCTGAAGAATCTTTTTCTCCCGGGATGTCGACAACCTTCGTATCAGCTCCGTCTTGAGGCGCTCATATTTGTTCGTGCCTGGAGGGGCGGTTATGATATCCTCCACCTCCGACGCGTAGATGGGGTCCAGCTGTCCTATCACGTGGTGAAATTACGTGCTATCTTGCGTTATGTTTGCTAGGAAGAATTGGCTTTCCATTTGATGGAACCACAGCGACGGTTTATCTGCATAGAATGGGGGTACCCGTATGCCGACACGTTGCACGTCTTGGGGCGTGGCCGGATCCTCGTGGCTCGGTCCTGGGCATCCATCCCTGGTCTCGTACATCTCTGTGTTCGTCGGGGTCACCAGTGAAGCAACTTACGGAGTTAGAAGAGAAGAATCAGGAACAAGTCAGCTTTCGTAGAAGAGTAGAAGGAAAAGAGCGCAGAGCAGTTCAGGATAGTTTAATTAGAAGCACAGATAGGAAATTACAAGAGTAGCAAGATAGATAGATAGCCTTAAGGCGAAATATTAATCCGACACACGTACTACAGCGGCGTAAGCTCGAGTGGCGCGGGCGCGACAGACGTGCGCTTCGCGTGGGTTCGTTCTACGGACTGTGTCGTGACGAGTGGTCGCTTGCGCAGGCAGCGAGGAGGACCGGTCGAGCGTCGACCTATTGTTTCGGCCGGGCCCGCATTCCACAAAATATCTAATAACGAACTTATGCCGCTGTACGTTTGTCCTAATAAAAGTTTTTTATACAATGCAATTTTTGTTACTGCTTAATTAAGTACAGTTTATAATTGAATTGTACATAGTAATGACATATATATTAAAGTCATAGTTTTATATACCTATATAAGTTTTTGTACATATTTTAAAGTTAAGTTAGGTTAATTATTAACAATTTATTTAATTATTAGTTTACGTTAATAAATATACTTAGGTGTAAATAATTTTAGTTACATTACTAAGCATTTATAAAACTGTGACAATGCTAACCATGGCAAAACAGCGTAGGTACGCTACAGGTGTGTTGTTATACGGAGGTGTTTCTAACGAGCTTTATTACCTATTTAACAATCACTAAGTACGGCGTCTTGGCAACTAGAAACCATTTTACTTCGTGGTTGGCACCGTGGACTTGGATAAGAAGTACTTGTGTTTTATTTTCAATTTCAAAAGCATTGAGCTCGGTTTTATATTTCTGTTTTATTTTCAGAGGAACGTTTTTTATACAATGACTACCTTTTTTTTTTTTTTTTTTTTTTTTTGTTCACTACGGTGGTAAAACTCTCCTTATGAGTCATCTCAACTCCGCCAACCCAGCCATTAGAACGGCTAGGCTTGGGACTGGCGGAGGAGGTATGTGGAGGCTCTCCCCTAAAGGCGTTCGGGGCATACCCACTAAAAACCACCGCGGTGTCCCTACGGGTCCCGTGTGTTGGCGGGGTCACGCGATTCGCGATTTGCATACTTTCTCGCGACCCCGCCCGGGATTGGCCCGCCGTTGGTGTTGGCGGGCCCCGTCTCGTTATGATCTCGCAATCATCCATCAAACTTCTTGCATACATCAAACTTCTGGCATCCATCACCTCACAAAGCTACTTGGGAGGCGGCGAGGACACGCGCCGCCTCCCGCCTTTTGGCGGACAGGGAGCAGCCCCAGCGCTCACCGTCCGCAGGCAATAAATTTACGGTGGTCGGAGGTCGTCTCTAGTTCGACGTCCCCGACGCCCGGACCTACGGTTGGGGAGAGGGCGATGTATTTCCCTCTCCCGCTCCGCCGCCTCCTTGCTCAGCATGACTGCTTCGCAGAAAGAGGCGACGGCGTTCCAAGACCTCTCACTCCGGACCATAGACAGAACTACGGCCGGGAGCGAGAGGACAACCGTATTGAGAGCCGCGACCAGATCACGGCGCTGCGATGCCCAGGCTGGGCATTCCGCCAAAGTATGCAACGCCGTGTCTTCGACAGGGTCGCGGCTGCTGCCACAATGGTGGCATCCGGGCGTTTCCTCCCGGCCTATCCTCCACAAATACCGGCCAAAACAACCATGGCCGGTAAGGATTTGAGTTAACCGGAAGGTGAGGACGCCGTGACGTCTCTCCGACCACTCTTCAACCACGGGACTTACCGCCGCTATCGTGGCGTGCCCGGCGCTGGGGTGCACAAGTCGTGCCTTCCACTCCGCCACCAGGACCTGGCGGAGCTCCGACCGACGCGCCTCGATGTCACGGTGCGCCGGTCTCTCGCCCTGCTCCAGGGCTTGCTGGCGCCAAGTATAGAGTGACGCCAGCAACTCAGCTTCCAGATCCCAGGGCGGTGATCCGGCTAGGAGGCTCGCTGCCTCAAAGGAGACCGTGCGGTAGCCTCGTATCAACCTGACGGACATGGCGCGCTGCGGTGCGCGAAGCGCCTTGATGTTGTGCGCCGTCAGGTCGTGCGCCCATATCGGGGCCCCATAAAGGGCCATGGACCGCACGACTCCTTCGTAGAGCCTCCGGCAGGAGGCGGTTGGTCCCCCAAGATTGGGCAGCAGTCTCGATAAGCCTGCCGCTGCCCCGAGAAGTTTGGGGGCCAAGCGTCCAAAGTGTTCGCGGAAATCCCATCGGCTATCGAGTACGAGCCCCAGGTATTTTAGGCTCTTCCCGATGCCGATGCGGACCCCTCCTACCATAATGTGGGCCCCTGCGGGTGGCCGTTTCCGAGGCCCGTGGAAACAAATGGCCTCGGATTTAGAGAGGGCCACCTCTAGGCCCAAACGCCGGATCCTTCCAACGACTTGTGCGACCCCAGCGGTCGCCCTTATAGCCGTCGCCCGGTACGTCTTATCACTCGCAGTGACGAGGGTGTCGTCGGCGTAACAAGTGACACCCACGCCAGGGAGGAGCGTACCGCGCAGCACCCAGTCGTAACCGATGTTCCACAGAAGGGGGCCGAGGACCGACCCCTGCGGAACACCGCACGACATAACTCGCCGACTAATACCGAGATGACTCGGGTAGACAATTGCTCTTTCATTGAGATAATCCCCGACTATACGGCGGAGGTATGGAGGCACTCGATGGTAGGTGAGTGCCTCTAGAATACAACTCCAGGGCAGGGTGTTGAAGGCGTTGGCGATGTCTAAAGACACCGCCAGGACCACCCCGCCCCTTGAAACCTCTTCCTCCGCCAGACTCCTCACTGATTTTATCGCGTCAATTGTTGAGCGCCCTCGGCGGAAACCGAACTGCACGTCCGCCAAATCCGGGCCCACCGTGGAAAGGTGGTGAACGAGGCGCTCCGCGATGATGAACTCGAAAATCTTCGCGACCTCGTCCAACAACACTATGGGCCGATAGGCGGACGGGCTGTCCGCCGGGCGCCCTGCCTTTCTGATGAGGACCAGTTTCCCCGTCTTCCAGGCTCGTGGAAACTGGCCCCCCTCAAGGCACGCCGTGAGGAGTCTCCCCAGTCGGGGTCCGAGCTCCTCCATTGCCAGGACCCACGCTCGGCCAGGAATGCCGTCGGGTCCCGGGGCGGTGTTTTTTATCCTCAACACCGCCGCTCGGAGTTCTACCCGAGTCACCTCGGGAACGTCGTCTATGTCCGCGTTGGCTGCCTCGGAAGGCGGCGCCGTCATGGGCGGAAGCATATGTTCCGCCCGCGACGGGAACAGAGCGGCCACAACATCTTCGACCAGCTCTGGCCGGAGACTTTCCGTTAGAGGGGGCGCCCAGGAACGTAACTTGTTCCTGACCATCAAATATGGGCGCCCCCACGGATCTCGATTGAGGGTCTCCAGCAATTCCTGGCGGGCGTCTTGCTTGGCCCGCCAGATGGCCTCTTTCAAATTATTCTTGGCCGCTCTGTACTCCTCGTACAATGCCGCCTCCCGGACAGTGGAGTCGGGAGGGCGGCGACGCCTCCTACGAAACCGGGCGTACTGGCGGCGCGCTGCGACGCAAATCTTGCGCAGGCGCGCGATGGTGTCGTTCCACCAGTACACCCGGCGTGGCCCAGATGTTCTACGGACTCTAGGCATCGCCGCGTCACAAATTTGTGTCATTGCCCCCCTGAACCAATCGGCCTCCATATTGATATCGTCAGGCCTGGTAGATGTTGAAACCCAGGCCTGAACTATGGAGGCTTCCAGGAGGGCCTCCCGATTCAGCCTTTTTAAGGCCCAACGCGGACCGCCCTCAATCGGGCCTCTTCGGGCCGGGGCGTCGGAGCTGACTGTTTCGGCGGAGACGTCGAACCGAATATAGCGGTGGTCCGACAACGTCTCCACCTCCTCGACGACGCGCCAGTCTCGGATACGGCGTGCTAGTGCGGGGCTCGCAAATGAAACGTCCACAATGGAACCGCCCCGCTGACGCACGCACGTATGTACCGACCCACGATTGAGGACGAGCAGGCCGTTCTCAACGGCCCACTGCTCCAGCAGCTCGCCTCTAGCGTCCGTGGCCGGAGAACCCCAAGCCGTAGATTTGGCGTTGAGGTCCCCGGCGAAGAGCACGGCGCGAGGACGGCTGCGAGCGACGACGACGTTCAATTCGAGGAGATACTCCTCGAAGTCGGCGAGGGAACGGTTGGGTGAGAAGTAGCCACCCACCACAACCGTATCCTTTACGAGTGCTGCGACGCAGCCCCGCCCTCGGTAGATGTTCTCGAAGGACGGGGTGCGGGCGGCGGCTAACGAAATTAGCGCCACCAAGCCGCTGAGGTCCCCCACCCAATCATCACGGGGGGGGATAAAATACGGCTCGGCGACGATGGCGACGTTGATTGACCACTGCGCCATGCTCTGGAGAAGAAGATCCTGAGCCCTAGCGCAGTGGTTTAAATTCGCTTGTAGAAGGCGTAGTGGAGCCATTAGTCCTGCTCCATATTGCCCGGCGCTTTACTGGCCACGGGAGTGGCGCCCTTGTTGGCCGATTGGCCGTCCTTTGCACCCTTTTGTATTTTGGGTGCAGCGCAACTCTTTGTGCCGGCCCTGTGATCGGCCGGCTTGCCCGCCGCCGCACACAAAACGCAGTGCGGCGGGGCCTCACAACTGCCGGCCAAGTGGCCGGGCTGGCCGCATCTGAAGCAGCGGCCGCTGCAGTCCACCGCAGAGGTGCACTTGACACCAACGTGGCCACCACTCAGACAGCGGAAGCACCTCTGCGGTTTCGGCTCCAGGAGCCGCACTTGCGCTGACACCCAACCAATCAAAATTCGACGGCCATCGGCCAACTTTTTGGCAATCGCCACGGGGCAGGTAATGATTGCCGTTCCCATACCGGCACGGCCTGGACGAATAGGGCCGCACCGGATCTGGTCCAGGGGACACTCCCCGGCCTTGGCAACGGCGGCAACAACCTCCTCAGCCACAATCGAGTCATCTAGGCCCCCGATTCGCACCTCGGCGCACTTTTGGGGCCTAGAGATACGGACATCCTCCGCTGGGAGGAGGTCGCGGAGGCTCGAGGCCAAGGCGTCTGCCTGCTGGGCGCTACCAGCCCCAGGCACCTCGATTAGGCGGGCCCCAGTCTGTGTGATCTTACACCTGAGGCCCGTCGTTATTCCGAGCGTGGTGGGGTCGATAGCCCCACGCGCCTTCTTTAAGAGCTCCGCGTAGGTGGTCCCCCGCTCCAACGCTGCAGGTTGCAGTGTTAATACCACTGCAGTGGAGCTGGGGGTGCGGAGCTTCTTTGCCGCCTTCTTCGCCGCCTTCTTGGCCTTTTGGTTGGCCTTTCGCTTGGCCTTCGCCGCCTTTTCTTTGGCGCCAACCGTCTCCCAGCCATCCTTCTTGGGCGCGGAGGCTGCAGGAGCACTCTGCTGGACGGCAGGGGTGGGCTGGGCCTTCTTCTGGCCCCTCTTCCTGCCCTTTGGGGCCTCAGTTGCCGCGGCTTTCTTGGCAGCCGCTACAGCCGCGTAGGATGTTGACGGCTGCGGGGACGGCCGCGGGGGCGGCTGCGGTTGATGTGGCGCTGCTTGCCGGCTCGCGGTTGGGGGCCTTATTAATAATTTGCCCTCCAGGGCGGAGAGGCTCTGCCTCATCTGGGCCATCTCTTGTCGGAGGGCAGTTAAGTCCTCCGTGGCCTTGTCCGGCGCATTAACCTCCGTGCGCCTCTGAAAAGCGACACGGAGCTCCTCCTGTTCGCGCCTGAGTACCGCGATTTCGGTGGCGAGGCGGGCGTTCTCGGCCTGGAGCTTCTTTGTCTCCTCAGACGCTGTGCGGCTGAGGAGAACATCCGCAATTTCGGCTATTGCCGCCACTGACTCCTTAAGGGACTTTTGGCAAGTCCCTTTGAGTCCCTTGGACTTCTTGGAGACCATAGTGATGGCCTCCAACGCGATTTTCAGACGCGACCGCAATGTGGTTGCGGTAGCCTCCTCCGGCTCTTCCTCAGAGACCGAAGTCTCTGAGAGGCGCGAGCTTCTTGAAGCGGACACCTTTTTTGTGGCCGCTTCGATGCGCCGCTCCTCCTCAGCATCGCGCTCGAGGAGTTTTGCTCGCAGCTTGGCGGCTGCGAGCTCCGCGCGAGCTCTGCCCAGGCCCACAAAGTGCCCGTGGGTGGGCGGTCTGCCGCGCGTCTTGAAACCCCTCACTCTCGAAAGTTTCGGCGTGGGGGTCCCTTCTTCGCTCGAGCCCGAGCCTGGCTCCGAGCGTGTGCGCTTGCTCGCCCGGCTGGGGCTTTCCGCGCTGCGCACGCTTACCATCGACACTGTGGAGCTGTCCGACTCAGACAGCTCCAACTGCTCCTTGGGCGCTGTAACGCGCTCTGTGTCTGAACCCGCAGAACTGGGCGTGCGGGTTGATTCGTCAACCGACTTCGGTGTGGTGGTTTTTTTAGGCTTATTATTCATATTAAGACCCACGAGTGCGGGAGAAATAAAAAGTCCACCCGGGCAGAGATCCCGCTATACCCGGGTAAGCCTAATACCTCAAGGGCGGCGGCTGGTGCCCTGAGGGTGCCGCACTAGGAACTGACCTCCCTGTCAGCCATGCATCCTCTCGCCGTGCGGCAGCAACTTAGGATTAGGGGATTTTTATAGTGCTTACCTTGCACGCGGTCCGGGCGGTTAAGCCAAGACCCTCGGTCCCGTGGACAGCCGCGAGACGTGACCACAGACACTGCAAACTACGGGATTACGAGATTGGGGTGACGGTGACATTGGGGCGGGGGGGGGGGGAGAACGAAAGAAGGGAAAAGAGAGAAAAACTAAAATTGTAAAATAAAAACAAAAAACAAAAGGTAAAATAAAAGGTATAAAAGTAAAATAAAAGAGAAAAATAAAACGTAAATTAAACAAAACAAAAACAAAACGAAACAAAAATTTAAAAATAAAAAGGCGTCCGAAGACGGAAGAAGAAAGACAACCCCGCTGTCTGCTTGGCGGTAGGGTGAGTACACACCAAGCCCGTCAATGTTCCGTCCCGTGTCCCCTCTGATGACCAGAGGAGTACCGGGAGGGACGTGAAGGCAGTGCCCAACAGGGACAGTGCAAAGGAGCGGCGCCGCAAAAGCAGCGCAAGCGCCACTCTTTGGTAACTTTTTAGTGAGGTTTCCTCCCTCTTAGTCCGAAGACCCGCGGGCAGGAGGCCAAAAAGCCCCCTGCTAACGCGTTGACCGGACGGTGGCCGGAGTTCGACCATGCCCGCAACCCACAAAAGGCGCAGGAAGCGAGCCCGCCCGCCCAAGTGTCCCCGCCAGACCCCAAAAGGAGCCGTACGGGAACGGGGTGGAAGCGGGGCCCCGAAGGACCCCCAATTCCGGGTGATTTTTTAGTGAGCTTGTCTTGCTCGCAGCCCGAAGACCCGCGGGCAGCAGGCCAAAAAGCCCCCTGCTAACGCGTTGACCGGACGGTAGCCGGAGTTCGACCATGCCCGCAACCCACAAAAGACGCAGGAAGCGAGCCCGCCCGCCCAAGTGTCCCCGCAAGACCCCAAAAGGAGCCGTACGGGAACGGGTGGAAGCGGGGCCCCGAAGGACCCCCAATTCCGGGTGATTTTTTAGTGAGCTTGTCTTGCTCGCAGCCCGAAGACCCGCGGGCAGGAGGCCAAAAAGCCCCCTGCTAACGCGTTTTGACCGAACGGTGGTCGGAGTTCGACCATGCCCGCAACCCACAAAAGGCGCAGGAAGCGAGCCCGCCCGCCCAAGTGTCCCCGCAAGACCCCAAAAGGAGCCGTACGGGAACGGGTGGAAGCGGGGCCCCGAAGGACCCCCAATTCCGGGTAATTTTTTAGAGAGCTTGTCTTGCTCGCAGCCCGAAGACCCGCGGTCCCGAAAGAGTCGGGATTACGCGTTGGTAACCGGACGGTAGTCGGAGTTCGACCCACCGTCCGCCACTGTCAGAATTAGCCGCGAGTAGCAGCTTGCTACTCACGTTGCCCGGGGTGCACCACGCGGAGGTTTCTGACACGCACCCCATACAATGACTACCTAACCTACTCACTTGCTTGGTACCTATATAAATATGCAGGATCCTGTCAAGTCCTGTGTCACGAGGAAAACTGTTTAAATATTTGTTTCGTGCAGAGATCATGTTTCGTGTCAAACCCACAACACTCAGCGTAGTGTCAAACGCGAAGACGACCGCCTAAACCAGAACGCCACCCCTGCAGTTAATTTCTGGAATAAGTTTTAGGTTCGAAAAACAATGTAACAGCCATCTTTTATACTATTTATTTGTTCATTCAATTTATTATTTTTGTAGTGGCACATACATACAAAAGGTTTACGTACATTACTTGCGTTCAATCGACTCAATTCGACTTAATGTACTCTAGACAATGATGTTTGAAAGCCATAAAATATTTTAGTTTAAACCGAAGGCACGATAGTTCTTTTTTACAAAACCACTTTAAACAGAGCATATTTTTTTATTCATAATTAACTAAAGTCTGGTGTTTCAATTTCTACATTTCATAGATTTGAAGATTGTTAAAGTAAATTAGAGTTTTTCATCTACTACTTAAGAAACCAATATTTAGACTTCGTTAAAACTAAGTCGAACTGATTTTTGAAATTTTAATAACACTTAAATGTTATTAAATTTTCAAAAATCAGTTCCTGAAGGACGGCTTTAAAGCTGAAAGTTAAAAGCCAAGTTAAATTAAATTTATATTTTACGCACTTTACTGGCGTCTTGTTAAATAAATAATGGGAAGTGTGATTGGTAGTATTTTTGATGAGCTCGTCAAATTAAAGGGAATGCTTAGGTGATGGATGCTTGAGGGCCATCGGACAGAGCAAATGACAGGGCCAGGGGAGAATAGGATTCGACTTCGAATTCCATAACTTCACTCTAGCGATTATTAAAAAGAACTCTGATCAAAACATCCTATCAGCCTTATTATTAAACAAAGACTAAGACTACTTAAACAGTTCATAGTTTACTGTTAATTTTATCATTGTAAAATATATTATACACTCAAACAGCTTGGGACCCTGTTATCAAGCTTATGAAACCCAAGAAGGACAAAGTCACCAGAAAACATCAAGACACAGTAAGCACATTTTGCGTAGATACATAGTAACACCAATAATTGAAAAATGTTTGAGATAACTTTTAAATTCAAGACAAAGAAAAATATCACCTCAGTCTGCCGTGACCACGGTTCCTGTAAAGAAACTGAAACGTCGGCTAGTAATAATTGAAAAATGTAGTTAAATTACCGAATGCGGTTTAAATGTAATCTAACTAAAACCAATATATCACGATAGAATCCGTAAACCGTAGTTCGATTTCAATGTGTAACATTCGCGTAAACCCAAGAAGATTGTTTTAAATACAGTTTAACATAACATAACATAACTTCACGCCTATTACAGTTTAAATTAGTGTAAATCTTAGACTAAGTCTGGTATTTGATATCCTTATTATTTTATATTAAAAAAAGGACAACGCCCGAATTATTACATGAATAAACCCTTTGTAAACATTTAACTAACGAGCACAAAACATCCAAGTTCATCGGTTATCAAGTAAATTAAGCTCCAATTATAACCTACTTACATCATAATTTACTTATTTTGGAGGAAATTTAGGCGCCTCAATTTCAGTATCCCAAAGGTTGCCTTAATATGCGGTATATTATTAATGTGCAGCGGGTAATATGAAGATGGATGAAATGTAAAGCTTGTCATAAGTATAAATGTTGCTGCCAATTTCGACCTCCTCTCAATTTTTTTTTTATGGTAATAGGCGGCAAACGAGCAGACGGATTGCCTGATGGTAAGCAATTACCGCCGCCCATGGACACAAGCAACACCACAGGAGTCACAAGTGCGTTGCCGCCCCTTTGGGTTGGGAAATGGGATAGGATGAGGAGTGGGATGAGGGAGAAGGAATAGGGGATAGGCCCTCCGGCACTCTCACTCACCGAACGAAACGCAACAGTTAAGGTACTATTACTTTACGTCGATTTTCTGTGAGAGGGTAGTACTTCCCCGGTCGAGCCGGCCCATTCATGCTGAAATCAGCAAGGCTCTACTACCTGTGTCTTTTATTAAACACATTATATTCTTAATAATGAGCAGCAGTGATAATTGAGTAAATAAATTTCTTTTCTCATTTTTTGCAGCCTAGAGATTCGTGGCCAGAGGGTAAGCTGGTCGCAAACGGAGGGTGCCTGTGTTGGTGGTCACAGGGCACACGTGATATTCCGCCTTACCCCCGTAAAGGGCTCTATGGGGATGGACATTTAAAAACCCTAAATCTCGTGGGAACGCAATGGGAACAATTAATAATATTTCCTCACACGGCGGCGACGCGGTTCGCAACCCATCACGTCTCGTTTCCCGCGAGGGCGAAAAGCGGCCTACGGAGAGCAGGTTTGCAACATTGAATGTTGGAGGAGGAATGAACAGCAAATTGGATGAAGTATGTCAGATGATGGATGATAGAAAGATTGATGTTCTTTGTGTGAATGAAACAAAAAGAAAAGGGTGTGAAACCACCAAGCATGGCGCATATACGGCGTATTGGTCTGGGGTAGATAGTACCACCAGAGCCTGTCAGGGAGTTGGTGTAATACTGTCTGCGCGAATGAATGAGTGTGTAAAAGAGTTTGAATGTGTAAATGCTAGGCTACTGTGAATGAGAATGGAAGTAGGACTTACTCGTCTCTTTATTGTGGGGGTGTACGCCCCGGTCCATATAGTTACGGGTATGTCACAACATGAGCAAGACGAAAGGCAGGAGTTTTGGGAGAGTTTAAGAGAGGTTTTGAGGAACTGCAAGGATAATGAAAGATTGATCTTGTTAGGGGATTTCAATGGATGGGTGGGAGTAAAGCGAGATGGATTTGAAAGGGTGTTAGGTGCATTTGGTGATGAGAGTGTGAACGAAAATGGAAAAGTACTGCTTGAGGTTTGTTTGGAGTGGAGCCTTTGTGTGACAAACACCATGTTTGATCATAAAAGGATACATATGTATACGCGAGAGGCGAAAAATGTTAGAAGAAGTATGATTGATTTTGTGATAGAAAATGAACGATTGAGAAAGAATGTGTTGGATACAAGAGCATATCGAGGGATCGGCATCCACACAGACCACTTCTTGGTGTTGAGTCAGATAAGTGGGCTCTTTAAAGGATGGCGACACCGAGAGCGTAATGAAAATAGGGTCTTGGAAAGAATTAAGGTAGAAAATCTACAAGAGAAAGATGTGAAAGATGAGTATAAACGAAGATTGATAGCAAAATTTGAGAGGTTCGATTGCATAAATGATATGGAAGAATTATGGCAGGCCTTTAAAGAAGAGGTAGTGTGTGTAGCGTCTGAAGTATGTGGGGTGCTCAAGAGAAGGAAAATACGAAAGGTTAAGAATACATGGTGGGACAAGGATGTACAATCTGCCGTGTCAGAGAAGAAGAAAGCTTGGTCAGATTGGTTGGCTGCCAGAGCAAATAAAAGAATGGGAAAAGCAACGAGTGTAGACATAGATGAAGCAAGAAAGGAGTTTGTTAGGTCAAAAAGAATAGTGAAAGAAATGGTTAAAAGGAAAAAAGAGGAAAAGAAAGATGAGTTTGATAGCAGATTATCTGACGATTTCCAGAGGAACATAAAGTTTTTCTGGAAATCCGTTCGTGCAGTTCGAGGAAGAACTCAATCCTCAGAACACACATCCATCAGAGACGAGAATGGAAAGATAGTAAATGATGAATCTTGCGTGCTGAAGAGATGGAAAGAGTATTTTGAAAGTTTATTTGAAAGGTTGGCGATAGAGACACCGATAGCTGAAATGAATGGTAACGATAGCAATGATGAAAGCGTTATTGGCGTGGATGAGATCGTGAAGGCACTGGGAAGTATGAAAGTAGGTAAGGCTGCAGGATATGATAGGATTACAGTCAAAATGCTGAAGGCTGGACAGGACATCATAGTTGGTGAGTTGCAGCGGTTATATAACTTGTGCTGGACCACCGGCCGAGTACCTAATGACTGGGCCACAGCTGTAGTTGTGCCTCTTTATAAAGGAAAAGGCTTGCAACAAGATTGCAAAAACTATAGAGGCATTAGCCTTCTCAGCATTGTTGGCAAATTGTATGCAAAGGTACTTATTGAAAGAGTTATGGAAGTTACCGACAAGAAAATATGGGATGTACAAGCGGGATTCCGAATGGGTATGGGATGCACGGATCAGGTTTTTTCCTTGCGAAGCGTAGCCGAAAAGTTTTTGGCCAAAGGTCAAAAGGTCTATTGCGCATTCGTGGATTTGGAAAAGGCTTACGATTAAGTGGTGAGGAATGAAATGTGGTCGGTGCTGTCAATGAATGGGGTGGACAGCAGCCTCATTCGAGCTCTGAAATCCCTTTATGAGGATTCTAGAGCTTGTGTGAGGATAAACGGGGCATACACTGACTGGTTTACCATCGAGAAAGGTGTTAGACAGGGATGTGTAGGGTCGTCGTGGCTGTTTAACCTCTTCATGGACAGTTGTTTGCAAGATTTAAAACAGTGTGACTGCGGATTAAGGATGAATGGGTTACTCTTCAAATGCCTCCTTTATGCTGATGATCAGGTAATACTTGCATCTTCAGCGGAGGAGTTGCAGGAGATGGTAGCAATCATGCATGGTGCGTTAGAGAGGAAAGGAATGAAAGTGAATGTAAGTAAAACGAAAGTTATGGTTTTTGAAAAGGAGGAATGCGTTACGGCTTGTAATGTTTTGATTGATGGACAGCGAGTGGAATAAGTGAATGAGTTTTTTTACTTAGGTACGTTGTTTACAAGAGATGGTAAGAATGAAGAAGATATTGAAAGGAGAGTTAATGCAGGTAATAGTGTGAATGGAGCTCTGAAAGCGTTTATGAACAGTCA
The DNA here is from genome assembly GCA_944739405.2 of Euclidia mi. Lineage (NCBI taxonomy): Eukaryota > Metazoa > Arthropoda > Insecta > Lepidoptera > Erebidae > Euclidia > Euclidia mi. The sequence goes on along the minus strand of OX123183.2, from coordinate 36,145,678 downwards.
AAACGTGTCGAAAAAGGCACGTTTGGCTGTACATAGAGGCGTGTTAGTGCCTACCCTTATGTATGGTAGTGAAAGTTGGGTATGGCAGAAGAGATTTGAAAGTAAAATAAATGCTGTAGAAATGAGAGCACTGAGAAGTATGTGTGGTGTGTCTTTGACCGACAGAGTAAAGAATTGTGTGATACGAGAGTGGTGTGGGGTAAAAGAAGATGTAGTGACAAGCATTGAGAAAGGCATGTTAAGATGGTTTGGGCACATGGAGAGGATGGATGACGATAGACTGACAAAGAAGATATATAAGGCAAGTGTGAATGGAACAGGACAAAGGGGAAGACCTAGGCGAACGTTCTCTGACCAGATTGAAGACATTCTGAAAAAAGGACAAGTCAGAAGTACCCTTAACAGAAGAGCATGCATGAGAAACTTGATGGGAGTGAGTGAAGCAAGTGAGGTATGTCAGGATCGTTGCAAATGGCGTTCCGTAGTCTCTGCCTACCCCTCCGGGAAACAGACGTGAGTCTATGTATGTATGTATGTATGTACTGCTGGACATAGGCCTCATTTAAATTGTAATCAATAATATTGTCAGTCAATAGAAGGATTTTGACTACTATTATTAAGCGCCACTTCCGACACCGATGGCATGAAATGGGCTAGTGACACTTTGTATACTTAATTCGTACATTAAATTTATACGTGTGACACGCAAAAATGTTGGGATACTTCAAAATAATTAGTAGTGTATTCTCAATTTTTAGTTCATTGAGAAAATACTTTAAAGCTGTCGTGATTTGTACAGGTATTATATTTATGTAAGAGTATCGATCGCGTATTTTCATTTCATTTATTTTATTTCATTTTCATAATATTTTTAATGATTGCTGATCCCGTAACCAAGCTCGGTGTAATCCACAACAGAACTTCGGGACAAATAAAAGGCATTCCACGAGAATTTTGAAACTACTACAGGTGCAATAAACAAAAATAGTACCTATTCAGATCCGGCACAAAATTTAATGGAACACTTTTTTCCTAAAAGTAAAGATGTAACAATACAAACGATTGCACCAACTGCGCATTTTTTATCATACTTTGAGGATTAAACAATAAACAAAGCATGTACTGTTTGTTCATCTTTGTTTACAAACAAAACATTTCGTCAATCTAAATCTAAATAATCTAATCTAAACAACATCACGTTTTAACCTTAGCCTGTTTCACTCATCCCTTAGGGGTTATAACATAAATATAACGTATTCTGCTTAATAAATGTAACACAACTAAGTCTTATACTAACTTTAAGCTGTAGCACCTGGAGTAATTACTGGGCTAAATACAATTAAAGTTTATGTTAAAACTAGAGGACGCCAGCAGCTACGCCTGCATTTTTTATGTAATTTACCCGTTTTGGCCGATCCCGTGAGAATTTCGAAAAATCCCTTCCTAGTGCACCCCTATGGTCCCCAAAGAACATACATGCCAAATTTCAGCTACCTGCGCCTAATAGTTTCGGCTGTAGCGTGTCTGTCAGTCAGTCAGTAACGCAAGGATTTTATATATTAAGATTACAAGTAAAGAAAAATACTATAAAAGCTCAACTCTATTAATTTGTTGTACGAGACACTTATATGTAGGTACATGTTAAATAATTTAATTAGACGGATACAATTTGCAAGTAATGGTTTAAAGGAGCTAATAATTTAGTTTATTGCGTTCAAGAGACTAAAACGCATGCCAAAGACCGGGTGAAGTGGAGACGTTCTAGTAGGAAAGCCTACCTCGAGCTCCAAGATGCTTTGAATCGCAACTGGGACTACTCTAGGATGATGATGGTGACTAAAATGCATGTACTATTTCTGTCAACTATCTCGAACCATAATATCCTCCGTTTAAGCATTGCGCAGGATATACCAAGCACTTTAAAATTATGTTGATCACAAAAAACCGAATAAATAAAAATAAGAATAAATCTGGACATTTTATAAGTACACGAGAAAATAAATTCAAAGATTTGTTCTACATATTATTATTTATTTTTATAGACCTGTATCCCTGTAGGAGTAGGCAGAGGTGTGATATTACACCCTCATTTCGCCATGAATTTTTAGGTGCCACGTAATAGGGGGTGAGCCTATTGCCGTTACCGGGCACACCACCAGCCACCGAGCTGCTTCTTATTTGGCTCAGTCACTTAAAGCTCTCGTTCGTTTATTGGGTCAATGGGTAATAAAAACTGCAGCAATTTTTCTTTGATTACATAATTAAACGGTAGCTAATCCTGTTAAAATATTGGTTTTTATTACCTTATCCGGTCATAAAGACAGGTGCTTAAATTTTATACGTCATTAGTTGTTTTATTATAATGACTTTTTGTATTGACTAGTGGTAAGCAATGTCGTAGCATTTCTCTTTAAAAGATTTATGTTGCACTAGGCATTAATCATGTACGGTGGTCTTTGCAAACATTCGGACAAGACGAACACCCTGACTTCGAACTAGCTTTAATGGACACACAAAGTGTTATCTCGTAGGAAGCTCGAAACCCAAAACTTGGTGCAATGCTATTTATATAATTTACAAATAGTTTCAGTTCAGCTTTTCTTCGTCTGTTATTTTATCGCCCAACTATGAATTGTCATGCAAGTCGTATCTAAAAGCATATTTATGTTCATATAGAGGATGCCCGTAGCTTTAAGTTATTTTCATTTCTACGTTACTGCCAGATCCCGTGGCAATTTCGAAAAAATATTTTTAAGTGCACCCTTGCGTCCCCAAAGTACATACATGCCAAATTACTTCTTGCGCCCATAAGTTTTGGCTATGCGATGTGTGACAGTGAGTCGGTAACGCAAGAATTGTTTATAACCAGATTTTATTAACATCAGCCCTAAATTTAAAGTGACCCACTGCTGGGCACTGGCCTTTTCTCACTACAAGAAGGCTAAGGCTATAGTCTACCATGCCGGCCAAGTACGAGTTTTGTAGATTTCACATGCCTTGAGAGAACATTATGGAGAACTCTGAGACATGCAGGTTTCCTCACGATGTTTTCCTTCACCGGCAGACGATAATTAATAATTTTACGCATATAACTTCGAAAAGCCGTTGGTGCGCGCCATGGATTCGAAGCCGAGACCCTCTGCGTAACAGTCAGCAGATTTTATATGAACAGAAAATTTGTGTTCATTGAGTTCTCTGAGATATTAGATTTATTTTCATTAGGCCCCATATATTTCGAAACACACATGCATTCAACATTCTCCCGTTTTTTTTTTTTTTTTTTTTTTGTTTTACGAGGTGGAAAATCCCTTCGGATCTCCGACTCTTGGGGGAAATAAGAGCCGGAGTATGTGGTGTTTCCACAAAAAACCACCTCGACTGCCGCCATGTACCCGTGTGTCGGAGGGTGGGGCATCACCTAAGCACTCGTCGCCACCCTCCGACGGGTATTGGCCCGCCGGATGGTCAGGCGGGACCCGAACAAAACCCCCTTGGCGACGGATTAAGGTGTTGGACTCCGCCGCCAAAACGCCCAGCGGCCGCAGAGGATAGGGAGGACGGCAACGCAACACCGCATCTCCTCTTCCTCTGCGGCCCCACCGCGACGCATCGAATCGTGCGCCCCCATTTGGTCGCGGGAGATAGGGCGCGCGGCAACGCAACACCGACACGCCTCTCCTCCCGCGACCGCACCCGACTGCGAGGGACAGACAGAACTGTCCCCCGCACCCGCACCGTTGGACGCATCCTGCGCAGGCCCCTCCAAGCCCACGCGGAGCGTCCCCTCCTGGATCCCTCTTAGCTTCACCGCGGGTGACCAATCCACGGTTACTGAGCCCCCCCACCACGAAAAGGTGGAGATCCCATGGGGGGGATTCTACATTCTCCCGTTATGAAGTTTTTCACAACCTCACCCAAGTAGGTATACACGCAAGATACGATCAACAATAAAATAAATATGTAAGAAAATAAAACAAAATATTATAATGCATAAAGCTGAAGTAGATTGTTTAGAAAACTTTCCATGTTCCAGTCGCAAGTTTGCAAGTGTATTGCCAATTTTCTCTGGAGGTCTAATAGGAATTCCACTAGTCCTTTGTTGCAGTAACAAGCAACTAATTTTACATCAGTGCCTTTTCTCTTTGTGCCTAGGTATTGTTGCAGATAGTGTTACTGGTTTAAAAGTGGATAAGCTTTTCGATATATATATATATAGACGGGAATTAACGCGAACATGCAAATTAGGTATTTACATACCTTATTTTGCTTGACGTTTCGAGACGGTTGCACGTCCCGTGGTCGCAAGCTGACTGGTGTGGCGATGTCACGTCTCCGAGTGCGAGGTAGAAGATTCTATTTCTACCCCCGGGTCGTTGATATTCGAAGTACCGGCGCAAAACACACTAACCGTATCTGTATATTGAACATTCGCCGTCTGCGCGTTAAAGTGGAGTGTTGTTAGCCGAATCCTAAGTACCTCCTGGTACTTAGGAAGAACGGATACCAGGTACAACGACGAATGACGCGGCCTATCAAACGCGATAAACATCCGGCGGTAAATAGACAACCGACCTACATGCCCTACATTAGAGGTGTTACGGATAAAATAGGAGACAAGTTAAAAAACTACTCCATTCCGACAGTATTTACACCAGGGGCCAAAGTATACAACATGGTGGGCACACCAAAGGATGTTCTACCGCTAAAAACCCCAGGTGTCTATAAAATCAACTGCAGCTGCGGAAGCTCTTACATAGGGCAAACGAAGCGGACTACCGCTGAACGTATAAGGGAGCACATCGCAGCTGTAAAAAACCGTCAAACGAACAAATCGGCGATTGCGGAACATTTACTTCAATCGGGCACCAATCACTGGATTGAATTTCATCGTCCCCAAGTCCTCTCCACGGAACGCCACTTTTACCCAAGAGTTGTGCGTGAAGCGATTGAAATCAGAAAACATAAAAATTTCAATCGGGAAGAGGGCTTCAAATTGTCATCGGCGTGGAATCCTGTGATTCGGCTAACAACACCCCACTTTAACGCGCAGTCGGCGAATGTTCAATATACAGATACGGTTAGTGTGTTTTGCGCCGGTACTTCGAATATCAACGACCCGGGGGTAGAAATAGAATCTTCTACCTCGCACTCGGAGACGTGACATCGCCACACCAGTCAGCTTGCGACCACGGGACGTGCAACCGTCTCGAAACGTCAAGCAAAATAAGGTATGTAAATACCTAATTTGCATGTTCGCGTTAATTCCCGTCTATATATATATTCTTAAACATGCAACGCAAGTGTTTAAAAGTTTCTTTTGCAAACCGCTACGGGTCGGAAATTGCTAAATTAGTGCGTCACCTAGAATTATTACGGAGGAAACGAGCGCGAGTGGAAACATCGTTGATATTTCTAACAAAATGTCGCGATTGGGACTTATTACCTACGTGTGTGCATATAAAACCACGTAGTGATATCGCATTTTCCCGTAAAATTCTATATACCGCGAGTGTACGTCTCCTGAGACAGTTAATACGCAATAAACATAGTGAGCTGAATAGTGTACAGTGTGAGTTATATGACGTGCATACGAAATATAGTGAGTTCCTATCTCGCGTTGATTATGATTTGTGTGATCGGATAACGTTCTTACAAGCTAGTTGGACATTCGAACTATGTAGTGCTACTCACGAGCGAAAGTTTTCGAAGTTATTAAACCGACGGTATGCAAATAAAACGTTATCTACGGAATCGGTACAAACCAGTAACACCGTAATTAATCTATCCAACGCGAGTTTAGATGAATCTGCTATTAACATCTTGGCCAAAGGTTTAAACTTCGCATTAACACCTAAGCGAATACCGTACGAAAATATAATCAGCAGTGTTGAGGAGACGATTATCCGTAATAAAGTACCGCACGGTGATGCCGATACCCTACGACAGGACGTCGCGGTGATATTACGGAAGTCGAAGATACCCACTAGCAATGTCACTATGGAAGAGCGTCAAGCACTGAAAAGGATTCGGGACAACCAGGATATTTTAGTGCTTAAGGCCGACAAGGGAAACGCCACTGTAGTGATGAATACGGCTGATTATACGGACAAGGTACGAGAGTTGTTATGTGATAACAAGGTGTATAAACCGGTCTCATATAACCCCACGGCCAGAGTAACGCGCAGAATACGAACACTGATACAAGACCACCAGGACCTGTTCACGGAAGACGAGTACAGCAAGTTATATGGTCCCAAGCCATACCAACCACCTAGGCTATATGGTCTGCCTAAGGTACATAAGCCCAACGTGCCACTGCTGCCTATCGTAAGTCAGATTTCCTCGCCTACTTACGACCTTGCGAAGCACGTTGCATCGGTATTGCAGCCATTAGTCGGTATGACACCGTCTTTCGTAAAGAACTCACGTCATTTCGTCCAGATCGTACAAAGTATCCGATTGGAACCGGAAGATGCAATGGTAAGCTTTGACGTTGAGTCGCTCTTTACCAATGTTCCAATAAGGGAATGTCTGGACGTAGTGAGGGACAGACTGAGTGACAACGATATGCCTCACAACTATATTGATCTACTAAAACACTGCTTAGATGGCAACTACTTCCTCTTCCAAGGCCAATATTACCTCCAGATCGATGGCGTCGCAATGGGGAGTCCAGTAGCCCCGGTACTGGCTAATATCTGGATGGAACACTTTGAAGAAAAGGCGCTTAGCAGCGGGCCCAAGACCATCAGGCTTTGGAAAAGATACGTGGACGACATCTTCAGTATCGTAAAAGGAGGTAAGCAGGAAGTAGATCAATATGTGCAACACCTTAACTCCATTCATCCGAAAATGAGGTTCACCTACGAAATGGAAACTGACAGATCGTTGTCATTCTTGGATGTCAAAGTGACTGTGAGACCAGATGGGTCCTTAACACATTGCGTATACCGGAAGCCTACGCACACAGATAGATACCTGCACGCCATGTCGCACCACCACCCTCGACACCTGCAATCCGTTGTGACGTCACTCAAAAACAGAGCACATGACCTCTGTGACCCTGAGCATTTGAAGCTAGAGCTGGACCATGTTCAGGAGGTACTTAGGAAGAACGGATACCAGGTACAACGACGAATGACGCGGCCTATCAAACGCGATAAACATCCGGCGGTAAATAGACAACCGACCTACATGCCCTACATTAGAGGTGTTACGGATAAAATAGGAGACAAGTTAAAAAACTACTCCATTCCGACAGTATTTACACCAGGGGCCAAAGTATACAACATGGTGGGCACACCAAAGGATGTTCTACCGCTACAAACCCCAGGTGTCTATAAAATCAACTGCAGCTGCGGAAGCTCTTACATAGGGCAAACGAAGCGGACTACCGCTGAACGTATAAAGGAGCACATCGCAGCTGTAAAGAACCGTCAAACGAACAAATCGGCGATTGCGGAACATTTACTTCAATCGGGCACCAATCACTGGATTGAATTTCATCGTCCCCAAGTCCTCTCCACGGAACGCCACTTTTACCCAAGAGTTGTGCGTGAAGCGATTGAAATCAGAAAACATAAAAATTTCAATCGGGAAGAGGGCTTCAAATTGTAATCGGCGTGGAATCCTGTGATTCGGCTAACAACACCCCACTTTAACGCGCAGTCGGCGAATGTTCAATATACAGATACGGTTAGTGTGTTTTGCGCCGGTACTTCGAATATCAACGACCCGGGGGTAGAAATAGAATCTTCTACCTCGCACTCGGAGACGTGACATCGCCACGCCAGTCAGCTTGCGACCACGGGACGTGCAACCGTCTCGAAACGTCAAGCAAAATAAGGTATGTAAATACCTAATTTGCATGTTCGCGTTAATTCCCGTCTATATATATATATTCTTAAACATGCAACGCGAGTGTTTAAAAGTTTCTAAGCTTTTCGATGTCTTTGCTATTTGCTTTATATTTGCGTAGTGATTTTTCACGAAGAGTAGAATAGAAATCATTTATTTGCTTAAAATGTGGTACGTTCAAGTCTTACATAACCTTAGATCTTCACATTTCGCAATTTTTGGTATTCAAATATAAAAAAGTTTTGTGTATTTTATAATGGAACTTACTTCAATATCAAGAATGATTTTTTCTTAGATACATCCGTTACCCAAACAATCATAATGTATAAATGTCACACAATAATATAATACAGTAGGGTGCGAAGAGAGGGATTTCCATCTCACTGGCGTTCCATCGCAGACGCAGTTATAGGCATTTTCAGCAGTGGACTAGATCAGGTTGATAATTATTTGGCATCCATTTTAGGTTGTTAGGTCAGAGCTAAAATTTGGGTTTTCTTTGAATTATTGGGAACACTGCGTTCATAATTTGCACCATTCTACTCGTGTTATATCGTACCAAATCTACTACGCAAACACATCTTCAGAATCAATATCGGGTATCGCATTCACATACTATGTACATTGTACATAATCTATTTATATTGTACTTTTAAAATCTGTATATTATATAAAATCCTTGCGTTACTGACTGACTGACAGACAAGCTACAGCCAAAACTATTGGGCGCAGGAAGCTGAAATTTGCCATGTATGTTCCTTGGGGACCGTAGGGGTGCACTAAGGAGGGATTTCCCGAAATTCCCACGGGATCGGACAGAAACAGTTAATAAAAAAAATGAGCAAGCGTAGCTGCAAGTGTCCTCTAGTATTATATAAACGATTTTCTGTTTCTCTTTAAAGCTATTGTTAGAGACACTTTATTACATTGAAACGTGTTATTTAATAAAAATAAATTAGGTGATTGAAGTTAACGTTTAATGTCCCCAGAAAAAGGTTATTTACTTTAAAACTTATGACTAAAATCAAATTCAACACTCTATAATTTAAAAAGGTATAGTAAAACACACTGGCTCGTGAATTGCGTTGTCTTCGTGCAGAAACGGCATGTTATATATGCTGATCTTTGTCTATTTGAAATATATCTGCCTTGCTCAGCGAAGTTAGATACAATGTGAGTTGGCTGCTTTAGCTGAAGCGAGACTCAAACATTAGGTTAAACCGTAAATAATCTAGTCAAGACTTTTGTTAGCACTATTAATTAGGTACCCATGTTCGTTGTAGTGCTACCTGTCTGCACGCCCAGTTTCGCGTGATGTCCTTTACATTTTGCGTCTCGCATCACTGACGCTCGGGTGAGGAGTTGTGGACGCAGCTTCAGCCTATCGTTTTGCTATCTGTTAGCTCTTGTATTGATGTATCTGAATACGCCAAATCTAAATCTGTATATTATCTGTCAATAAATAAAAGCCTTGCGTTACTAGCTGACTGGCAGACAACTAAACCGGCCGCTTGAAGCTGAAATTTAGCATGTATGTTCCTTGGGTAAGGTAGGAGTGCACTAAGAAGGGTATTTCTAAAATGCCTACTGTCAAATAAAAATAAAACGCGCGAGCCGTATCTGTGGGCATCCTCTAGCATATTATATTCCAGTATCGATTCATTTGATACACCAATTATCAAAATTACAAATTCAAATTCAAAATCCTTTATTCATTTGGGTCACAATTTGACGCTTATGAACGTCAAAATAATAAATTTATAAAATAATTACTTATACTCAAATTTAAAACATTATTACTGTATGCTTCCACATTTACATTTACTGCCACGTTCGCAAAGCAATAGGTAGAACCATGAGAAAGAACGGGCAATAAAACTCACGGTCACTCTTTTTCATCGCCAGGTTTTGCATAATACACAATTTACATTTTGTAAGGTGCTGCAACTGTTACACCTTCTATATCACTTGTATATATTTACTGTACATCATAATACTCAAGCATAATACTTTTGGTTAGCCTCCTCAGAATAGACATGGTGAAACAGGAGCATCCACTTACATTATATATACCTAATAATGCAGGCAATCCGCGAAAGTGATCAGAACCATGATGGAAATGATGCAGTTAAATATTAAAATCTAATACCAGCCCGCAAGACCGTCATCGACTAGTCATCGCAAGTAGCACCCGTTCACGAGTATGACGCATGTGCCAGCCATCATCCCTCTCGCCATATTAGAGGGACAGGGATGACCCGACGCACGACGCCACCACAAGAAATGACATTTTAGTGAGCATGACGACAACGGTATACGAACCAGCAGTACGAAACAATCTATTGGTATACTGACCATGACCGCCAATTACCTCCATTTTCCAGATCGTTATTATTAACATAAGTTAGTGGAACGCGTGAAGGAATGCAACTGTAGAAAGAATTTTGTGAAGGTGACAAGTGAACAATGATATGATCAGAGATAAATAATGTTAAACTACATTCAACAAATCATAAAAATATCCAAATCCTGCAAAAATCATGTGTTCACGAGGCACCTCCACTTAACATGTAAATAAAATAATCGTGAGTTAAACAAGCCTAAGCCTATCTCCACGGTGTCTTATCATTTAAAAATTCCTTCATAGAGTAATAACCCCTTTGTAAAAGAAAGTTCCTAATTGTCTGTTTGTATTTGTGCATGGGTAAATTCATTATTTCAAGAGGCAATTTGTTGAAAAATCGTATACCAATCCCCGCAAATGAGTTCTGAACTTTATGTAGACGGTAGTTAGTTCCCACCAGTTTATGCTTATTCCTTGTGTTCACGTTGTGCAAATCACTATTTTTGCGGTATAGAATTAAGTTTTTCTTAATGTAGTACATTAAGTTAGCATATATATATTGCGATGCAACTGTCAATCTGTCTACTTCTTTAAATTTATCACGTAAGGAATCTCTAGCACCTAACTTATAAATTGCACGTATGGCCCTTTTTTGAATGACAAAAATAGTCTGTATATCAGCAGCTGTACCCCATAACATTATTCCGTAAGACATTACGCTGTAAAAATAACTAAAGTAAACTAGTCTAGCAGTATCTATATCTGTGAATTCCCTAACTTTTCTAACTGCAAACGCTGCAGAACTAAGTTTTACTGCGAGACAGGATATTTGGGCGCCCCACTGAAGCGTACAATCTAAAGTTACACCTAAGAATACGGTTGATTCGACTAGTTCAATTGTTTCCTTATTTAAAATTATATTAGTAGGAACACTTTTGACATTAGGCAAAGAGAATTTAACACATTTGGTTTTGCTTGAGTTGAGTACCAAATTATTTGTCGAAAACCAATCTAATACTTGTGCAAGAGTGTTATTGACGGTATCAAAGTTACTTAAATTACGATCAACTTTGAAAATTAGTGACGTATCGTCGGCAAACAAAACAATATCACATAAATTTGTACAAAGAACGGCAAATCATTAATATATATTAAAAAAAGAAATGGACCGAGAACAGAGCCCTGTGGAACGCCCATTCCTACTGGCAAACCTAGAGACCTACTCCCATTAACATCTACATACTGAATTCTATCACTAAGGTAGCTGGCAACAAGATTGAGTGCGGTATCTCTAATACCATAAAGTTTCAAATTAAGTAAAAGCGTATCATGTTCCACACAGTCAAAGGCCTTTGATAGGTCACAAAAAACACCAATGGCATCCTTCGAGTTTTCCCAAGCATTGAAAATATGCTTTAACAAAGTTACACCGGCATCAACGGTGGAGCGACCCTTAGTAAAGCCATACTGTTCACTGTGAAATAAATTATTTGTGTTAAAGTGGCTCTCTAGTTGATGCAAAATAATCTTTTCAAAAATTTTACTAATAGCAGGCAAGATAGAAATTGGCCGAAAATTACTAGGGTCGCTCTTTGATCCCTTTTTGAATAATGGTATTACTTTACTGTGTTTCATTAGATCAGGAAATACTCCTGTATCTATGCATCTGTTGAATATTGCAGCTAAATATGGAGCTAAGCTAGAAATAATTTGTCGCACAAGTTTAACAGAAATGCCCCATAAGTCAACAGATTTTTTTTATTATTGAGCGTCTTGAATACCTTCAGTATGTCATTGGTGTCAATATATTTAAAATTAAAAAGCACATCACACTCATTCACATTGCCCCTTACCAACATTTCTGCTTTGTTTGGACATGAATCTAGACAGCTGGTTGTGTTCACTGGTATGTTTATGAATAAAATGTTAAATGTCTGAGCAACATCAGTTTTCCTAGTAATAATTTCACCATTAAATTTTAATTCATAATTGTTATCTACCAATTTAGCTCGACCAGTCTCATTGTTAATAATGCTCCAAGTAGTTTTAATTTTGTTCTTGGATTCTTTGATTTTATTGCTTAAAGATAAGGATTTGGCTAAAGCACATGTCCTCTTAAAAACCTTTGAATAATTTCTAACATATTGAATAAATTCAGGATTAAAATTGTATTTCTTCATTCACATCGTTTATTTAAAAATAAATATATTTCTAATTCTTTGCCAGATAGGCCTTGTATGTTTTGATGAACTAAGTTTAAAACACATGAATGCCTATCTGTTGTCTCATCTAATAGTTTAAACTAATAGATGTGTCAATACTACTATTGGTATAACTATTATATACCAAATTCCTAAGTACTCTAGTAGTACTCCTGTCAGTATATAAATTAAATGCTAATAATTTAGCAAGTTGTCGCCTATGTACATAAGAAAGATACATAGTATCTTTTGTTAAAAAGAAATTACTAATAAAAATATTAGTGTCAAAAAATAAAATACTGTCACTATGACATGTCCTATTGTACAATAATAGATTTAATTTGCCTATCTGCCTGTTTTGGTCATCTGTGAGAGCATATGAATAAGGCAATGCACAAGTAATAAAGCTACATCCTATTTTTGTGCTAACATCTATCATTAAGTCTGTTAATTCTATGAGACTGTTTTTGGAGACTAATGAGCTGTCACCATACAATATGATGACAGTAGTTTGTGCATTCAAGTCGGCATTCTTAATCTTATCAACTAGGGTACAAGACTGAGCTCCAGTTGAACAAAAGTTATGTACTGGTTGCTCAGTGTAATGATCAATTAAGCTCCCTAAACCCACTCCCAGTTGGTCTGAAAAAATTATTACATTCTTACTGTCAGTCTTTACTGGATGCAGTTTGTTTTGTGTAAACATTTAATGGTACCTATTGTATCACTCCTAGTACTTGTATCACTCCTAGTAAAAGGAGTTCTTATTATAATTGTAACACGATCATAATTGAGCAGACCTCTAGAAGCCGAGGTACTGCATAATAATTCATTACATATTAGACTCGTGTTTCACAGGGATATACACATATTATACCTGGAAGCTCGGACTACAGGTTAACACTTGCTGAATTTGTGATACCTCTATAAAATTTGCATACTAAATCAGCTTAAAGCCTGTTCAGACCTAAGCGGTATTCGCTACCATCTGCGGCAGAGAAAACCCAGTGGGTATGCGATAATATTACTGTTCAGACCTAAGCGGTATTCGCTATCCTTCTGGGTAGAATAACGCGCGGTAGTCTAGTTTCGCTCAGAGAGGTAAGAACTAGCCGCGGTACTTGATACCAAATACCTGAGCGAAACCCGCGCGGTATGTACCTCAACCCACAGCGGCAGCGAATATCGCTCAGGTCGCTCTAGCCGCGGTACTTGATACTAAATACCTGAGCGAAACCTGCGCGGTATGTACCTCTACCCACAGCGGCAGCGAATATCACTCAGGTTTGAATAGGCCTTTATACAGTTTGACAAAATCTTTTAAAGTTGCATTATAATAATAAGGTTACATACAGGTTTAGATAGAAATCTAGTCCCGAGCAGAATTTAAGACTGCACGTATGGCGTAGTGGTTTATGCGGTCGCCTTGCCGGTTGGAACTGCGCCTTGTCTTTTGAGTTGGATTCCCAGACGAGACAAAACTTAGTATGATCCGCAAATTGTTGTTTCGAGACTGGGTGTTGTTTTTGTACCACGGTAGATTTTTGTAAAGTAACACGCAACTCAAGAATTCCTAGTGCAGGAGAGTAGCCTTTTAAGAGTTTTTTCTATAGACTCACGCCTGTATCTCCGAAGGGGTAGGCAGAGGTGTAGTATTACACCCACATGTCGCCATGAATTTTTAGGTCCCACGTAATTGGGGGCAAGCCTATTGCCGTTACCGGGCACATCACCAGACTCATGCTGCTACTGAGAATTCGGGAAAACTCAGTAAAACTTTTGCCCGATCTGGGAATCAAACCCTCGATCGGATCTCCGTTCACCAGATGCATACGCTATCCACAGGACCACGGAGGCAGTCAAAGACCTTTTAAGAGAAAAACTAAAAATTAACTTTAAAAAAAACTGGGACGTTCAGCACACAATAATAACCGAACTACCACTTTCAGCATGACATCGTTACAGTTTTACGCACTTTAGTCATGATTTCAGATTATGTGTTTTCTTGCAGATGCGGTGTATAGCCAGCATATACTCAATATACCTGCAAAGCTTAGAGAAGAGTGCTGAGGAAGAAAGAATACGGACCACACCAGTCAGCCTTCCAGAGGTCCACGAAGCAGTCGTGTACTCTATACATCGCTTGCCAGAAACCAGTAAGTGTTTTCTCCTAGCTTATACACTACGCAATGTAACTAAGATTTTTACAGGGACTTAGAAAAAAACCTTTTGACATATCACCATTAGAAATCTCATCAAAAATTCATTTTAATATGATTTTATTTTCAATCAAATAAAAATGTTTTTCGTGATTTATTTTAGATGTACAGATATTTCAAAACGGCAATATATTGATATTTTATTCTTACCTATGTAGGAAAACGTCCGCCTGGCCACCTAATTATTATCAGTACTTGGATCACCGAGCTTTGCTTGGTGTTTTTTGGTCAATCGTGTTTCGTTGAAGGTTATAAGATGGATAATAATAATACATCGTTTGCACAAACTCTTATTAATTTAACTATGATCTGAAAGGACCGTATGTTATTCATGAATAGAATATAGGTATTAATATTCTCTATAATATTGCCTTTGACAGGGTAACCGAACCAATTTTTGGCAATTCTCAAAATATTGTCACTCGAATATTAATCTAATAATCACAAATTAGAAATAGCCTTTAGTAAGCGAAAACAATATCGATGAGAGTAGGTTTCAATACCATAACGAATATTTATAATAATATAAAAAATCTGAAGGGTTTTTTATTTGTTTGAACGCCGTAATCTCAAGAGCTACTGGTCCGATTTAAATAATTGTTTTGCGTTGGAGAGCACATTTATTGGGACAGGCTAATAACATCACTATACGAACCACGGGAGAAGAGCAGTAGACCAAAATAACGCGGGTGTATCTGTGGGCTCAGCTAGTGAATGATAAAGAATCATGTGTGGTGCCTTCTAAATATGCGAAGATTAGCATTATAATATAAGTATCGTAAGCTTTGTCCGTGTGGTGACGGATTAAGAATACGGACTGTCACCACCCCATATCATCCCATGGGTGTCGTAAGAACCGACAGAGGGAGCATATAATGCAGAGAACAGCACTGTAAGAGAAGGAAAACTTAATACGAACCCTATACCCACCTGTTTGGCCAGCGTGGTATAGTAGGCCAATTCCTCCTTTCAAAGGAGAGGCCTAGTCCAGCTGTGGACTGTTAAAGACTGATGATGAAGCTTTGGCACATTCTCTGCTCATATCGTTCAGTTTCATTTTGTCTCAAAGTTAGCTTCACTGTGAAACACGAGTGCAAATTTAATTTAAGTGAAAGTGTATATATTTGAGTTTAACTTAAGCCTCGCTGCTTTTGTTAAGTAAGATTCTGTGATGCCAATTCTCATCTATATAACTGAGGTTAAGTTAAATATATTCAGCTTAATATAAAATACGAACTAAATTTATGTGAAGGTTTAGTTTTTAACCAAAAATTTAAGAAATAAGTGTGTAAATCTTCTGTTTCGATTTAAAATCGTTGTTTACCTCCTTTAAAAAAGCAATAGAAAATTTTTATATTTAGCACTATCTCGTATCGTAAGATTAACCTACTTACTTGAGTTACAGTCTCACCTTACCTTACGGGCTTTTACAATAACAAATATACGATAATTCTAATATTTGACACACTAAGCATAAAAAAGACAAATTGCCAAATATGCTATGTTAGGTTATGTTAGGTTCTCTTGTGACCCTTAACCCAAAAACAGGAGACCTGCGAAGCAGGGCTGCGTCAACTTATTTCATTTTTTATTTAAATTTTGGACCAAGACATGCTGGTAAATCATAGAATTTACCGGTACATCTTAAGATTTGCCGTACTTTGGGCTTTTAAAGTAGCATATACATTTTAAATATATTGTAGCAGATATAACAACAGATTGACACTGGTCTGTGACATTGCATTTCGCCATATTTCTTTGGGTTGCAGCAATCAGAGGACAGTCGCTATAGGTGTGGTTAAATCATCTATCAACCCATTAGAATCCACAGCAGTTTATTTCGTTTCCAGTAGTTCTCTAATCGCTTTAAAAAAAGAAACTTCTATGTGAACCGGAATTAGCTTGATGCATTGTTAGAACCACGAAGTATATGTGTTACAGCCATAGTGATTAATGTAAATTATGTAAAATTAGTGATCAATATATATAATTACTTAATTGTCTAGATAATGTGATAAATTAATCACTTCATCTGGATGTTATTCATAAACCCAGGCCAAAGAAGTGAAAGTAATAAATACGATACGAATTACTAACCTTACCATTCCGATACAGCCTAGCCACGCTATAATGAAATGCGATACAGCCAAGCCACGCTATAATGAAATGTATAGTCAGGGGACGATGTTATTAAGCTAAGTTGAACTGTTTTAGGTGCGGAGCCACAAGAAAATCTAACATAAGCTAGGAACTGATTAAAATAAAACTTTACAAGCTTCCCTTCACTTATTATACTCACTATATTACTTCATCATCCGAGAGTACGAAGATGTTATATAAAATAGCTAGTTTATGTGACTAATTCGGTGTTTATTATTACTTTGTCCAAATTGAGTAGATATTATTTATAATGACTGGATAGTATATATAATATCCAAATGTATTACTTTGGCTGTAACATATATTATATAACTCGTGGGTTGAATAAACCTTCTTTAAAACAATAAAAATATATTGCTTACTCATACATCACTCATACATGATTATTCATGTGAATATATTCCCTTATTTTCTCGCGAGATGCATGCTAAGTCTGAAATAATGATGCATCTTCAAAAGTAAAGAGTACTTAGCGTTCTGGAAATTATTTTCAGTCCTTTGTGTACTCTGAATTTTATTATTTAGAGTAAAAACTTGGTTCGTCGAAAACTTTAATTAGGCACTTTTAAAAAACGTTCATTAGTTGTACCATAACCATTTGTGGCTGAGGATTGTTTTCTTTTCGCTATGGGTAAATTTTACTGCCACCTAATGTTGGGGATGAGATTTTTCAAGGGTGTGGTTACTTTTTACCAGGCCTGTGCTTTGACAGGCTTCTGGTGTCTGGTCTCTAGTGACCCTACCAGACAGAAGTCGTGGATTCGATTCACATAAATAGTTTGCACGCAACCTAAATACAGGCTTAATAAGGCTGTAGATAGACAAAGGATTTGTGAGCATTTATGTTACATAGCAGTGCTGCCAAGAACTAGTTATGTCAAGTGGAAATGATACCTACACGTCCGCAACAAGAGATATTTATAGTTGGCTGTTAGGATTCACTTGTAGTTTGTTTGATGCTTTAGAAAGCTATTGCAATACAGAGATTATGGCTATTACTGACATGTGTTGTAAAATGAATAAATTTCCGACTAATACTAAGATTGGAGAATTGCTGATATCGTTGTCAATTTTTTAGAAGAATATATGTAATTTTAATGAATATTACATTACAAAAGAACTCGTAATTCGCTTTTGAAGTCGTTTTTCATCCATAATTATTAAATATATTAGTATTTTTATATCCATATTCAATAATATTAATTCAATACAACCAGCTCCTTAAGTGTCAGAAGATTAAAGAATAACTGAATTGAAGAATTTTGTTATGCCAAATAAAAAAAATCGATAATCATCTAGCGATATTAGATATATATCATAGTTTTATTTTCATATCTTCCAAATTTAATCGAAAAAGTCATAAAATTGGTCGTGCGATTTCGGAGAAGCGTGGCTATAATAGGTGAGCATACATTTGCCTGAAAACCCTCGTGATATGGTTTAGCATGTTTTGAGTAACTTAAAACTTTCGCGGATTGTACACATGCAAATATTTATATGACGAGTTTCAAAAATAAATGTCGTGGTCAAAGATTATGTAATTTCATGACCAGAGCGTATTAATCCACGCTGAAATAATGAAATATAACACACATTTATTTTTAAAATAATAACGCGATTGAGACTCGAACATACAACAGTACTAAGTATTTCATTCATACATGATATTTTCAATTTCACAATCACATTTGTTTACACTTTTATCGAAACAGCATATAAATAAACGGGTTGTTTACCCGTACCTATCCAATGGCATTTTAATTAAAACTGAAACAGCTTTGATGATCCTAAAATACGGCGTTTATTCTCGGTAATTTATCTGTAAGAGTCACTTTGTTTTAGGTGTACTGGTTCCAATGTTTGTCGTTCCAGGGTTATTTCCATAATATTGGTAGAACGGCGAGAGCGAGAGCGGCGTAATTAGGCAATTAACTGCTGTGGGTTCAGCTGAACTAAGCTAAACTAGAAATGACCTATGTAGTTGTTAATTGCGTTCGCCGCTTTACACTTTTTAACGGATTCAATAATGAGGGAGGAACTCTCTACAGTAAGTTCCTTGCTTATATCTAGTGTCTTGTACGTGGTAGTGCAGGCAGTATACTCACCTCTTAAGGATGCGTGAGAAACAATCCTATGCATCCTAAACACCTTAAAGCACAAAATGTTACAACTGCAATACCGTTAGAGTACGGGCGGTTTAATATTCTAGGTCGAACGTGTAAGTAATATTTTTTATCACGTTTTTAGATACTTCACTATAACAACCAGCCAACAGGAGTATTAAATCAAATGATAACTCCATTTCTCAAATATGTGAAAAGGCAGTAGGCACAAATGAACACAAAGTTCGGACTGATTGCCAGTATTTAGCTTTCTTTTTTTCTAAATACAGAATAGAAGAATAAATATACTAATTAAAAATAAATATCTTATTTAATTCTAAATACAGAATAGAAGAATAAATATACTAATTTAAAAAAATATCTTGGTACTCTGATTATTTATTTTCATATTTATAAAGCCAATACGTCTCCGTATTAAGGCAAGTCTCAGGTAGATTGAAATCATTGACGCAAAGGACACCCTTTGAAGACATCTTAGAAATTATCCGTAGAATATTATCGAAGTGATCACTTGACCCAAAAGTCATACTAATATTAGAAAGGATAGGCGTATAAAGTTGGAACTGTTCATTGATATAGCAGATTGGATATCAAATCGTTGTAGGCGCACGTATATGTATGACTGTATTTGTCTTTATTGTACTGTACCATAAAAACAAATACAGTCATAAAGAATGTACATACATATGACTGTATTGTGTGCACTTTCTTTGGAGCTGCAACAAAAACATTGTCAACCTCTTTTCTGGCTGTGTACAGAAAGGCTTTGCTCACAAGCTCAGTTTGTTTGAAAGCTTGAAGCGTTTTGAATAATAAGGATTCTCTGAAAGAAAATAAAGCTTTCAATTAACGCCTTAATATTGGTAATCTATCAAAAGTTGAAGTTTCGTTAGCTAGATATTGTAAGTTTTTTTTTTGTAAAAGCTAATCGTACAAATTTCCTATACTGTCGTATCAACTGCAAACCATTTTTAGATGCCTTCGGGCAATCTAAAAACTCTTACACCAGAGGTGGCCATACTCTCATCCGATAATAAAAGGAAGAGCAACCGAGAGAACTCTTAAAAATATTAATATTTCAAACTAAAATAAAAATAAAGTAAAGGATTTTGAACTTTCGCGATTAGTATACGTTATAAATGGTTATGGAGCGGGCCATAAAAGTAACCTAACCTAAACTTCTTATAAAAGGCTTACTGTTTGAAAAGTTAAAATGCTGCTAACAAACGCTACAATTTCATCTACACAGTTTTACACACATGTTTGTAAATAAAATGAAAAATTGTAAAAATGACTTCGAAGCGAGCCAACAAATCTTAAAAGCATTAGAGGCCCGTGGCACCATTTCTTACTACAAAATCATTTATATTCGACGCGCTAAACATCGGAACAGAGCTTTCCGTGTCAGAGGTTGCGGATAATTTTGTTTTGTTTAAGCCTAGCACGTATATTTCTTACTATTACTTTTTTCTGCCTCTGCTACCATATTTTTTATCTACGTTATATATTTTGTGAGGTAAACTTAGTAGGTAAAGTCTAAGCTAGGCTTAGCGAAATTCTTAGTTATTATTTTCGTCTGTGAAGGCGGATACTGTCTGGTGGTAAACTATTTTCGGAGTATAATTAATAATTTATGTGGTCGAATAAATCCCCTGAATATTCAGCAATATCACGAGTACACGTTACATTGTCTACAGATCGTGTAGATTGTTTCTAAATCTATACTTTCTGTTAGTTACGACTCCATGCCTAGCTCCATCGGATTCAACCGATCATGATAAAATTTTGCATGCAGCTCACAAACGCCAGCAAAATCGCGGTCGAAAGAAAATACATACTGAGCCACAGAGGACATTAGGTTCGCGTTCATTTAATGTGATCTTAGTGCATCGTAATATCGATAACGTGACAGGCTCTTCGATATTTAAAACATTGAGTACAAATAATAATATGTGAAGCGTGATATCTGTAAATATGAGAAGAACCTTTATACAGAGGTTGTAGGTACTAGCTTAGGTCACAGATCTCCTAAACCATTTAAATTAAAAACAAGTGGCCTGAAACGACATAGAAAATATAATAAACTAAACAAACACATTAGGAAACTAATCTTTAGCCTAAAACAATACAAGAAAAATAAAGTAACATCCCAGCAATATAAAGTTTTAGTTTCTGAGCGTTCAGAATTGTTATTAGACTTAGAAAAGTACAACACAGAGTTGATAAATAGTAAAATGCTGTATGATCAACATACTAGGGATCTCAAAGGTCAAATTACCTCTTTACAGTCTCAAATAGATAGGATGAACACCCAATATCAAAATGAGGTTCAGGATTATATTAGGAAATATGATGAGATAGCTCAGGTAGGTAGGCAAAATCTTGAGTATGTGAAAGCTTTGACAAACACCAATACTTGCCTAAATAGCATAAAATCAACTATACCCACTTGTGAGTCTCAGAATATTTTTGATATTGACAAAAGTTATTATTTAGCAAATAATACAACAGATAGGTCTTCCTTAGGTAGGAATGGCACAAATAAAGTTTATATGTTCTCTGATAGGTTAGGTTTAGGCTTAGGTAGTTTAATAAATTGTGAATTGAAACAACACAATATTATTAATTATTGCTATCCAGAGTCTTCTTTTTCACATCTAATTGATAAATTAAATACAACAATATTTGATAGGGAGTCCACAATAATTATCTCATACGGTGATAGTCAAATGGTGACTAAAAAAGATATAATTAATTTAACAGAAGTTATGTCATCGCTTCACAGAAGATATGATTGCAAATTTATTAGTATGACTTTGCCTTATGCTTATAGTTTAAATACTATGATGAATAGACATATTCATGAACATAACTTGATGTTATACAATTTGACATGGCAATATAAGGATTTTATTTTATTTTTTGACATCAATAATTTTATTAATAATTTTACATTGACTAAAGATACTATGTATCTGCCACTATTTTATAAAAGACAAGTTGCTAAATTATTAGCATATAATATACAAAATGACACAGGTACATGTAGGGTATCCAAGAATCTAGTTTCTGTAAATAGTTCCTATCCTTATAATTCTTCTATTGAGAATACTGACACAAGTTCTTTAAACTTAAGAACAGGACAAAGGGTAGACATATTGAACTGACTGTAGCACATCAAAACATACAAGGTCTATCTGGCAAGGATTTAGAATTAGGTTTATATTTAGAAAATCATAGTATTAAAGTTATGTGCATTACGGAACACTGGCTTAAAGAATACCAGATTAAATTCATAAATAACACACAATACACAGTACACAGTGCCTTCTCTAGGAAACAAGCTATTCATGGTGGATCATTGATTATTGTTTCAAACAGTTTAACATGTAAAGAACGGAAAGACATAGCTAGCTTGTCTATAGAACGCACGGTGGAACTGTCATGCATTGAGCTTGAGCAGCATATTATTATATGTGTATATCGTCCTCCATTAAGTGACTTTAATTTGTTTGAATCTGTTATGGAAGATGCAATTAGTAAAATTAGGAGCAATAAGAAAGGGATTATAGTTTGTGGTGATTTTAATGTTAACATTCTTGAAAATTCAATAATGACTTGTAGATTTTTAAACCTTTTTAGATCATTTAATTTGAAAAATTTATTTCTTGAACCAACTAGAATCACAGCAACATCTTTCACCTGTCTTGATAACATATTTAGTAATTGTATTGTTTCAGATAGAGTAGTTACTTCTGAATTAACTTCGGATCACTGTGGTCAATTAGCTAGGTTTCCATATTACAATGATAGCATCGTACAGAGAGTGTTGGTTAGGCCATTACCTAGGCATAAGTTTAATGAATTCCGGAATAAAGTATTGATTGGAATGAATACTATGAATCCTGACTTAATAGAAATAGATTCGCCAAATAAGAATTTTAACAATTTATTTAATATAGTTAATAACACGTTTCAGAATACTTTTAAGACTAAGAAGAAAGTAATTAAGGAATCTCGAGCTTTTAATGAGTGGGCTACTGCGGGTATTTACAAAAGCAGAGCAACAATGTATGAGTTGTATGGTATGAAAAAATACAATTCTGATTTAAACTTCACTGAGTATGTTAGGAATTATTCTAAAATATTTAAAAGAGTGTGCAATACAGCTAAAGCTATATTCGTTAGGAATAAAATTAAACAATCTTCGAATAAAGTTAAGGCAACCTGGCGAGCTATTAATGAAACAACAGGTAAGACAACATTAAGAAGTAATAGTTTTAGTCTTCTTGATAATGATAAATTAATTCATAATGACGAAGAAGTCGCACACACATTTAATAACTTTTTTGCTAGCATACCACTTACTACTACTAGAGAATTAAAATCATCAGCTATAGTCGCAGAAAACCTATTAGAGTCTAGTGTAGGAAAATGTGAAGTAATATTTAAATTTCATAGTATTAGTTCTACCGATATTATAAATACTTTTAAATCTTTAGAGTCTAAAAATACAGGTGATCTCTGGGGCATTTCTGTTAACCCTTTGACGACCAAGGGACATATGTGTCCCTAGCACATAATTTGAAAATATATTAATAATTAAGAAGCATATTACCAATTATGAATTTTTTGTTTGTTATTAAACATATTATTAATATTTTTTCCATTGACTGTACAACCTAGGTAGTACGATATATTTTCTATAAATATTGTAATATGACTGTTCGCTAAGCGCGCACTTGCCCTATTTCTCTAAAGTTTTTAGGAACTCCAAAATGTTTTATATTGTTTTCTGCTGTGCTATAATTATTGCTTGGTAAGTAAGTTTATATTATTTTTATTAATAAAACCATAATTTATCTTTTTAATAGTTATAAGACATCATAAACACAAAGGGACACCAGTGTCCCAGTGGTCCGGAAAGGACACTATTTGTAATAAATTGGTTACTTATTCAAATGATGATTTTGTGAGTTATCTTCATTTTTATTGATAATTTGGCAGATTATCTCAGTTTTTTTAATCAAAGGATGATGTAGGTACTTCAATAAATTTTGATGGATGATAAAAGTGATGAAGAAGATGATTTACACCTTGACGAAAAAGTTCAAAGGAGTTTGATACAGGATCAAGGGGTTTCTGATGTTTCTGATGATGAAATTGAATATTTGCCTGTTAAATTTCAGGAATCAATGAGTCTGACACCTGTACCATCGACGTCTACAACTCTTTTACCCATAACTGTAGCACAAAGTAATCAAAAACCAGTTTTCAAGTGGAACTAAGGAAATACGTGCCAAATAATTTTCGTGATTTTTGTGATGTGAAATATAATGGCTGCGAAGTACAGATTTTTCATATATTTGATGCTAATGTATTGACTCTCTTTGGTACATAGAATCGTTCAAACAAATCGAAAACATCTTTCGAAAACAGCATTGATCATAAGGAGCGGGACATGTCCACCACAAGTTTTGGGGCATATCGTGCGTAAAGTTGATGGAAAATAAAGGAATATACTTATTGATCAACTATCTGAAACCTTTAGACATATACACAAGAAGACGATGCAAACCTAGATCAGCGAAAAAAAGTGAAATGCCCTAAAATTTAATCACATATAACAAAAATATCTACGTAGTAGAGAAGATCATATACGTGTTGATCTCATAGTGTTATGAAATATATTGCTGATTGAAAATAAAATACTATCTTCGATATTGTTTTGGTCTCTTAGACAACTCAGTGAATAATGTGCATACTGTATAATCAAAGTTTCACGATGAAATCAGAACTAGCCTACAGCTCAGACAAGTTCAAGTTGAAAAAACGGCTTCTCTGTCAAGTAGCATGGCGTTCCTACTTCAAAATCAAGTTCAGTTCCCAGATCTGTCAGAGGAAGACAGTTTCTAACGTACCCCATTGATAACCAAACTTTTGGAAGAGATGTGTCAGTTTATTCAATTTATAATTGAAATCCGAAAACGTAGTCATTGTGTTGCAAAGTAGACCTTTTCTAGACTAATGAATGGAAATGTTTCACTGGATTCTACCTAATTACTACTAGCTTATTACTTTAAATTGTATACCTATCGATAAAGAAACAATTTTTCTGTAATAAATTGGCAGTTTTGTATATACAATACCTCATATATTGATAAAATCTCTAAAACGTATAATCTTATTTACTAGAACAAAAAGTACCACAAACGACCATAGGGACATATGTGTCCCAAAGAATTCCAAAAAATCCAAAACATTTTATTATATTTTAAGTTAAAATTATGTTTATTTGATGCCTTATTAACTGTGTCGTGTAGTTTTTATCATAATATATAGTCGCATATCCTTATGGTCCTGAAAGGGTTAAGGTTTTGACAAGTATAATTGATGTAGTGGCTCCTTATTTAAGCAACTTATTCAATAAGTGTATTAAATCTGGCAGTTTTCCAGATCTTATGAAACATAGTAGAATAATACCTCTGTTCAAATCCGGCAATAAGACTGATCCTAGTAATTATAGGCCAATATCGATACTACCTGCTTTTAGTAAGATTTTTGAAAAGATCATACTCAAGCAACTACTAAGACATTTTAATCAAAACAGCCTCCTTCATGGTGAGCAATATGGTTTTACCAAGGGTCTTTCGACAACAGATGCAGGAGTAGCGTTACTCAAACATATCTACAGTGCTTGGGAGAATTCCCAAAATGCTGTTGGTGTGTTCTGCGACCTTTCGAAAGCATTCGATTGTGTCTGCCATGAAACGCTCTTGTGCAAGCTTAGACATTACGGCGTCCAGACTAAAGCATTGGATGTCATTAAGTCGTACTTAAGTGACAGGATCCAATGTGTTGAAATAAATGGCTCAAAATCCAGTGGCTTACCTGTTGATTTAGGAGTGCCACAGGGCAGCATCCTAGGGCCTTTCTTGTTTCTTGTTTACATAAACGATTTACCTTTTTACTTGAGAAACATTTGTGACGTTGTACTGTTTGCTGACGATACTTCTTTGATATTTAAAGAAGATAGAAATAAGGAACACTTTAACGAAATAAACAGTGCACTCATTCAAGTGACTAAATGGTTTAATGTAAACAATCTAGTACTGAACGCAAAAAAAACAAAATGTGTTAAGTTTGCCCTGCCTAATGTCAGAAACCTTGGTCCTAACATAGTTTTAAATGACGATGTACTCGAAACAACTGAATCCACATTATTTCTAGGATTAACACTTGATTCGAAGTTACAATGGGGTGCGCATGTTACATATCTCTCAGGGAAACTTAGCTCAGCTGCTTATGCCGTTAAGAAGGTTCGTAGGTTGACCGATGTCGATACGGCTAGATTGGTTTATTTTAGTTATTTTCATAGTGTTATGTCATATGGCATATTGTTATGGGGTAGAGCTGCTGATATCCAAAATATTTTTATATTGCAGAAACGGGCAGTTAGGGCCATTTACCAGTTAAAGACAAGAGTCTCACTCAAAGAAAAATTTAAAGCTATTGGTATTCTTACTGTAGCGTCACAATATATTTATGCCAGTGTTATGCATGTAAGACTAAACATAAATTCTTATAAAATGAATAGTGACAGGCACAATATCAATACTAGAAATAGACATAAATTATGTGTTCCGTATTTTCGTTTGCACAAAACGCATAGCTCTTTTATTGGGCTCAGTATTCGCATATACAATAAATTACCAACTTATATTTTAGACTTGCCATTAAGTTCGTTTCAGGCAGAAGTTAAAAAGAATCTTATAAATAAGGCATATTACAGTTTGAAGGATTATTTTGATGACAGGAGCGCTTGGAAGTAGTTCTTCGCTTTTGACTAGGTCAATAATTAGTAGTTTTATTTTATAGTGTAGTTAATTACGATATTCTCATTTCATACTATATTTTGCATTCATGTTCCACACTTTCATTATAACTTTGCGGATTTGTAAAATGTGGGTAACTCGTGGTCATGGGCTAACTGATAGGTTGTCGATTGCTTTGGTTTCATAATACCGTTACTTTCGGCTTCATTCACTTCTACCATAGTTCTGACCATGTTCGCGAGTTGCCTACATTAAAAAAGACGTAAGTGGATGCTCCTGTTTCACCATATTTACTTTGGGAGGCTTACCATATGAACATCATTTACTGCTTGAGTATGATATCAATAGCTACTAAAAATTTTATTAGTAGATGTCTATAATGTGAAACAGTTGCAGCTCCTTACAAAAATAAAATGTACCACCATTATATTTGTTTGAAAAGAGTGGCCATGAGTTTTATTGCCCGTTCTTTCTCGTGGTTCTACCTATTGCATTGCGAACGTGGCAGTAAATGTAAATGTAGAATCATTAAGTAATTAACTTAAATTTTGACGTTCATAAGCGTCACTTAGTGGCCTAGATGAATAAATGATTTTGATTTTGATTTTATGAAGTCTATACTCGTAGCGGTGATATAATGCTTCAGGCACAAAAAATAGTTTAAAAAAAAACAATAATTATTGTTATGAAAATCAAAGGTCGGCAGGCATTATGTGGAAAAGGTAATATTCTGTCGAAACTAGTAAGACTAGCAAGCGGGCACCGGACATCAAGGTAGAAATCTTGGATGCAAACGGTGCAAAGCCTAAAACTGTATCTCGGTGATGAAGAAACATTCTGTCTATCCCCTGCATTGGTCAATATAATGTTATTACACTTTGCTAAACCTATATTAATATCAATTATGAAATATAGTGTAATCAAGACACTTTCTGCTTATCCCTTCAAGGAAACAGGAAACTTCAAGGCGTGGGAGGCTGTAATACAACCATAATTGTATATTTTCGAGTGACTGAATTTCATCCATATCCCTTTAGCCCATCAATCAAAACTTTGACATTTATGGCATTACTTAGGCCTGTTCGAAGCCATGTAACCGAAACAATGACATTTCTATACTATAATACCTACATGAAACATGTTAGAACATATTTTGTTGATACAACAAATAATTTATTTATATACATTAAAAAAACATCATTTTATAATCTATATGAAGGTTAATCTAATCTTAATGTCTAAGTAGTATATGTACAAAAAACCGTGAAAAGAAATTAAAAATTGAAAATATTTACAAGGTTTAGGTTCAATTTTTTGTTGATTATTAGTGAAAAACATGTTTCAGGTTTTCTAGACAGTTCTTTCTATGTTATGCTTTTGTTGTATAAGCTTTTTTTTACTACTGTGTAACAAACGAGTATGTCTAATGACGAAAGTCGTGTTTGCTTGTGTATCCTTTCTATTGTTCTTTAGTACATTGCAAGGATCTGTCATTGTTTCGTTATTTACACAAAGTGTCCTTGGCTTAAAACCGAAATCAACAGAATTTGACTACGCTTGCATTTTGAACAAATAAGGAATGTGGCTTTTCACACTCTTTCTATTCAAATAAGTTTACGAGAAAGTTTTAAGAATCTTTAAATCTTTACCTCTCCACACCATCTCCCAACTAAACCAAAGTAATGGACCATTTTATAACTTCTGCGCTTGAAGCCTTCTGAGAGCAACTATGTAACCCAACATTATGCGTGGCCCAAAACGTAGCTGACTGGTTTTCTGAAAAGTTAACCCTTAATCAAACAATGGTAGAATATATGCCACATTCGATCGATCGATATGTTTTGAGAAAAAAAAGTAAAATTTGAATGCAACCTATAATTATTTTTGCTTATCTATTAGAACGATTAACAAACTTTTGAATCTTGGTGGTGGCGGTAAAAGAAAAAAAAGCTATCGTTTGTCAGTGACTGTCAAAATCAAAACATGCGCGAAAATTTATAAATTTTGCACTGAAATTGTGATTTATTTATAAATATTTGATTTGTGCTTGGAAAAAATCCGGTAAGTACATAAGAGTTATTTATTTGTAAAGTGTATGATATTGTTAGGTGTTGAGTGTATAAAATTGGTTGCTTTGAGTAATAATTATATCTAAAATATGTTCATAAAGTATGTGGCTAATATATGACCATTGTACGTTAGCAGAATTAAATGTTTCATATAACGAAAGTATTGGCGTGTGGTTGACGGCATAGAATACAAGTGTCGCCAGCCCCTATCTTCCCGTGGGTGTCGCGTGGGATAGCGAGGTCCCGGGTTCGATTCCCGGGTCGGGCAGTGTTATTGAGTTTCTCTGGTAGGAAATTCTCAGTAGCAGCACCTGAGTCTGGAAACTCTATTGCGTGGGTCTAAAATATATCTGCCGAAAAGTGGGTGTAGAAATACACCTCTGCCTACCTCTTCGGGGTTATAGGCGTGAGTCTATGTTTGTAACGAAAGTATCGTTGTAGGAAATTTTGTCAATATATGTATACCTAAGTAATGTTCGTTGTTGTTATTGACAATTTTTTTATTTTTATAGGTCAAGACGTCATTCAGTAAGCCACTAGCTGATGGTACACTACGTGGTATTTTGGAAAATTGGCCCTCCGGGAATTTCGTTTGCGTTTAGCAAGAGCACTGATTAGCGATTTCTCGTGCAAGAAGCAGAAACCTATTCAAAAATAAAAACGGCGGAAAATTCGGCGTTCCCGATGAAATTAGGCTTCAGAGCGTCGTCGGAATTCACTTTCCAGAAGCTCAAGAGACTTATAAGCGCTGCAAGTTTTGTTCAACTCGAAATTCAGAGGATTACATACAAGAATAATACATCTCATTTTATACACTAATGAAATGGTTTTATTTTCCTAATCAGACAATGGTCATATAGCTGCCACATTTGAGAATCGTTATCAGACAACGGTCATATATTAGCCACCTAAAAAAAATACTGATCCCGTTATTATTTTTTTTATTTTTTGTTTTACATATCTTAATTACAGTATAATTAACTAGAATTAACCAAATATCCCGACATATCGCCGCGAGTAGCTCGTATCCGATTAAGGGTTAAATGAGACTGTCATCATGAGTTTCGTAATCGCAGTTGTTTTTTTAATTCATACTGACGCGGTGTTATAATTGCATGATAAAACTTAGTCTGCCTGTTTACAACACTTTTAGGCATAAAATATTGCATCCATTTAGAGTCTTTTTTAAATTTCGTACAAAGTGAGCTTTGATATGAGATAGAAAAGCGACCAACAATTTATTTGACTTCATTCTATAGGAAAAAATATGTGGTTAAATTATATAGTTTAGGTAATACGTAAGCCACCTAGTCTACAAAAACATTGTTTTCACATCACGTTCGCAACGCAAATAGTTTTCGTTCAAAATCGCTCTGTTCCAGGCACAATCTATCATACTTCTTTGTCTTTTATATTTGACTGCATGGATGGCTTTAGTGGTTTCCACGCGACTGATAATGCGCTCGGTTTCGGGAGTTGGAGCTGCGCAAACATGAGAAATAAATTGTGCGAAGTTGCTTCAAGACTGAAACCATTGTTTTCATTGTAGAGCTGTGATCGGTGGTTTCACTCGGTAACTGTTTGATATTTTAATGCTCGCTTCCAATATATGATTATTCTTTTAGTTAATTTTAAAGACCACAATATCTTAATTGCGTTATTACGATGAAGTTTAGATTTTATATGGATGAATTTTAGCAACGCTTGCCTCAACTTTATACGCATTTCTTTACGTCTCTATGTAATGTAAAACCTTCCCACTAAGTTTACTATTAGATTTACTATATTGAGATCTAAAATTCTTCAAATAAAACCCAACAATGTTGCAACGTCAGCCAATGCGGTTTGTTCAATTTTGGTCATGAACAATGATTAGAGCTGCAAAATGAGAACTGCAGCATTTAGGATCATGAACCTCGAGTTCAAGCCTTACATTAGTCTGTTTTTAACTGGAAGTTAGGTAGGTCGACACGAGCATGTATGATCTAACATGGGTTTTTGTGTTTTGGTGCAATATGGTGATAGGTAACGAGGTGTTAGTCCATTCAATTAGTAGGTATATAACAATTACTGATTGATCTCCAATATAAGGTTTGTACAACTCTGATTTTTAGGTACTCAAAAACTTTAAAAACTTATTCAATATTAATATTTTACTATGTACATCAATAATTGAGTATTGCATCTTGCAACTTAATCTTTCGTAGTTTTATTGTGTCCCTACCTCTACTACAACTTTATTTCAGTTGCTCATAATAAGAACATGGACAAAACCGCCAAAAAAGCCAGAATTTTCCCTCAAATAAAAGCCTAATTGGCAAAATACTGTAATAGACAGTCATAGGCTTAAATACAGTAATAGGCTTATTAATCTTATTTAGCTAGCGGCGAGTAGTTTCTAAAGCGGTTTATAGAGGAATTGCGTTGTCTGTGGCCGGATTAATGATCTTTGTTCCTTGTGGTGTCAGCTTTTGGCAGGATATACAGTCACTCCCAAGCATTCAATATCCAGAGCGATCTTTGATTATTTTGGTAACCAGCCAGCTAAAATTGGCTTACCTGTTTGATACTGCGCTTGGTTGCCACCGTTGTCCCCTTGTAGGCTAATAGGAGACCTGCGTTTCTAGCTGAAGGTAAATCAGCCTATCTCGTCTATTCTTCCAACGGGTTGATGCTACAATTTTGTGGGATACAATAGCAAGGTTAAAGTAGTTGCTGTGATCAATACCCGCGTGCTCTTACCTTAAGGTGGAATAGGGTGTCAGCAGCAGGGCTGTAAAAAAAATAATACGTTAGACAGATGAGTTTGTTTTTCATGAAGTTGGTATAGGTAAGTATATCTGAGGCATTGAAATAACTTTATCATTATTCAAATTCTAATCCATGTTGAATTATTATTTTTGATTTCAGTGCACATTTTTTTATCTTTGCTAAGCTTTATTAAAAAAATGAAAATTACAGAAGCTTACATTTTGCGCTTGAGGAAAATATTATTCTCCAGTTAAATATTACATGATAATATAATCTGAATTTGCTAAATCCACAAGCAAAAATATTTATAGAAATAAATATTCTTAAATTTATGAAAAAATCAGTAGTTCGTCCTATGCTCTTTATAAACTCAGACATACAGTTAACACGGAAGCTCTACTAACTGCTCACCATGGCATTGTTGCATCCGTACTTAGATGCGGGATATTTTTTTGGGGCATCTGTACACATAAGGAGATTGCGTTTAAATCACAAAAAAAGATGTAAGGGCATGTTTTGCCTTCAAGTGACTGACAGTTGTAGACAATACTTTATCAAACACAAAATTGTAACACTTCCGTCTTCGTACATATTTGAAGTAGCCTTATTTGTTTAAGGAAATCCTCATTTGTTTCCCAGATTATCTGATGTTGTTATACATAATAGGCGCAAAAATAATGTATTCGAAAAGCGAATACTGCCCTCTTATGGAATAGTATGTTTTGTCTAGCTCCAAAGATTTATAACAAGATACCGGAGGCATTTAAAACTTTTTACGAAAAAGCTTAATAATTTTTTATGTGAAAAATGCTATTATTCTATCAATGATTTTCTAAATGACACGTCTCATAAATGATTTAATTGATTTTATTTCTTTTAATTATTTTGTATTTGTATCCATGATATTTTGTACGCCGATAGTATTGGCAAGACACAGCCTTGCACTGTACTTCTATTTGTAAGATCTTTTTATTACCTGTGTTCTACAAAATAAATATAATTTGAATTTGAATTCATTCGAAACTAAGACAATATGAATTTTTTATCCATTCATAAAATAGTAATGTTTACAAAATATGGGAACGAGAAAAAAGTGCAACCTAAAAAATCTGTGATTTAAATAACGTAAAAATTCAAAGTGATTCAATTTATTGCCATATAAATGTTGTCAAATCTTTTTAACACGTCAATATTGTATTGTATAAAATATAAAAATGAAATAACATATTGTTGTCTTGCGGTTTTAACGAAATGTGAATAAGAGAGTAAAGAGAACGTACATATTAAATATATCAGATATTCCGATTCCTGGAAGTAACCTTTTCATAATTCTAAATTGTTGAACATTTACTTACTTTACGGTACGTAGGGCGTAAGTATTGGTTAAAGAGATCGGCTCTTCGATTATATTCAGATTCACATATTACTGTTAAATTTTGTTCATCATTATCATCATCATCCTAGCGCTGTCCCGGTTGCGCTCCAAAACCCACGCCTTGGAGCCCGGTGTCCGCTTTCCGGCTGTGTCTCCTCCACTTCGCACGGTCTTCTGCATCCCTGGCGACCCTTACGACGTCAAGCCAGCATTCTTGACGTCGCAATATTTTATTCGAAAATGAAATACTTCAACTCATAGCGGCTAAATTTAATTATCTGTGCTTAACGTTGTAATACAAAACAAACCCTTACATAATCCCAACAGGTACATGTTTTTGACACATGACACCACTAATTAACTAGAATTGTGTCAACACCTTCTGATTAATTAACATTCAACAAAGCAGGAAAGAAACATCAAACCGAATTTTATTTGATCCGACATTTTCAAGTTTCATTTACATGGTCCCATTAATCAGGTTTTAACGCTATATTTTATTACCTCGAGGGGTAGTTAACAAATGTTCTTGCTTCTTAACAAAGACAGACAGTGGATGGATGGTTACGCTTACGGTGGTTTAACGTTCCGTTAAGAGGCGAGTCATCACCACTTATTCCATTTACCAGTTTTGTTTAAACAATGTTATTTTATACTTTTAATTGATTCAGTAACAAGTTCGCTACGTGCGACCCTCATCTGACGATTGCTTTGTGGATTAATGGAAATATTAATCATGGAATGTTATGATTGAGAAAGTTCCTTTTTTATTCATATCTACGGAATTGGCTCGGTCATATAGATTTGGTTGTATAAATCAGGAAATCAATATTGCTGAAAGACAAAAGCAATAGTATATGTTGTTTTTCAGGTTCGGTAGTAACCTAACAAACCTAATGGGTTAAACAAAAAATATATATATTAAATCTAAAAAGTAACATTAATGTGTAAGTAATAAGGCGAATTACCACAACTAATTAGAATTTGCTAGTATACCAGTTGAATTAGAACTAAACGAGACGATCAGAGTATTTAACATTTTGAATTTACCTTTGCTCTAATCATCCTCACCTGACTTCACGGCTAATTCATAAAGGACGAGTACATTGTTCAGAAGTCAACTTTATTTTCAATTGAATACATAATGTTTCAAAATGTTTGCGTAAATTGTGATACATTTAAATTAATTTAAGAAAATATTAAAAGATTTTTTTTTCATCTTGAAATTCATGTTTAGATCAAAACGATCATGCATCACCATATTTGCCTCCTTTACCCACGTACTTCTAATATAAACCATAACCGTTATAAATATGTAAAAAATCAAAGGTGGTTTTATTCTTAGAATCACCACATGTGTAGGAAACTTATTACAATAATTCAAGTAAAGCACCCTGTGCTCTCAGAATATATTTAAATTAAACTTCGATAAGACGGATTTTCGGTACATAATAATTAACAAAGCCATTATAGAGTTGTCTTGGTTATAAATAGTCTACTATCAGCGTTTACACTGTTTGGTTTGTTCCGAATGTATTGACTCAGGTTTATTTAGGATGGAGTTCATTGACAGTTGACTTGAGGCTTTGTTTCTTGGACTTCGGATATAGTTTGAAGCCCCGTATACCCTTCTGTTTTCTTAGCATCTTGTAGCTGTTTAAGGTTATTTGTGAAGCTTGTTGACTATGAGAGTACGAAGGATGATGATTTTAGGGGCTATGTAGCTGACACAGGCTTTTGTATAGATATTCACAGTCTTGAACTATGCCAAAGGACATTGATTGCTATGAAGACTTGTGTGTAGTGTAAGCTATGTAAGCTAAGTTGAGAGAGTCCAATTTTGCAGGCCTCCTATTGATATGTTTCGCGCAGGGGTGTTAGAAACCTAACATACAAAAATAATGACCATTTTTTTATAAGCACTCTTTGACTTTATTACAATTTGTCGCGGCATATTAAACTGGCAATAGTTATAGGTATATAGTGAACAGACCATTTTTAACGCCGTTTAATATGCCTGCATCATTATTTATCTGCTACAATGTTCGTATATTCCCGCATAGTTTGTGAGCTACCTTTCACAGTTTAGCTAATGAGATGTCGTTAGATGCGTCATACTGGTAAGCTGATTATAGACGCGATACAGCGTCATACTAAATAAGGCAGTATTTTAAGTTGCTCAATTTAAATTTTAGAAGCGTTTTGCTTTGCTTATTTTGTTTGGATGTGGACTACGTAGAGCATAGTTCATTAACTTTAAAGTTCACAAAATAGCTTCTGTGTTCACCGACTGGGTGTTCTAAACGTACCTACATAATACGAAGATATATTTCTATAGGAATATCTAACGATATATATTTATAGTGAAAATTAAACTTTTATTATCATTATTAATATCACCATGTTCGACACTACAATAGTTTTTTATCAATTGGAATATCTACAAAAATACAAACTTTTTCTATTTATTTAACTTTTATATCGGCTATTTAGAAAACGATCACGCGCAACGAAATATGTGCTACGTATTTCTTTAATCTATCTGGATTCTAGTACTTTTACCGATTGGTAAAAATTGTGTTTTACTCATTAGTATTCTACATACATAGCATTAGGTCTAACAGCCTAAATGTTACGGGGCGGATGTACGGCCGGCGCGGCGTGCCGAATATCTAATGTGAACTGTTGTTAAACTGACTAGAGCTGCAATAAAATTTACCTCAATTTGAGGTATTAGGCCCAGATTTATGATATCCAAATATCACGCAGAGATTTAGCGACAAACGGACTTGATTTTACTTTATTTCTAGGGTACCTATTTGATTTATTTAAGGATCGTTTCGATGATTGATAGTCATATTGGAAAGGTATCATGACTAAATTAACTCACTGTAGTGATTACATTGATTTTAAATGTGTTTCAATGGTCGTTTTCCTATATGAATAAACAGTTGTGTTTTAGTGTCAAAACCGTATTCCTAATGAAACTACTTATGCCCTTGTCACCTGTTGCCTGATTATTATAAAAGTAAGTTATGGTTTTCTCAACCAGTCTATGATGAAATGTGATTAAGATATTCTTCTGTGTTGTAGCTTGTGTTTTACATAAATAGGCAACTGTAACTTAGTTAATCATCTTATTACGCATATGAATTCTGTGCCGTGTGGTGTCCGGCGGAATAGAATCGCCCTCCCTCACTCTTACCGAGGTGTCGTAAAAGGCGAACATTGACGTCCTTAAAACGTAGAGAAGGAAAACTCGAGATAAACCCGGCAGTCTGTCCCGCCGTTAAGGACTGACTGTCAAATACCAAAGTAAACATACAGTCCAACAAATAACCAACATGTTCATGGCTGTAGGTAAAATGACTGTAAGTGTACCCCAGGGGGGTACCGGCGGAGCCGGAGAATCCCCCCCTCGTCCTGTATCTGCAGGACGAGGGGGGGGGGGGCACCGGCGGAGCCGGAGAATCCCTCCCTCGTCCTGTATCTGCAGGACGAGGCGCCTCCTCGTATTCTGAGGGGGAGCAAGCTTGCAGCTAGAGGCGGCGACGATATTCGCCATACGTCACGCCGAAACCAACAAAACCTGTGGCGAAATTGTTCATGTCGGGGCGAAAAGTGGGCAGCGGAATGCCGATTTGCAACGTTGAATGTTAGAGGAGGAATGAATGAGAAGCTGGATGATGTCAACGAACTAATGAAGGAAAGAAAACTAGATGTTGTGTGTGAATGAGACTAAGCGCAAGTGGAAAGATATGTTGACGCGCGGCCCGCTCACCGAGATATGGTCGGGAGTTACCGATGAAGAACATGGCAGTAAAGGCGTCGGTATAATTCTTTCAGAGCAAATGGCAGAATGCATGCGAGAGTATAAGTGCGTAAGTCCGCGACTTATCTGGGTCCAGATGAAAGTAGGCCTGACACCTATATTTTTTATAGGTGTGTACGCTCCGGACTCTTCCTATAGTAAGGCGGTAAGAGAAGAATTTTGGGAACAAATGAGAGAAGTTGTTTTATTGCGTAAGTGGAATGAACGGTATTGTCATGCTTGGAGATTTTAATGCAAGGGTTGGAGTGAAGCGTGATGGGTATGAAAATGTACTTGGGACGTTTGGAGATAAGAGTGTCACTGACAACGGCGTCTTCTTATTAGATGTATGTGTGGAGATGGGTCTGTCAGTGATGAATACATGGTTTTAGCATAAAATGGTACATATGTACACGTGGCAAAAGAAGGAAGGAAATGTTGTGTTAAGGAGCATGATAGACTTTGTGATAGTCGATGAAAGAACGAAAATGAAAGTAGTGGACACCAGAGCTTATCACGGATCTGATGTCGGCACGGACCACTATCTGGTAATAAGTAGAATTAGTGGCCTTTTCAAACGCTGGTGGCACAGAGATAAAGGTTCTACTACAGAATTAGAACGTATAAAGTGGAAAGATTGAAAGAAAAGCGTGTGAAAGAGATCTACAAAAAGCAATTGGATGAACGATAAAAGCTGGAGTCTTGTAAATGAGGAAAGTGTGAGTGAAGTATGGTCGTTTTTAAAACCAATATTGTGAAATGTGCTGAAGATGTATGCGGTATGAGTAAAAGAAGAAGGAAGAATTGCGAGAAAGCTGACTGGTGGGATGATGAAACTAGAAGAATGGATGATGAAAAGAAAAAAGCATGGCTGGATATTCTAGCAATAGAAGCAATGAATAGAGCGAGCGGTGGTATGAATGAAGATAATGTCAAAGAAATGAAGATGAAATATAGATGTGTGAAAGCTAAAGTAAAAGCATGTATAGAGAGAAAGAAGAATGAGAAAAAGGAGAAATATGAGGAACAATTTGGCGCAAGTTTCCGAGAGAATATAAAACTCTTTTGGAAACTCGTGATAGAAGCGCGGGGTAAAAATATGAATACATCGATGAAAGTGATTAGGAACGAAAGACGTGAAGTCATGAATGAAGAAAGAAAGATACTAGAGTGCTGGAAGAATATTTTGAGAGCTTATTTGAGAAAGATGTGAGTGAAATAGAACAAAAGATGACAGATATGTTTGTGAGCCGTGGTGATGAAATTGGAATGGATGAAGTTATGAAAGCGTTAAAAGGTATGAGGTCAGGCAAGTCTGCTGGGTGTGATAGAGTGACGACTGAAATGTTGAAGGCTGGCGGCGGACTCATGGTTAACCTGCTGCATTGCTTTTTTAATCTATGCTGGAAACAGGGCCAAGTTCCAGATGACTGGACAAAGGCAGTGCTTGTCCCAGTATATAAAGGCAAAGGTTTGCAGCAGAAATGTCAAAATTATCGCGGAATCAGCCTTCTTCGTGTTGTTGGAAAAATGTATGCCAGAATTTTGATTGACAGAGTAGTAAATGTGATGAAAGACAAGATATGGGATGTGCAAGCAGGATTTCGGAAGGGAATGGGATGTACGGATCAAGTTTTTTCCTTGCGCTGCGTCACCGAAAACTGTCTGGCAAAAAACGAGTAGGTGTATAGCGCGTTCATAGACTTGAAAAAGGCTTATGATAGGGTGAATAGAAAGGACTTATGGAAGGTGTTATCCATGTATGGGGTGGACAGCTGTATAATAAGGGCTCTGAAATCCCTGTACAGGGATTCTAGAGCAAGTGTCCGAATTAATGGTGCCTATATGGACTGGTTTGTCATCTCGAAAGGTGTCAGACAAGGGAGTCCAGCCTCACCCTGGTTGTTCAACTTATTCATGGATAGCTGCATGAATGATATGAGAGCAACTGAATGCGGGATCGATATGGTAGGATTGCGTGTTAAGTGCCTGTTGTCCGCCGATGATCAAGTCATCCTTGCATCATCGGCGAATGAGTTGCAAGAAATGATTGACTGCATGAAGGAGAGCTTTAAAGCTAAAGGTATGAAAATTAATGCAAGAAAGACGAAAGTGATGGTGGTTGAAAAAGATGAAAGTTTGACTGAGTGTAATATTGCGATTGAAGATGAAAAAGTAGAGCAAGTAAAAGAATTTGTATATTTGGGTAGCGTGTTTACAAGAGACGTGACTTTGTGGAGAACCTTGGGGGAGGCCTATGTCCAGCAGTGGACGTCGTTTGGCTGATATGATGATGCCTTTATGAACGGCCAGACTGTGCCAAAAGAGGCGCGATTGGTGGTTCATAATGGAGTGCTTGTCCCCACGTTGATGTATGGAAGTGAGAGTTGGGTATGGCAGAAAAGGCATGAAAGTAGAATTAACGCAGTTGAGATGCGATCACTGTGTAGTATGTGTGGGGTGAGACCGATTGATAGAATTTTGAATGTAACTATACGAGAGAACAGTGGTCTGAAAGAAGATGTCGTGACTAGGATTGAGAAAGGAATGCTGAAGTGGTTTGGACACGTGGAGCGAATGAGTGAAGAAAGAATGTATGTATGAAAAGAGTAATGAGTGTAAAGGAAGCGCGTGAGATTTGTAAGGATTGAAGCAAGTGGCGTTCCATTGTCTCTGCCTACCCCGACGGGAAAAAAGGCGTGAGTATATGTATGTATGAATTCGAAAAACAATCGAATTCGAGTTCCCGTCTGTCATGAAGGTCTATGTTAGTCTTTACAAGGAATCAGTATTTTTGAATAAATTAACACTAGTCTAAACCATGGAATATCGCTATCCCTTTGGGTTACGGAGGTTAGACATCAGGCACTCTACGGAAAAGCTAATATTCAGTCATCCGGTATGATTAGTATGTGGACCCCGGGATGCAACCAGGATAACGCTAGGAGGATGATGTTATCGTCATCTTCTCAGCGTTATCCCAGTTAATTGACGCAATATGAAGAACGTTGCTGTTGGCGCCGAGCCCCGTAACTACTTGCAGCCCCAGGTGTCTCGACAAATGATAGTCAGGTTTATGTAGTGGACTGTATATTTACTTAAGTGGCGATGTTTACAAAATTCAAACAAATACAATATATTAAATCCGCGACGCGGCGAGCGTGCGTTCGCTCAGTGGTCTAAGATGGGTGTGTAGGTGGCTCCCCGCGCGACATCGCGCGAGCTCGAGAACCGGTTCGACGTCACGGCGGTTCGGGTGCATGGAGGCCCGAACAGGTTCCCCCCGTTGAAGGATGAAGACTTCAAGGTGATGGCAATAGGCACAAGTTGTTGTAAGCTCGCTTTATGGTCCCCTTCTTTGTCTTGATGACGGCGACTCTGGTACGACCGTCTGAGCCAGGCGTGATATCGATCACCCTGCCCATCAGCCACAAGAGAGGTGGTCGACTGGCGTCCTTGACCAGAACCATGCTGCCTATCTTCAGGTCCCGGTGCCCATCGGTGTGCCACTTTGACTTCTGCTGGAGGAGTGAAACATATTCGTAAGAAAAACGATGCCAAAAATGTTGTCTCAGTTTCTCGATCCTCTGATATCGCTGCAGTCGATTGATATTGGCGTCGTCAGGTATCGGAGGACGAGGGACTGACGTGAGTGGTCGCCCAATGAGGAAGTGAGAAGGGGATAAGTATGAAAGATCGGAAGGATCAGAGGATAGAGGTGTAAGTGGGCGTGAATTTAAAAAAGCCTCTATCTGGATCAGGCATGTAGAGAGCTCTTCATAAGTTAGATAAGTTAGGCTTAAGACTCTACGTAATAAATGTTTGGTGGACTTAACGGCTGCCTCCCACAAGCCACCGAAGTGTGGTGAGTAGGCAGGAATAAATTTAAATTGAATGCCACGTTGAACAATGTCAGATTCTATGTCTTGTGAAGCATGCATTAAGAAACGAGAAAGCTCATTAAACGCTCCGACGAAAGTAGTGCCGTTGTCGCAGTAGACACGTTGAGGTAGTCCGCAGCGCGCCGTAAACCGACTGAAGGCGGCAAGAAATGCCTCTTTCGTCAGCTCCGGTACGAGCTCCAGATGCACGGCTCGGACTGCAACGCACACAAACACGCAGATATAAGATTTCTGTAATCTGCTACCTCTACCTTTACGGTCGGCTATAAGCACTGGTCCGGCATAGTCTAACCCTGTATTCAAAAAAGGGTACTCTAAATTAGTTCTGTCTGCAGGCAGGTTTCCCATGGTTACCTGGACAGGTTGAGGATTGAAACGGGTACAGTGAACGCAGTTACGTACTATTTGCCTAGACACATTTCTGCCTCCTAAAGGCCAATAGGTGAGTCTGACATTAGAAAGGAGTAATTGAGGCCCAGAATGTAAAAGAATTTTATAATAATGTTCAAAAATAAGTTTTGAAATAAAATGTTTACTACAAATGAGAATAGGATGTTTTACATCAAATGTATAGTTAGAGTTATGAAGACGTCCACCGACACGAATAAGATTTTCAGCGTCCATAAAAGGCGACAAACTGATTAATCTATTATTTTTAGCTATTTTCTTTTTATTTTTTAGAAGTATGTACTCCTCAGGAAACATTTCCTGTTAAGAGATTTGTAAAAGGATAGAGGTAGAAGATTTTATCTCAGATAATTGTAAATAAGATTTAAATTGATCGTCTTTGTATATGCAATTGTGAATGAATCTTTTAACGTATGCAAGAATTCTTATAAGTTTGGAAAATGATGAAATTTTATGTATTAAAATAGATATAGTATTATTTTGTGTATTATTGGTTTTATTCTCCACAACTGTAGCAGTAGTATGAAGTGAAGATTCGGTGGATTTGTTAGGTGAAGTTGGGAAACAAATCTCAGTATGATTCTAGAAGTCGGGCCCGGACCACCAAAGAGGGGACGCGCTGATGCAATCAGCCTTCACCCCCCGGGATAAGAGATCTGCGGGGTTGCATTTAGAGGGCACGTAGTTCCACGTGTGACCGACCGAAGCTTGTATTTCGTTAATTCTATTCCCAACAAAACATTGAAGTTTGTTAGGAACAGAAGATAGCCAGCCTAGGACGATCGTAGAGTCGCACCAGAAGAAGCATTTACTAAATGATAAAGTAAGAGATTTACGAACTTTAAAAAAAAGTCGTGCGCCTAGCAAGGCTCCGCACAACTCCAAACGTGGCATGGTCGTAGGTTTTATGGGCGCGACTTTGTTCTTGGAGGCTAAGAGGCGAACACAAACAGTACCGACAGTCGCTACGGTTCTCACGTATAGACAGGCCCCGTACGCGAGCTCCGAAGCGTCTGTAAATGTATGAAGCTCTATTAATTTACAATTTTGTGAAGAAATCCAACGAGGTATGCGAATAGAATTAAGTGAAGGTAACGAATTTAGGAAATTAAGAAAATCGGTTTTTATGGATTGTGGGACTTCATCGTCCCAGTTACATTTATGAATCCACAGCTGTTGAAGAATAATTTTTGCCTGGACAATGCATGGTCCAACTAGGCCTAGAGGATCAAAAACTTGACTAATAAATGATAAAATATTTCTTTTAGTGACCTTTTTTGAAGAATTTAATTCAAGTGAAAAGAAGAGATGATCGGTATCAGAGTCCCAGTAAAGACCGAGTGTTTTGCTCGGTGAAGACTCTAAGTTTAGAGCCTTTTCGCCACAGTGTTGCTCGGCCACCTGAATTGATTTTAAAATTTCAGGGCTGTTCGACTGAAATTTTCGCAGGTGAAACTTACCTGTATCAAGAGTTTTTATTACCTCTTTGCAGAGATGTATGACGGACTCAGTGGTTTCTCTACCACTCAGATAGTCATCAATATAAAAATCTCGCCTGATGGATTCGGCGGCATCAGGGTCTGTACATTCATCTGCAAGAGATACCAAACATTTAGTGGCTAAGTACGCAGCTGAGCTGGTCCCATAAGTTAGGGTGTTTAAGGTATACGTTTTCAAAGGCTCTGAGGGATCAAATCTGAAGACAATTTGTTGTAACGAACGCTGTGAAGGCTCGATAAGAATGGCTGTATACATTTTCTCGATATCGCCCGTTACAACAAATCTATGCTGCCTAAATCTCAACAGAATAGAAAAAAGATTATCTTGTACTGTGGGGCCTACCATTTGCAGATCGTTGAAGGACTTGCCTGTAGTTGTGCGGCAAGACGCGTCAAATACCACTCTAAGTTTTGTTGTGGTACTTGACTCGCACTCAACTCCGTGATGAGGAATAAAATAAATGACTTGTGTTTGATCACACTTTGAATTGTTAAGTGTCATGTGGTTTAATCGTAGGTATTCACGCATGAAATTTAAATACCTATCTTTAAAAATTGGGTCCCGTTCAAGTCTACGCTCGAGAGAAAGGAAGCGACGTTTGGCCATGACGTAAGAGTCATCAAGACTTTCAGGCGAGTCTTTCAAAGGAATGGTGACCACGAATCGGCCGTCGTCGTCTCGGCGCGTTGTCTCTTTGAAGAGGGATTCACATGCCTGCTCTTCTGTTGAAAAACCAGTACCCGGAGACACAGACTCGAGTTCCCAGAAACGTGTAAGTAAGTCAGACTCATCATGCGTCACAGTGCAGTGATAAGTGGATGAAGATGGCTGCTTCTCAGAAGTAGATAGATGTATACTGCCAGAAATAAGCCATCCCAATTTAGAGGAATGAAGTTTGGGCATATGCCGACCCAAATTGACTGAGTTTGAACCCAAGACGTCCCAAAATACTTCAGCGCCGACCAGGATATCAACGACTGAAGGAACGTGAAAGGTTGGATCCGCTAATTGAAGACCCGGCGGTAGACATAACTGAGTTACATCTATTGAAGAGCCAGGCAGCGAATTTGTTATTTTAGGAAGCACGAAACAGCTTATGTTCGCTCTATAGCCACCATGTAACGAATGTATCGTTAAATCAACGATTTCATTAGTGCAAGAAACTTGATCATTAATACCTGACACGATGGAGGTAGTGCTGCGCCTTACCAGACCGAGCTGGCCACACAGGTTGTGAGTGACGTAGTTGGAAGTGCTGCCGTTATCCAGCAGGATTCGGGCTGTGCGAAGTCTTCCATTGATGTCAGCCACCTTCACCAATGCTGTGGATAGCAAAACGATACTAGGTGAAGACGAGATATGAGAAAGAGCAGACAAGGCAACACTTTCCTCCTTTTTATTCTCGTTATTATCCCTATGTAAAAGGGTATTGTGTTTAGACGGACAATATTTGCAATTAGAAAGCCTGCAACGCTTATCTGTATGTCCTGGGCGAAGACAGTTCATACAAACGTTACTTTCTGATGCTTTTTTGATACGAGCATCAAGATTAAGATTCCTAAATGAAGGACAAGTAAACAAGAAATGATCCTGTGCACACATAGGACATGTTAGTTTAGAAGAGAAAGATTTAGTTTTATTAGAAGTATGGAAATTTTGTTTTTTATTATCTCATAAGATGAATTTGATGCTGTAGGTAAAATAATGTTAGATTTACGTTTATTATTTTCGTAGATTGTTTCTAATAAGTCAGCTCTGTTTGATAAAAATTTT
The DNA here is from genome assembly GCA_944739405.2 of Euclidia mi. NCBI lineage: Eukaryota > Metazoa > Arthropoda > Insecta > Lepidoptera > Erebidae > Euclidia > Euclidia mi. The sequence continues at coordinate 36,101,350 of OX123183.2, read as the reverse complement.
GTAAATTGTTTCAAAGTAGGGAAACCATGTAACTCATTTTTATGCTCCTCCCACTCACGACTGGTGACAGTATCTAGTTTCTTTGACATGATGAAAATGATTAAAGTGTCCCAGTGGTCAGTAGGCTGGCCTAAAGTACTAAGAGCCCTTAAGTTTTTATTAGTAATATCTACAATTTGACGCAAACCAATGCTATTCTCCTTTTGAAGGGGCTCAATATTAAACAAGGCTTGCATGTGATTGTTCACAAGCAAGCGTTCATTGTCGAACCTCTCCGATAATAATTGCCAAGCAATTGCATAATTATCTGATCTAAAATCAAGACTTTTGATTACTAACGCTGCGCTTCCGCTTAGGGCGGCGCGCAAATAGTGAAATTTATTGATAGATTGAATGATATCATTATTATGAATAAGGGAATGATACGTATCTCTGAACTCGAGCCAGTGCTGATAGTCCCCGTTGAAGTGAGGCAAGTCTATTTTTGGAAGTCTAACGAAGTTGTGCTTGCAAGCCGAACCGTGCCCCTGTGAGGAGTCGTCGTCGCTGTGGCCGTGGCTGGCGGCGGCAGCGTGCGCGGACACGGGCTCCAGCAGGCCGCGAGCCAACGCCAGCAACGAGTAGTATTGCTTCTCGAACACCTCGCGGTCATCATACGCAACTTCCGGGTCCTCCATCAGCAGCTCAATTTGGTTCTGTAAGGCATCGTATTCAGTGTACATAACTTCCATTTTATTAAGACGGGTCTCGAGTTCCCTAATGGCAAAGACATTTAATTCACATGTTTGTAACGGCTGTATAAATTTGGAAAACTGCGTAAGCTTAGATTTGAGACTTCCTCGCTTTTTAATAAGCTCCTTCAGTTCCTTGGACATAGGCTCTTCTGACATTTTGAACTGAAGTTATAATAAATAACAAAGGAAATGAAAATAAGTTATGTAAAAAAACACAACAGCGAGATAACGCAGAAATCTTTTGCAACATAAGCTATTAAAAATAACTATTAGAAATATAAATGTTTCAATGAATTTAATGCAATGAATAGGTGAGATGAGATACATTAGCGAGCATCAATAGGCCTATAAAGTCGTAAACAAGTTACGTAATCAGCAAGTCGAGCGAGCAAGCTAAGTAGGTACCTATTTACTATTTACAATGTAATAAAGGATTTGCTAGGTGTTTAAAATAAGCTAATGTTCGAATGCTAATGCACAGGTGTTCATCTAAACCATATGGTTAACGTAAAATACAGATGAGCAGAGATATTTTTGTATTTTTAAGAATGAAATGAAATATTTTAGCAAATTAGCATATGTAAGAATGCGACGCAATGCACACTGAAAATATTTCGTTCTTATTGAGGATTGATGCAAAAAATATAGATGCAAGTATACGATAGATGTGCAAGAAAAATGGCTACTTATGAAGGGATCGCCATGCCAGATCCGAATAGCACTATTTAAATTCTTGGAAGCGGTATAAATATATAGGTGGGAAATAAAGGAAATTGGAACGAACTCACTCAGTACAAGACCCTTTGTGGTGTATTGTCCTCATGTCCTCGCAAGATGTCGGCGGGTTCACAGTGGCGCAATCACGATGTCCACGCGGGCGTACGCGCAACAAGACGGCTAATATATTTGTATTTGTCCTCTTCACGGACGACTGCATCGACTGGTAGGTTCTTGAAGGTCCAGTTATTCCAGTGCTCGATGGTCCAATGCTCGAAGGTCCAGTGTTGGCGCCGAGCCCCGTAACTACTTGCAGCCCCAGGTGTCTCGACAAATGATAGTCAGGTTTATGTAGTGGACTGTATATTCACTTAAGTGGCGATGTTTACAAAATTCAAACAAATACAATATATTAAATCCGCGACGCGGCGAGCGTGCGTTCGCTCAGTGGTCTAAGATGGGTGTGTAGGTGGCTCCCCGCGCGACATCGCGCGAGCCCGAGAACCGGTTCGACGTCACGGCGGTTCGGGTGCATGGAGGCCCGAACATTGCTATTTACCCCTATTTCCTGCTCCTACTCAGCTGAAATAAACCTAATTATGTTGAATAAAGGTTGATTGCACCATACTCGGGACGATATGACAAACATGTCCGACCTTTAGTTCGATCGTCCAGCTAATAAACTGATGTTTGTTCTACGCTATCTGAAGCATTGTTTACCTATTAGAGATTGAATTTTGGATTGAGTAAAATTTGCATAGACTGAATGAGAGAAATTTGATAATTAGTAATTTATCAGCCCGTGTGCGTGTCGTATCTTTGGGCAGACATTGAAAACTCAAAGTCAAACCCTATACCAACTTGTCCGGCGAGCGTTGTACAGGAGGCTCCGGAATATTTTACGTAAAGTATACATATAGTCCCTCCGCGACCACGATCGTTGCAAGCCGGTAGAAACGTAGGAGAATAAAAAAGGTATTTATGCCATTAAATAAGTCAATTATCGCGACTAAGACCTGCTAAATAATATTGTATGATAAGTTCAAATCGCGAAAGTTTTAAATCGATTAAAGTACCTGGCGTCGGGACGTGACGACCCCACCGCCCACTGGGGGAGTTACTCTGACGAGTAGATACTCGTCATAATATCTCCCCCAGCGCAAGCAGTCAACCAAAGGATGGCGGTCAAACCATCCTAACCTGGCGGAAGTAAATCCCAAGATGCTAGATGGGCAGCAGCGTCCAGCACTAAAAACTTCCGCCACTGCGATCGCCAATACGCCTGCCAAGCGTGGCGATTATGGCATATCCCCCCAAATAAGAATCACACCATTAAAAACCCGCCCCTAGTCCCCGGCGGCCCCGCTAGTCCTGGTTATGGTAGCGGCCATGGTAACGGCGGGGCAAGGGGTGCGAAGAATCTCCGGAAGAGATCGGGCTACCACCACCAACGACAATTGGCCCTGGCAACACTGAACACCGCGCACACTGCGGGCCGACGAGAAGATTGTAGAGCTGGAAGAAGAATTGAGCAAGTTGCGATGGGATATTTTATTTTATTTTATTTTAATCTTTTCGGAAAACTAACAGCTGTCTTAAAAAATAACAAATTACTTATAGAATATCTAAAGGCTAATTAAAAGTTTTCACATATGGTTCCTAGCTATACAATAAAAGATAAGGATACGAACGTGCACAAGAAAGAACAGCAATTTGTGCATTGTTTAAACCATACAATTATACATAGATAACTCATTGTTTATACTACCTATCTATACAAACTACCCATATGATTTTACATATACATTTGAGATTTTATTTACATATTTAACTCTCAAAGAAACGGTTATTAAGCAACCGTTTAGTTTTAGAAGCCGAAGTGTTAAATATATCAATATCGACATCATCGGCGATGGAGTTATAACATCTGCATGCACGTATTAAATAATTATTCTGCCTGTACCTACTATTTGCGCGTGGTATGTGTAAAAGATCGCGCTTACGAAGCGTCACCGCGGGGGCAACTAAGCCTATTTGCTCGAGTAACTCGGGACAGTCGATCGTACCGTTTAATATATTGATAAGGAAGGTTATATCAGCCGCGCGCCTTCTCTCCTGTAGCGGTAATAAATGGATTTTTTTGCAGCGAGAAGAATAATCGTGTAAATACGTTTTTGTGCGTTGGCATCGAACATGAGTTTTGAATCGAAGACTACACCCAAGTCAGTTACACTAGGTACAGTGGGTAAAGACGAATCTCTTATTTTATAATTGCCCGAAATAAATATCATATATCATAGGCCTATCTGAAGTCCGAAGACAGGGGGAGGACTCGATAGTTCTCAATTCCGGTAACTTGCTCTTCTAACGGGAGGGCGACCAACAGTCCCAAGGTGGTGTCGGGTTCATCGTCCACAAATCTCTCGTGACCAACGTGGTAAATATCGGGAGTGTGTCGAGCAGGGTAGCGTACCTTATACTCAGAATATCCAAGCGGTATTAGCTGAAGGTCATACAGGTATACGCTCCGACCTCGTCGCACCCCGATGAGGAGGTGGAAGCCATGTACGAGGACATATCTCGGGCTATACATGGCTACAAAACCCATTACACCGCGGTCATGGGAGATTTTAACGCGAAACTGGGCAAACGCGACGGTGATGAGCTGAGTGTGGGGCAATTTGGTTATGGGCATCGGAATTCCCGGGGTCACTTGCTGGCTAGCTTTATGGAGAAGGAAGGACTCTATGTGATGAATTCATTCTTCAAGAAGCGAGAATGCCGCAAGTGGACCTGGGTAAGTCCAGACGGTGCAACCAAAAATGAGATCGAATTTTTCATGTCGACGAAGAGGCAGATATTCAATGATGTCTCCGTGATCAATTCACTTAAAGTGGGGAGCGATCACCGAATGGTAAGAGGCACATTGAATATCTGTACAAGCCTCGAACGGTCGAGGTTGATAAAGTCCACGCTCCGACCGGCACCGGTTCATATCCAAAACCCCGAGAGCTTTCAGCTCGAACTCAAGAACCGTTTCGAATGCCTGGGTGAATGCGTAGATTTGGACGTGTACAGTAACGGGTTCGTGGATGCTGTCCATATAACAGGGGCTAAATTTTTTTTGCCCCAGAAAAGCCAGAGAACCAAAAAGATCTCGGATCCGACCCTCGAGCTGTTAGAGAAAAGGCGCAAGATGGTTCTGCTATCCTCCGACGACATGCCGAAATATCGGCACCTCAACAGACAGATCTCTAAGTCTCTGACTCGTGATCTCCCCAAATACAACACAAAATGTGTTCGTGAGGCGATCGAGCAGAATAAGGGAATCAAAGTGTTCCAGAGGGATCTGTCTGTTGGGCAGAGTCAGCTGACAAAGCTGAAGACGGAGGATGGCAGAATCGTATCGTCCAAGCCTGAGCTCTTGGAGGAGATCGAAAGGTTCTATGGACAGCTATACACGACAACGCAACAACCCACAAGCACTCCAGCGTCAGACCCTAGAGCTGGATTGACCCGAAACTATACCGAAGATATCCCGGACGTCAGCATGCGCGAGATTAGTGTGGCTCTCAAACAGCTTAAAATCAACAAGGCGCCGGGTGATGACGGAATTACGAGTGAGCTTCTGAAGGCCGGCGGTGCACCCGCTAAAGAAGCCCTCCGGAAGCTATTTAATTCCGTCATTCTCGAGGGTAAAACGCCACAGGCGTGGCACAGAGGTGTGGTGGTGCTTTTCTTTAAGAAAGGGGATAAAACCCTCTTGAAGAACTACAGACCTATCACACTTCTGAGCCACGTCTACAAGCTGTTTTCGAGGGTCATCACGAATCGTCTCGAGAGCAAGCTAGACGACTTCCAGCCTCCCGAACAAGCCGGTTTCCGTAAAGGCTATAGTACCATAGACCACATACATACGCTGCGGCAGGTTATACAGAAGTCCGAGGAGTATAACCAGCCCCTATGCTTGGCGTTTGTGGACTATGAGAAAGCCTTCGATTCGATCGAAACCTGGGTGGTGCTACAGTCTCTCCAACGTTGCCGGATTGACTACCGATATATCGAAGTGCTGAAGTGTTTGTATGAAAACGCCACTATGTCAGTCCGCCTCCAGGACCAGAGTTCGAAACCTATTCAACTCCAGCGAGGGGTGAGACAGGGGGATGTCATATCCCCGAAACTGTTTACCACTGCGCTGGAGGATGTTTTCAAACTTCTGCACTGGAATGGACTCGGCATCAACATCAACGGCGAGTACATCACTCACCTTCGATTCGCAGACGATATCGTAGTCATGGCTGAGACCATTGAAGACCTAGGCACAATGCTCGATGGCCTCTGTAGAGTCTCCCAACAAGTAGGTCTTAAGATGAACATGGACAAGATGAAAATCATGTCGAACGTCCATGTTGTACCTGCTCCTATTCAGGTTGGGAACTCTACGCTCGAAGTTGTCGACAAGTATATCTACCTGGGACAAGTAGTCCAATTAGGTAGGTCCAACGTCGAGAAGGAGGTCAATCGGCGAATCCAACTCGGTTGGGCAGCGTTCGGGAAGCTGCGACATATCTTCTCGTCCGATATCCCGCAGTGTCTCAAGACGAAAGTCTTTGACCAGTGTGTGTTGCCAGTGATGACTTACGGATCAGAGACGTGGTCGCTCACTATGGGCCTTATCAGAAGGCTCAAGGTCACTCAGAGGGCGATGGAGAGAGCTATGCTTGGAGTTTCCCTGCGAGACCGAATTAGAAATGAGGAGATCCGCAGTAGAACCAAAGTCGCCGACATAGCTCTCCGGATAGCCAAGCTGAAGTGGCAGTGGGCAGGGCACATAGCTCGAAGAACCGATGGCCGTTGGGGCAGAAAGGTTCTGGAGTGGCGGCCACGTACCGGACGATGCAGCAGAGGTAGGCCCCCCGCAAGGTGGAGCGACGATCTTGTCAAGATCGCGGGAGGAGGTTGGATGCGGGCGGCTCAAGACCGGTCTGTGTGGAGAACCTTGGGGGAGGCCTATGTCCAGCAGTAGACGTCGTTTGGCTGATATGATGAAAGTACCTATACATAGTTATTAAATGGATAGTAATTGAAAACACGTTTTTAAGGTTATTTTGAAAAAGTTTAAAATAACCTATTTTCACAGAAGCAAACTGAACCATCCTACACTAAATTCCTCTCACAAAACATCCTACTCGATTTTACAAAAGGTTTTCAGCACCTGTCGGACAGTCCCCTGTGTTTCAATTATTGGAAATATGAGCCTGCATTTGATGGAGGAGCAATAACACCTCTATAGTATCGAGTCGGTACAAAAGATTTCTGAAGTGAACACTCAGACACAATTTGATAGTGCTCGGGTGACCCATGGCGCCGGTATAAACTCTTTGTCATCGTGTGCACTGCATCTTGAAATATCAGATTCCATTATCGCGGACACACATATAATGTTTGTTCTCCTTCCTTTTTATTAAATGAAATGTGAAAATTTTTCACAAAATACAACCGACGAATATGATTCTTAACATGAAATTTCCTCAACGGAATCTTATAATATACACTAAAAATGTTCCAATAAAGGGACACATCGAGAATTCTATATACCTTCTGCATAAAATAAACACGAGATACAAAAAATCGTGCAAGATTATACACTTTTTGCCACATATGTAAGAGTCAAGTGTAACGCAAAATTCTCTGTGTATTCCCTTTGCAGGTCACGATGTGTGTTCGTTTGTACAAACTACGAATGCTAATGTAGCTTCTATCGAGCCTTATTTTCGTAATAAACTGGCCCGTCTCTTGGTATAACTTGGATTATCCTTATATGCAGGAAAAACATCTTGAATATATTAATGGGTCGGGTGATAGCAAAACTTGAACTAATTGATGAAAGGGCTTAAAAGTACAATTAAATAAGGGTTCTTTGTACTTTTAGCTCTGTTACTACGAAGCCCTAAAAATTCGACAAAATAACAAAGCTCACCTGCGTTTTAGGCTAGGAATTCTTACCCTTTTTGTTGTTCTCAATATCGTGAGACACAGCTGTAAAAAAACGGCCACAATCCAAATACGAATGTCTGTAGGTCAAACAAATATTTCTCTTGTAGCGAGATCAAAGCCGCAGTGTAAAGATTGTGCTCCAGAGGTCGGACATATCGGCTCATGAAATTTGAAGCGAATGCCTTTATGAAATACCTGATTTTTATTTCGTTCTTAGAAATTGACTTCATGAAGATAAATCGCTTTTTTAAATAGGAAGAATATTTAAATGTCAAAAGTATAAGGGCTTATTACAAAACAAGAGCTAAATGTAATACCAAGTTTAGGCTTGATGGACACTTTTTGAAGAAGGTCAGTAAGTTATTTGTCTTAACCAGATATTTATTGCAGTAAATTTGAGAGAAATTAGTTTATTTCTATAGTCTACTTTTTAGTGTGGGCATGACGATTGACCACCATAAATAGTTTCACCATAAACTTTTAGCTGAGCTAAAAGTGTTTAGGGATGCCAGTCATTTATAGCTTAAAAGGCTGCACAGATGACTTTAACATATAGGATTAAGCAACCTCGCTGTTTGAATAATGTGCTGTGAGTTCGATTACCACACGGAAACTTGTGTATTCCACAAGTCAATCTGGATGTACTTTGTGTCTGGTGGTTGAATCTTTTTAAAACCCTTCGTGATGCAGACTTTATGGCTAATGCACGGATTTCTTACTAACAAAAAAATAAAGAACTTCAACTAAAAGATAAAATGATAAGAAACAGAAGTAATGGTTCAACGTACTTTGAGTTAACGACCTTTCAGGTGTAAGTAGATTCAAGGAATTCTAGTATTCGGTATTGCCAGACATGTATACGTACATATATTTATGTCTAGTTATGTACGGTAGATCATAGCAGATATATTCATATACTAACAGCTCGGCGCTCTAAGCTATGTTGCTTACAGCAGCTATTTGATATTCCCCTTCATTAAGCGATCACGTTACAAGTTGAGCCCTTGTTTACATAGCACACTGTTTGCATGATTGATTTGCTTTAATGTATAAAGCAAATATAGAACTTACTATTACTGTTGGAATATATTCTATAATTTGTGTTATTTATACAAGTATAAGAGTTAAAGTTAGTGGTTGAACCGTTACGGCAATGGAGTTTAATATATGCAAAAGTTTACTGGTAGCAATAGTCTAGTGGAGTTCCCAACAGACTTTCAAGCAGAGATTATCGAGTTGAAACTCTCAGCCACTGTTTATCTAAGTCGTCGATTCCAGCTGTCATCAGGATCTTTGAAAAAATAAATATAATTATAAATATAAAATATAAAAATAATTATATAATATTATATACAATATAAATGTTATATAAATATAATTAAGAATTTACGTAACAAAAACTTAGCCAGTGGGCTAAGTTTTTGTTAAAACGTAAATTCTTAAGTATCCCCAATCAAACAATTTCAATATTCATTGTTTTCCAATTTCAATTTTCTCTTTATTTTATTGAATCGAGATATTAGCAGACACTGTTAGGCTTATGTTCTGTGTACTATTGCTAATTTTATTAAATGATTCTGTATTTGTTGATTTCTGACCATGAATGTCGGGTCCAAATACTATTTGAACGGAAAACTGTCTCGTGATATTTCCGCAAGAGCGAAAATATTTAAAATTCTGGTTGCTACGTCTGACTGCATGTTATTCTTTAGGACAATAGCTGTGTAATAGATTTTTCTTTACGTATGAAAAAATATAATGCAGTCACATTCTTTTGATTTCTTATAATGTATTTGACGTAGCAATATATTATAATTTACTTGATTTAATTCTATACCCGAAGTGCTAACGAGCACTACTCTAAATTATCGAGAATCCCATTATACTCATACGTTTCCTTGTATCATCAACTACTCAGCGTTAATACCTACTCCTATAAATGATTAACCCTTTCACCGCCACGTCAATAACGAAAAACTGTGTTCCCTACACGCCACAAATCTCTTCTTTAATACCTACAAAAAAATAGTGACGGGCAAAAATACATATCAATAAAACATCGATAGTAGGAATGATTTTAATTGAGCATGGTTTACGAATAAAAATAACTTATAATTACCCCTGATTGTATTTATTTACACTCATGTTTTATCCTTTTTCCTAACTTAGTAATCAGTACCCAGAAACTACAGCGTTAGACAAGAGCAGATTTTATAATAAATAAGTAATTAAATAAAAAAGTCACAGCACTAATTTCGTTTGTGACGTCATCCACGGTAATCTATAGTCTATAGACGACACTGGCGTGGCGGGCACTGCGCTTCCAAGCTTTGCCGCATTAGGAGTAGAGATGTACCAGTGTTAGATATTATTACTTAACGATATTATTAGCATCGTATTGAACCTAGTATAATAATTATGTGATTATCAGATTACTAGAGTAATGAAGTTAGTTTATTGATTACTTAATTATAATTATGTGTTGAAATTAATTAAAGTTAATAGTGTTTATTGCTAGAAAAGCCGATATCTACACTCACAATTTTGCACAAATATCTCGTACGCTTTAAAATAATGTTGATAAACATTCACGATTTGTGCAATTATGTTTTTAATAAATGTGTCAACCCCTGAGTTGCATAATGTACATATATAATATATTATGTACGGCATGTATGGCTGAAGAACGAAAGAGACAGTATGAGAGTCGTTCAAGCACCCTTATTCACAACCACAACCATTCGATAGGTTTCCGAGTCGAATCGGATGCAGTAATGTCAAACCGCTCCATACTTCGGTACGGAAGAGCGGTTTGATGTTTCTCACAGAACTAATAAATAACACTGCAATCGACATTATTATTTTGGTAATTTAAATATATGTACCTATTATTTTTCACGTTATATTATATTGCACTTCACTCAAAGTGTCCGGCCCGCGCTATTGACGTCACGGCGTGTCGTCTCATCACGACTGGGCGCACAGAGTACCGTAAAGGGATTCCACGTTAATGATGCGCGAGAGTTGCCATAGAATTATCGATTTGCAATTATTTAGTCATAAGTTTGTTAATAAATTTTTAGTTTTATTATACATTGTGCTTAATATTTCATCTGATATAAAATGTAGCACACGAGATACAATTTTCATCATTTAGTAGGCAGTACCTATATCATTTTTTTTTCAAAATTATTTCATAAAACCTTTTATCGTAATTGTTTTCTTTAACCATCACTACCTGTCGTCTCATGACGACCGTGGCGTGTATGTGCACGCCAAATTGCACATTTAGCATGGTGTTCTGTTCTTACATCGTGCTTTTTTCCATTATGGAATGGCTAATTTTTATGTATCTTTGTGTAATAATTTAGTAAATATGTCTAAGGAATGATAATAGAAAAAAAATACTACAAATGTGTATTTTTTTGTGTTTATTTTATTTTGTAGGAAGTGGTATTTTTGTCTTGCATAGACGTCGAAAGCGTCGTGGGCACGTTTTGGTTTGTCTTCCACGTTTGTCTTAGACGACCGTGGCGGTGAAAGGCTTAAACACTATTACTCCACGAAATACAATCACCGTCCGCATTTCAAACTAAATTGCTTCATGCTTCGTTAAGAACATTAAGTTCAATAGACTATAGTAATTATTAGAACTGTATAAATAGGTGAATACATATTTTCACTATTTAAATATTCATGTAACGGCTTTATATTATGTACGTAATATCCACTTAGAATTAACTATTCATGCATGCTATCATTAAAGCCTAGTGTTTGGTGAAGTTATTGAGGTTACGAACTTATGAGTATTATCACAACTGTGGTTCGACGTAGTACTTAGAACATAGTGTTCTGTGGTTTAAGTATGTAACCTGACGCTCGGTTGATACGTCGACTGACGTGCGATGCTAAAGTTGGTAACTTAATGGACGTGTATTATAGTGATGTTGCTATCATGTAGACACATAAAGTATAAAGTCGCCACAAGTCTAAGCTAGTCGCATCCATGTGGGCCACCATATAGACCGGGCCTAAATTATTGCTCTCTTTTAGAAAGGCAACTTATGCACTATGAATCTTTTATCGCAGGCAAAATATTTCTTTCTACCAACGGATACAGATATCAAACGATTCGAGAAAATTGTAATATTCTCTCAAATCTGGTTCGACTAACAAGCAGATTCCGGTTTCCAAGGCCAAAGTCGTCGCGTCGCAAGCGGGATAACTATAATAATAATAGTATCTAGGTAAAACTAACAAGCGGTTACCGAATCCCAAATTTGCCAAACCAGGCAGATCACTAACCATTACACCAACAGGCCAGTCAGAGATAACTCTAGAATGATGTAGATTATATCTATTTTTTATTCTATCTGTCAGTAACAATTGTGGTAAAACAGTCCCTGGATAGTGACTAGTTGTTTGCAATTTTAGAAATGATGAAAGTTGTCGACCTCTGTCTAATAAAGAAGTAGATAGTAGATATCTGTATAATAGTGAGACTTAACGTTTATTTAAAACTTTCTAATTATGAACACTCAGTTATAGTTTAGTGCGGGTTATAGTTAATTAACCAGCATGGTCATCATATTAAAATCATATTAAACAGGTTTAATCCATATGAAAATATCGTGGTAAATAAGCAGGTAGAGGTAAATACACTTCGGAGACTCGAGATTTGTAAAGATTTTGAAATTGTAGAAGGCCAAAGGATTGTGGTACGGTTTTTTTTTTTTTTTATTTATTCATACAATACTTATAAACTAAAAATGTACCTATATGATATTTGTACAATTGTGCACCCACACCGTTATCCACAGATTATTTAAGAAAGATTAATGACAATTCTATTCTCATACACAATTTTTTCTTTTTTTACAAATATAAAGAAATAAGAAAAAAAAGCTATAAATGATTATTTTAATAGTTCAACAACCATAATTACCATAATAACTTACTAATCTTTTACAATTCTTTAACTGCCATACTTAATTGGTTACGGAATTTATTATTAGATACACCAAACATATTTAGATCTGTAAAAAGCTCATTGTAATTCTGACACATCCGACGCAAAGGTGCGCGACATCTAGCATTAGTCTTACATGACGTAACAGCAAAGAAGGGGCGAGAACGCACTTCTCGTCTTACAACGGTTCTTGGTACAATGTAACATAACTTATGAATTAGCTCATTACAATCATATCTGTTATTGCACATGTCGTAAAGCAACATAGTTTCTAAAAACAGTTTAGGTGATAGAAACACAATATCTTCTTTACTGGAACTTTTATAAAGCTAAAATATTGGTAGGTATATTTTTGTATCCGAAATATGGCAATGCAGTTCAGCCGTTGAGGAAGAGTGCAGTCTCATGTCTAAATCACTGTGTGATATGGCTATATGTCTCTGAAATCCCAACGAACCAATATCAGAAAAGATTAGTTCAAAACTTACACCAGTTTTGCAGATCGCGTGTCAAAGCAGAATAGCGTTACTAGATTTTTAAGTTTTCCACGAAAATTGCGCATATTTTTTGATAGTACGGACATCAGATTTTAAATGTTCGTCCATAAAATATAACGATTTCACAGTCAACCGAGCACGTTGTCCGTCAACATCGACGTTCCTAATTGAAATGTCAAAATATTATATTTTATTGAGTGGCCATTTTAAAGTTTATTATATTTTCAATCATATATAATTGCAGGGTTTAAATCTATTTAATTGAAAATAACGATCTTTGGCTGTAGACGTCACTTACCACGTTATATTAAAATAGAATAACAGACTGCCTCGTTGGTCTCGCGGCATAAATGTGCGCGTGGGGTTGGGAGGTCTCGGGTTCGATTCCCGGGTCGGGCAAAAGGTTATTGGGTTTTACCTTTAGGATATTCTCAGTAGCAGCACGGACTCTGGTAATGTGCCCGGTACGGCAATAGGCTCGCCCCCTACTACGTGGGACCTAAAAATTCATGGCGAAATGTGGGTGTAATATTACACCTCTGGCTACCCCTTCGGGGATACAGGCGTGAGTCTATAAATAAAATAAAAAAAGAAACGAATCACAGTGTTTTGTTTATTAACCAGGGGTCCAATTCTAATAAATAAATATAGTTTCGATATCATGTCAGTGTCATACTTACGTCACAAAAAGCGTATTCTAAATTATTCTAAATTATCTGATAATTGAACGAAGGTGTAACGAGATCGTAAATTGAAACAAGTGTCAAAATATGTGTCAACGACGAACTGTTTATTTCAAATTATACGATAATGACATTAGGTTATCAGAATACCACTTTTGAGTCCATTCAAAATATAATATCAATGTCATATAAAATAGGAGAATTGGCCCCCAGGTTTTTACGGTTAAGCTGCGTTTTATAAATTTGATCGTTGATTGTTGATGATTTCATATGTCTACGGGGCTGATATTACCATATCTTCTATACATATAAATAAAATTGCAGTCTCTGTTTGTATTATTAAAATAACCGCTTTTTACTAACTGCATATGCATGTATACACTGTACAGATACCGAAATTAAATTTTTCTGTCTGTTTGTTCTCGCTAGTCTCTGGAACGGCTTGAGCGATTTTGACGGGCGATTGGCGGATAGCTGATGTACCAATGAGTATTTTAGGCTATAAATTAACCGGGTACGCGAAGTAGTTCCCTCAGGACGCGGGTGAAACCGCGGGAAACGGCTAGTTTGTAATAAAATTGGCAGCCATCTAAACCACCCGCAGCGTTTCTTCTGTCTAGACAAAAACACTTGTATCATCATAATAGTGGCCAGTCAGTCTTACTGGCAATATCGACCCGGTGAAAGTATTAGGTAGCGGTATTTTGAAGCTCTGTTTGCCTCCTTACACTATAGAAGAAGTACATAGTGTGATATACTTTTCACATATGCAATATCTGTCACTAAGATAACCACGCTTTTCGCTATAGATCTTCACTAACAACTTACTACCGGATAACGTAGAAAAGAAGAGTTTAAATAAAAGAGATATTCTCCATCGACTGATATTGCTGTAACTTATTCTGCTACAAATAATATGATTATCAATTTGAATAAAACTGTTTCGTTGGGTTCTAATTGACTGAGAAACAACGCACAGCTGAAACAGTAGTTTCACAGCCTTTCAGCCATGCCAAATTTCAGCCTCAAGCTGAAATTTGGCATGGCTCGGGTATTATAGGGTAGCACTAAAAGCACTTTTTGTAACTTTCTCTCCTAAGGGTGTAAAAAGTACCGAGCGCGCAGAGCCGCAGAGGAAGCCTAGTATATTATTTTATGACACATTATAATATTTAATTAAACCCTCTGTATTACACTTACAACCCCAAAACATGGATGGATTATCAAAACCATGTCATCATCATCCTCCTAGCGTTACCTCAGTTAGAACCCGGGGTCCACTTTCTAGTCTAACCCGGTTTGATTGAATATTCACTTTGCCACACAGCGACTGCCTGTCTGACCTCCGCAACCCAAAAGGATAGATATATTTCATGGTTTAGACTAGTGTCAGTTTAATCATAGGTACTGACTCCCTATAACAACTGTCAAAGATCTTCATGACAACCGGGACCGACGGCTTAACGTGCTCTCCAAGGCACGGGGCAAGCGACAATTTACAAATCTAAACGCACGTAACTCCGAAAAGTCTTTGGTGCGCGCTGTGTATTCGAACCCGATACCCTCTGCATGGCAGTCTGTTGGTATCTCAACTAGGCTATCGCTACTTTTTTCAACACCATGTATCTAACAATATACCTGCGTACATCACACAGAGTAATAATTTTCCATAACTTTAATTATATTGTATAGCTTTACATAAACGCCACGAAATAACTTCATATCCAAGTTGTGAATATATATCTAGTTTCAGTTAAGAGCTCCAAGGTTGTTTGTTAATGTTAGGAAACAACCTTAGCCTGAAGCGTACATTATAGGTGAGGCTCAACTTAAACAACAAGGTGAATTTTCAACGAATATTACATTGACATTGGTAGAAAATAGGTTCTAGTGACATGTTAGGACTGTGTTGATTCTTAAACAAGGTCATGTATAGATCTTTTTTATTCTTTTCAACATAATATTTATAGTGATGTTTATGTAACGGGTCTAAATCGTGTAATTGATTGAAAATATAGGTAAAATATATCTTTTTGCCCCGACGTTTCGGCGTGTGTTACACCGGCCGTGGTCACGGGTTGACTTGAAAATGTATTCTATCAAACCTAATTATCCCTCTCTTGTAGAACTCAGTTTATGGTAGGTTATGATGACGTTGAGCGCTTCCATAAGGTAGTGTGTGTGTGTAGTAGGACAAAAACATGAATAGCAATTTACGACACAGTCTCAATACATAAGAATCAAGCAATTGAACCATTAAGTAAATTTATTTTAAATTGTCTTTCGGGATTTATACCACGTACCTTTGTTTGGAGTAACCAATATTTCGGTACTGTTGCAAGCGCCATGTTCACGGATGTACTGAGGGTATTGCGGGTGGATGAATGTTACGAGCAAGTATAACGGTCTACCCGCTTTCTTACTCGTTTTTTGCGTACAACACCACTGCCACTGTTTTCACTATCGCACTGTACCCGATCACGACATACTACACTCACTACGCCAGCTCGCGGTTTGACTTTTGTATTTGTTTGTCCTAAAAGCGGACAAAGGGAACCCGACGGTAGTTATGAACGTAAGTGAATATGACGAAAAAATGCGTCAATTATTAAGTGACGTCAACACGTACCAAAAGGTAGATTATAACCCGGCCGCTAGGTTGAACCGTAGTACCCAGAGGCTGATCAAGGAGTGCCAGCACGCAATCGATGAAGATACGGCGACCCATTTACTACGACCTCGGAATGTTCTACCCCCCAAACTGTATGGTTTGCCAAAGGTTCACAAGAACAACGTTCCTTTACGACCTATAGTCAGTCAGGTAGATTCACCTACTTACGAACTAGCTAAACACGTAGCTAAGGTACTGCGGCCATTGGTGGGTAAAACAACATCGTACGTCAAAGACTCCCGACATTTTATTGAGATTCTGCGTCAGAGTAACGTTAGTGATAAAGAAGTGATGGTCAGTTTTGACGTAGAATCGCTGTTCACAAATGTGCCGATAGCACACTGCATGGAGGTAATTCGACGTAGGATCCCTGAGGACCATATTGCTGTGGTATATGCCGACCTGGTACATCATTGCCTAACCACAAATTACTTTTTATACAGAGGTGAGTACTACCTACAAATTGATGGCGTAGCGATGGGCAGCCCGGTAGCTCCAGTGGTAGCCAACCTATGGATGGAACATTTCGAAAACCAAGCCATTGCTACTGTCTCATTAAGTATAAAAAATTTGGAAACGGTACGTGGACGACATTTTCTGTGTTATGGAAGGCGATGAAGAGAATGTTCATCAGTACTTGGCACATTTAAACAGCATCCACAGTAAAATGGGTTTTACTTATGAAATAGAAAAGGATAGAAGAATGGCGTTCCTCGACGTTATGATTGGCGTACGAGATGACGGTTCCCTGAGCCACTCCGTATACAGGAAACCAACGCACACAGATCGCTATCTACACGCCGACTCACATCATCACCCACGTCAACTGAATTCTGTTATAACGTCGCTTACCGACCGGGCATACAGCTTATGTGACGAGGAACATTTAGATAAGGAACTTTCACTAATAAGCGACGTTGTACACAAGAACGGGTACAGTAGGCGAATCAGACCACCCAGACATACTAAGAAACACCTGGACTTCAAGGTTGAACGACACCCAGCGTACTTGCCGTACGTCAAAGGAGTGACAGATAAGGTCGCCAATATCCTTAAGAAGGTCTCAGTTAAAACTATCTTCACTCCTTTTAAGAAACTGTCGCAATATATAAGATCGCCGAAAGACAGTCTTCCCTTAGAAAAGCCAGGTGTATACAAAATTGACTGCAGCTGTGAGAGTTCCTATATAGGACAGACTAAACGCACCATCTCTTGCCAGATAAAGGAACACATAAGGGCAGTCAAAAATAATGAACCACACAAGTCAGCCATAGCTCAACATCTCGTCTCGGGTACTGACCTCTGGATTGAGTTACACAACCCTCAGGTGCTTTCGACACAACGCCACTACATACCCCGAATGGTTAGGGAAGCTATTGAAACTAAAAAAGTTTAGAAATGTCAATAGAGAGGATGGGTTTCAACTGTCGAGTATCTGGCATCCAGTGGTACGTCTATGTAAAACCCGTGAAAATAAAAAAGTGAAACCGCAAGCTGACGTAGTGAGTGTAGTATGTCGTGATCGGATACAGTGCGATAGTGAAAACAGTGGCAGTGGTGTTGTACGCAAAAAAAAACGAGAAAGAAAGCGTAATACTTGTTCGTAACATTCATCCACCCGGAATACCCTCAGTACATCCGTGAACATGGCGCTTGCAACAGTGCCGAAATATCGGTTACTCCAAACAAAAGTACGTGGTATAAATCCCGAAAGACAATTTAAAATATGTTTAAATGACCACGAAAGTTTAAATTCCAACATTAAGTAAATTACTGAATCTGTATAACCACATTAAATAATATACCAATCCACTGAAGCTATTTTCGTAGATCTATTCAAAAACAATATTATGAATTCTAAGACGCGTCGACCAATTATAGCAAGCTGTACTTATCCAAGTGCCACCAGGTATTTTACATTATCATCACAGAATAATTAGAATTTCAGAGGACTAAGTTAAAAAACCGGGTAACGAGATTACACTAGTTCAAATAAGTAGTTTTAATTCCAATAACATTTCCAATAATTTGAAAGACGATTGTCTATGTATGAATTAAATTGTACCTGAAACCTTTTGTCTAGAGAAAGATATAGATCGAGTTGCGGAGAATAGCTCAATTAAACCCATTAATAAATGGCTGCAACGCAATTCAAGATTAAATAGTAGACTTTACTTCTTGTTCATTTACAATAGTATAATAATGCGTGGCCATTTCTAGCCAGGACGTTTCACAAGCAGTCCGTCCATTAGCGAATTGGAAATCTCCAGGGTTGGACGGGCTGTACAATTTCTGGCTGAAATGGCTACGTAGTTCGCATGAACGATTGGCATCTCAATTCCAGTCAGCTGTGGAATCTGGGTCGTTGCCAACATTCATCACGACTAGAATTACCCACCTGTTCCATAAGAAAGGTAGTACTAGCGAGCCCGGCAATTATTATAGACCGATAACATATTTACAATCGGTCTATAAACTTCTTACATCTATTCTGAGACCTAAAATAGCTAAACATGTTGAAGACTATTCAATTATGTCAGCCCCTCAGAATAGATGTGGGAAGGGGGATCGTGGTACTAAGGAGCTTCTCCTCATTGACATGGCCATTAGCCAACAAGTTCGCCGTAACCGAAAGGATCTGGCGGCATGTTGGATAGATTATAAGAAAGCGTACGACTACGTGCCGCATACATGGCTTTTGAGGGTGTTAAAGTATGGATATAAAGTAAATACAACTCCACGCACCTTCTTATAGTCATGTATGGGGCAATGGAATACGACTCTTTGCTATCCAGGATGCCGAAGGATCCAGGAGGACGGCGAAAAATCACCCTGAAAAATCCCCCGCTCAATTTATTAAAATTGAGCGGGGGATTTTTTAGGGCGACAGTCTGAGTCCCCTTTGGTTTAGCTTAGCCATGAATCCTCTCAGTACTTTACTGGAGGGTTCAAGGTTAGGCTACAGGTTACAGAGAAGTGGTCAGGTCATATCTCACCTGCTGTTCATGGATGACCTGAAGTTATTTGCCCAATTGATAGATAACCCAAAACTTTAGTAAATCTATCAATATGGAGTTCGGTGTGGATAAATGTGCTGTCATTCATGTGAAGCAGGGAAGGATGGTGGCATCTGAGGGGATCCAACTCTCAAATTCCATTAACCTAAGAACGCTTCTCTTAACTGATACCTATAAGTACTTGGGTATGTCACAGGTTTTAAGTATCAATGAAGCCGTCATGAAGCAATCGTTGCAAGAGCGTTTCTTTGGCCGCCTGAAAAAAGTACTGAAAAGTCTTTTATCAGGTGGCAACAAGGTTCGTGCTTGCAACGGTTGGGTCATGCTACTTCTTGTATACTACTTTGGCATAGCTCAATGACTATTTGAGTCATTAAGCTATGCCAAAGTAGACTCAGTCTGAATTGGACGCCCTGGACAGAAGAGTTCGCACATTGTAAAAACGACGGCATATCGTATGCATCATCCACGTTCATCCGTGATGAGGTTGTACATCCCGCGAAAGTGCGGGCGTCGCAGCTTTCTGAATGTCAAGACCCTACACAATCGCGAGGTGTGCAATCTCAGAGAATATTTTCGCCGGGCGAACGTGGATATGCATCGAGATGTTGTCGCAGTAGACAATGGGCTCACCCCGCTCAAGTTGGCTAAGGCGAACTGGCGCATGCCTGTAGTACTTAGTACTGATGATAGCAAGCGTGTATGGCAGAGCAAGGAGCTTCATGGCAGGTTCCATCGGGCCCTGTATGGACCCGATGTAGACCTATTAGCCTCGGTGAACTGGCTATGCTTCGGTGACCTCTTTGGGGAAACCGAAGGGTTTGTCTGTGCAATTGCTGACGAAGTTATCAAGACGAATAACTACCGAAAATATATCCTGAGGGATGGCACTACTTATATTTGCCGTGCCTTTCACCAACCTGGTGAATCCCTCAGGCATATTGTTTCCGGTTGTTCACGTCTTGCTAACGGCGAGTACTTGCACAGACATACAAGTAGCCAGAATTATTCACCAGCAACTTGCTCTGAAGTGCAAACTTGTAGACATCAAGGTACCGTACTACAAGTATGTAGCAGAGCCAGTTCTCAAAATGCCCTGGCCAAATGGCCATGTCACATTGTACTGGGATCGATTTATCATCATGGACAGGACTGTTGTAGCCAACAAGCCTGATATCGTGTTGATAAATCGATCAGAGCGCCTCGCAATAATTGTTGATGTCACTATTCCTCATGACGAGAATCTCGTGAAAGCAAAAAAGGAAAAACAGATTAAATATCTGGAGTTGGCTCACGAGATAGTACTTCTGAACACGGCACGTATTGTGAGGAAGTTCCTGTCTCTGGAGCCCTAACCACTGGCAGCTTGGACCCTGTACCCGATGCTGGTAGGACCCCACGGTTATTTTTATATTTTTAAACGTATTTTTTTTCGGTAAATTATATATTTAAAAATATAATTTTAATTAGAAAAATAATAAATAAAGGAGATAATAATAATAATATTCTACCACATACACACATCACCATCTAGTCCCAAACTAAGCAGAGCTTGTACTATGGGTACTTAGTAATAGATAAACATACAAATATACTATTTTTTGTAAATACATACATATTATACATAGAAACACCCAGACCAAGACAAACATCCATGTTCATGCACACAAATGTTTGCCTTCAGCGGGAATAAAACCCGCGACCATCGGCGTAGCAGTCGCTTACACTTCCGCTGCGCCAACCGGTCGTCGATAATCATATTATATTATAATCGCGATATTTTAATTATATATTCTGTTACATTAAAAACTTTTACGTATGCTAAAAAAAATTAATTCTTCGTAACAGAATAAATATGTTTTCTTTCTTTTCTTTTTCTTTTATACTATAGACTGCCGTTAGATGTAATTATAAATAAATTGGTTTAACCACTGAACCAATTCTGGCAAAATGGGATACAGATTAAACTTGCACGGTCCAAACATTGTCAAAAACAGTGCGCGAATATTATACTCCACCAATAGGCCCACTGACCACAGCCAAAAGTGGCAATCGTGCGCCATGTCCTTTGATACTGAACAAACGAAAGTAGTTGGTTTACTTCCCTGCTAAAGACGCAAGGCATGAAAGTGCTTAATAGTACGCCCAGTTTTGTATTATAAATTCAAATAAGCTTTTTTAATGGTGAATGGCTGCCACCGTTGTCATGTCGCGGACACTGAGTCACGCGTAAAGGTGTAGCGTGTGTGGTGATTCCATAAAAAAGTAAAATGAAAATAGTGTACAAATGATCGATTTTAAACTTTCGCGATTTGTATACATCATACAAAATAAATTAGCGGGTCTTAATCGCGTACAATTAATTTATTTAAGGTATAAATACCTATTTGTTTCCGACGTTTCGCTCGTCTTGCACCGAGCGTGGTCGCGGAGAGACTGATGAGAGCTCAGCGCCGTCTTGTAGAAGTGCGGGTTTCGGCACCTACCCTCACTTGGTCTTTATTTAAGTTCGCACTGTCGGTACTCCGACACACTACACTAATGACGTCTACACACTGTTGAGATTTATCACTGCGGCGGTGTTTACATTTGCTGATGACTGGATTCCAAGTAGCCGATAATCTATATCCATCCTCCCGGTTGAAATTGTTATATTTCTTGATTTCTACCGCTTCACGTACTATCCTGGAGTAATAGT
Organism: Euclidia mi; assembly: GCA_944739405.2. Taxonomy (NCBI): domain Eukaryota; kingdom Metazoa; phylum Arthropoda; class Insecta; order Lepidoptera; family Erebidae; genus Euclidia; species Euclidia mi. The sequence continues at coordinate 36,079,367 of OX123183.2, read as the reverse complement.
GACGATCGGTGGATAAGACTTGTGGTTGATGCAGTTCTATCCAGTGGTTTGGTCCAGACTCCAACAAATGCTCAGCTATAGCCGACTTATTAATATGTCGGTTTTTCACAGCTGCGATATGTTCCTTTACTCTTTCAGCGATTGTACGCTTAGTCTGCCCGATATATGAACTACCGCAGCTGCAATCGACTTTGTAGACGCCAGGTGTTTGGAGAGGAATGACATCCTTTGGGGTACGCAGATTATGTGCTATCTTAGAGAACGGACTGTATACAGTCTTGATGGAGTATTTCTTGAGTACTGTTCCAACCTTGTCCGTTACTCCCTTTAGATACGGCATGTAAGCCGGCACTCTGCTCACTTCAGGTCTACGATCTTTCCTCTTCAGAGGGAGTATCTTCTTCTTGTATCCGTTGCGCCTAAGTACCTCCTGAACATGTGACAGTTCACTATTTAATTGTTCAGGGTCACACAGGTCATACGCTCTGTTCACTAACGATGACACAACGGAATCCAAATGCCGCGGATGGTGGTGCGAGTTCGCGTTAAGATACCTATCTGTGTGTGTCGGTTTCCTATATACAGTGTGTCCAAGGGTACCATTATCTCTCACTGTCACTTTAACGTCGAGAAAGGGTAACGATCCGTCTACCTCCATTTCATATGTGAATCGGATGTTCGGATGTATGGAGTTCAATTTGTGTGAGTTCATATATCGGGCAGACTAAGCGTACAATCGCTGAAAGAGTAAAGGAACATATCGCAGCTGTGAAAAACCGACATATTAATAAGTCGGCTATAGCTGAGCATTTGTTGGAGTCTGGACCAAACCACTGGATAGAACTGCATCAACCACAAGTCTTATCCACCGATCGTCACTATTACTCCAGGATAGTACGTGAAGCGGTAGAAATCAAGAAATATAACAATTTCAACCGGGAGGATGGATATAGATTATCGGCTACTTGGAATCCAGTCATCAGCAAATGTAAACACCGCCGCAGTGATAAATCTCAACAGTGTGTAGACGTCATTAGTGTAGTGTGTCGGAGTACCGACAGTGCGAACTTAAATAAAGACCAAGTGAGGGTAGGTGCCGAAACCCGCACTTCTACAAGACGGCGCTGAGCTCTCATCAGGCTCTCCGCGACCACGCTCGGTGCAAGACGAGCGAAACGTCGGAAACAAATAGGTATTTATACCTGAAATAAATTAATTGTACGCGATTAAGACCCGCTAATTTATTTTGTATAGTGTACAAATGGCAATGATGAAACACATCACGTATCAGGTATCAGGGTGCATAGGGTTCCCACCAAGAACTTAGGGTCCCAAGCCAACCTCACCTGCAAGTGGTGCACCTGCCGATCAACGGACGAGGCTCTGGCAAATAAAATATCCCGATAAGCGGCAATAGGCTCGCCACCTATTACGTGCCTACGTGGGATCAAAACACTGGCGAAAAGTGGGCGTTTAATATGCCTCTGCCTACCCCTTCGGGAAAGCAGGCGTGAGTCTATGTATGTATGTATGTATCACGTATCTGGTTTTAAAATGACTGACTGACAATGGATTAACTTAGTTGAAAAAACTAGGTTTACATAGAACCAATTTTATTTTAAAATGGAATTTCATTCAGAGTAAGCTTACATATATGTCGCAGGTATTTAGTCAAAAACGTGATATTATAATTTCACTAGTGAAAAGATAATTACACAGATTATAGTCAATAACGACCGGTTCATATAATTTCATATAATTTCGGACTCTTTAGTGAAATTGTAATTTCACTAAACCACAATAGTGATATTGTAATAAAACTAGGTCCACAATAGTGATATTATAAGAAACCTAGGTTTATTATGAATTAAGTTAGAGGTGGGAGCCCCGCGTGTTTTGATTGGTCAATTCACTTAATCAGTCACACACTTACGAATGTACTACTGTGACCAATTTGGTGAAACGAAAAAATCAGAACTTTGGCGATGTTTATGAGGCTAAGTCGAGGGAGCCCTGCTACGAAGGGCTCCTATTTTTATGTTCAGGGTCACAAGGAAACCTAACATAACCTATTAAGGTGGTTGATTTTCAGAAACCTGTCTCTTATTTCCTAACTCTATGTTTAATACAGCTGGTAATGAAACCGAACCAATCAGCGATCGCTCTGATAACCTGACAGCTTTCTTAAACCAGTGTTATTTTCAAAATATCTCTGCCTTACAATTTCACTGTATCGGTCTAGTGAAATTATAATGGCACTGAAATTAGCCTGTTAAATTGTAAGTAATACAAACAATTGACTATAATCTGTGTAATTATAATGTCACTAGTGAAATTACAATATCACGTTTTTGTCTTAATACCTGCGACATATAAACTAAAAAGGATTCCACTATGCAATTAAAAGTTTTAAATCAAACTCTACGCTGGCAATGGAGCAGGCCTATTGTTTTTTTTTTTTTAAATCTGTTACAGAAAAGTGGCTTGCGCCTTCTTTGATTGAAGAGTCACTTGCATGCCGGTTGAGTATATAATTTTATTGTTAAAGACTTGAGAATATTAAATCCAGGTTTAGAGTCTTCACATTTGTGAAATGGCTGGTTGAATGGAATGACAAAGTTATTGTCCTTGGATGAATGCCAGTATGTTTATATTTTTTCGTATAGATTTGGTGTAAGCGAAATTCGATGCAAAACAATAGGCCTTTTCCAAATTTAAACAGTTCATAAGATAGTTTGTATGTAGTTTTGGTTTTGTGCGTTAAGTGGAAGGCTCGTGCTAGCGCGTTGCGTACCTTAGTTTTGATTCTCATACGGGACAAAACGAAATATGCTTCACAAATTGTTGTAAAGAGTCTGAGTGTTCTTTGTGCCCTTTTTCCGATTGTTTTATGTGGACGGATTCCTTCGCAGGTGCCATTATCCCAGTTGCCAACTTGCTTACTAGTAAACGGATTTCACTGAACAATAACTTTTTCACAAAGCGAAACTAACTTTTTCGCAACCCAAATATATAGTTCGCAGGGAGGCAGGTACATTACAGAATTTATTCTTAGTGTTTGAATAGTGTCAAAACAATTAAAAGTCAATAAAATAATAAGAACCCGTGGCTTTTCCATATTTTTTTAAAAGCACTTCTATGATGTATGTGAAGCATTTTAAATTGGAAGGTTTCGTATAAAACATTGTTGACTGCCTCATTGATCTCGCGGCATAAATGTGCGCGTGGGATTGGGAGGTCTCGGGTTCGATCCCCGGGTCGGGCAAAGTGTTGTTGGGTTTTTCCGTTAGGAAATTCTCAGTAGCAGCTCGGAGTCTGGGAATGTGCCCGATACGGCAATAGGCTCGCCTCCTATTACGTGGGACTAAAATAAATCTGGCGAAAAGTCGGTGTAGCAACCTCTGCCTACCTCTTCGGGGATATAGGCGTGAGACTATGTATGTATGTAATATAAAACAATATGATAGTAGTACTTGCATGTTAACTGCGCAAACAACTTGTATATGAAGCCCGTGGCTTTTAAGCCATTACTTGTCAATTACACTCTGAACAAAAACTTAAAGCAACATCGTGTAAGTAACTTGTATGGGCTGTGGGTAGTTTGCGTATAGTCTTATAGTCTGCAGTTTGCTTACTCCGTGTAGATGCAGCGTTATCTTGATGCTTCAGTGAGATGTTGGTGAAGCACATTCAAATATTAGAGGAGTACCTTCGATAAAATGTTATACATATGTGTTCTTAAAATAAATATCTTTAAACTTTCGCGTCATTAACAAATACCTGGTAATATTATGTTACAGAATAAATCGCCTGATAATTTAAAAAATTGGTAGACTTCTCTGGTGAAATGTTAGAGTCATTCACCTTGGTCAATATTTTGACATCAGTCTATGTAAAATCATGACGCAAAAGTTATGTTTAATACATCAACCGTACTGTAATTCCAAGATAAGAACTGTTTGGTCTAACAAATATACTAAAGGTATTCCAAGTAAAGTAGATGCTATGAGAATTATCAATAACATATTATTATTCATAGAAATCTAGTGTCCTACTTAATTATAATTAATGCGATATCACGCCTCATTACCGCCGCAGTAACGCTAAACTTTAATCTTATACACCTAGTAGTCTGTTGCCTCAGAAATGTGTTGAATAATATATTATATTGTAAAAGAAAGTCTGTTCAAATGTGACGATATTTTTGTAGTACTTATATAAAAACCTTAATTTTGTTAAAATGCCGATTTAACCCGCGATATTCGTGTCAATATAATAATATGTATAAATAGATCCATACGCTAATGGGTCCCTTACTATAGTAGTAATAATATCGTGAGCGATAACAACAGTATGGCGACACCCAATATAACTTCCTCCCACTAATATTATAAGCAGTGTGTTTGACTGTGCGTTTCGTTTTTGTGTCAAATCTTTTTATAATACCTCGAATCGTTCCAACAGAATTCTTTCAATATTAGCGTGCAAATTCGTTATACATTCGACACCAACATAGGCCACCAATTGTAGCGAAAACCTAAAGAAATTTGAGAAAACTATTACTTTTTGAGTTACGAGTAAAAACATAGGCTAATAAAATATTTTAAGTTCTTTGATATAATGTTACTTTCCATAGCGTACGAAATGACATGCGTTTATTTGTATGTAAAGTGATGGCGAGCGAAGGATGGAGCGAAGGGAAGCGTAAGGAAGCAGACAAATTTAATAAAAAGAGGGAAAAAAATATTTGTTAAAAGTGGACGTGGTTTTAAAGTAACATGACTAGCAAAATGAAAGTATACTTAATCGCTTTAAACTATACGCTGCTATGTGTTATGTATTTTTTCTTACGTTTCGTCATTTATTTTTAAATATTTTAAAATCTTTAACCGTGTAAATTAGATGTCTTGCAGATATTTTTTTAGTTTAGGCCAAACAGAATACTTAAAAAGTATCTTTAAAGTTAAAACCTAGGTTTTTTACCGAATGTGTTAAATCCAACTATTGCCAATAAATTCTTCAGTAGTTTTTCCCTCGCGTTATTTTATTCTAAAACCGGAAAATCTCTTTCTTTTTATCCTAGAGTTAAATGTAAAACGGGGCTTTGAGCTTAGAAGTGAAACGAGATAAATGACAGAAAAACATGTGGTTAAAGTAAAAGGAAAGTAAGTTTACACAGGTAATTCTGCATCGCTACAGCTGAGAGCAAAAAACGAACTCAAGTTACCAGTAAAAATACGTATAAAAGTTAAGGCCCACCGCTACACTTCTACATAGTATTTTCTACCTTGCTTAATCAACAATAATCGCGAGTAAATAAATCCACGATCCCTTAGCATTTTCCTGAGTTTATTTCAGAAATATGTTTTAACTAACAATTCTGATATCGTTTTATGAATAAGTATAAATAAGGTATCTGAGATGATTTTAACAACTGCAGAAAAAGAAATATCTTCGCTGTTTTGTTTTATAGAGGCAATTTGCTTTGTACTTTGAAACAGAATACAGTAACACAGAACTAAATCCAAAGGCAAATAATAAATATTATTAATTGACCAAATCGTTCATTAACGACTTGTGATTAAGGTGTCAACCCAAAAATTAATGACCATAGGTAATTAGAACATGTAAAATATTTAACCACTAATTATTACAAAAAAGACACATCGAACGACTAAATTTAAGTCGCAGGTCAACACTCACGATGACAAATCGGGGCTTAATGACTTAACCATAAATTCTTCGTAAAGCGTCACTAGGTCACATTGACCAAAATGTCCATGAATATTTGAACGGGACAATGTCTTGTCAAAATGTTTAGATGTATCACCTACCATATCTGCCGTGCTTGTGATATACACAGTAAGTGCCTTCAAGACAGTTTAGAGAAAAACGCGCTTAAAGTTTTTTTCTTTATTTTTAGCATTTCTGCCTCAATATAGATTAAATATAAGTTCTTACAAATGTATAACGTAAATATAGGCATGTTTTATAGGTGTTCTATTTTATTTTTTAATTACATGTAATAAATGTGTTGTAAATCTTAAAAATATATTTATGTTAAGTAATGAAGAAAATAAATAAAAACATTTTCATATTATTACTACAGTAAGTGTGTGACTTACTGTAACTATCTTTAGTTGTAGGTACATACTGTAAAAATGATTATGAAAGAAGATAAATGTTTAAATAGAATAAAAAATATGATATTTTTTGCTTACAGTAACTCAGGCACTTACTGTAATTATAGCTAGAAGAAATATGTAAAATTACAGCATCCCTCATAAAGCACCGACACCAACTTTAATTAAATTTTCTTAATTATTTGTAATAAATTGAAACATAACTAATGTTATGAAATCACAGTTTAATAAAACAAGTAAAAAATTTTAAAATCAGTTCTATTATTTGATTATTTATAGCATTAAAAATGGCTTAACGTAACCAAAGGTAATCATTCGTATTTGTACAAAACTTCTTCGTGCATGAAACAATATTAAACAAACTAAGCACTATCTATATATACTAATAAAACATAACACGTTCATAGTTTTCCATAAAACTCTTATTAAACTATTAGTTGTACTTGTTTGTACACAATAAAAAACATAAAAAGAAAAGGCAGTTTAATTTCTGATAAGGCTTATTTACCTCTCGGAACGAGAAAAAAAATTAAAATCTTCATATAAATTATGAGATCTTAGTTACACGTGGTTACACTAACTAAAACAAATCAGTCTTACAAATTATTCATCAGTCCTATCATTCATTAAATTAGTTTTATAACCTATTTGTAGAAGTTTAAAACTATTAAAAGTGTTTTAAATGACTAGCAAAATGTAGACTTACAAAATAATATATTATCCAAAGTTACAATAAGAAAGTTGACGGGTTGTCTATTGTTTACCCGAAGATTACCATCATATTCCTGGATTTTCTTTTACCCGAATATCATTTGCCCGAATGTTTTGTTTGCCCTAAAAGATATATGACATACTTTTAATTGCCCGAAACTTAGATACCATAAGATACGAGTGCCATACGTATTGTTTTTCATATTTTTAATTGCCATAATAATTATTAGACGCCATAATGATTACGTACGGGTACGTATCAAAATCCCGAATTTTAAAATACCGATGGACAAAATCCCGATAGTTGAAACGCCGAATGGATGTTTGGTTCGTCCAAACATCCATTCGGCGTTTCAATGTCAATCAGTTTAAAATCCCGAAGTTTTAAATCCCGAAAAATTTATTAAATATTATTATCAACAGCTAGTGCCTGGGGTAAGGTGCGACGAACTAAACGCCTTAAAAATCTTAAAATATATACAGTGAGTAATGCACTTACCTTATTTGTTCTAGACAAGTCTACACATAATATGAGGTATTTCTAAACATAATCACAGTAAGTATACTAGCTGTTTATTACTTTTACAGATACAAATTTTAATACGCTGTTTTATTATATACAGTAAGTTCCACTTGCTGTTGTTATGCTAAGGTAATGCAATAGTATGTTTTATTCCAATTACTTAATATAGTTACGACAAGTGCCACTTACTGTTAATATGTTTAAGTCGTACTTGGTGTAATAAAATCGTAACTTTATAATATTTATAGTAAGATTGCTTACTGTAGTAAAACCTAGGTAAACTGATTTAACTTTATGCAAAAATCAACCGTATGTGCCCATACTGCATTCATAATAAGTGCACCTTGGCGCCTATCGTGACTTACTGTAATTATGCTTAATCTTATTTATTTATGTAAGCCACATTTTCAAATTCCGAATATACAGAATTGTAGATCTCGATCTCTACTTTCTGAATATGTACTTAACTCCATATCGACAAAAATTTGACTTACTGTGATTATCGTATGGGCGGCAGATATATAATCAAATGGTATTTGATTTTGGTGGCATAAGTTGGCTGGTATGTTGACATATTGAATCTAGGATTTCTGTTCGTTATTGAGATAAAGAACTTGTTGGTTATCGTCAATCTAAAATAATTCGGGGTGTATTCAAGATTACGAGTGGTACTCCGAAGTCAAATTTTTAGTATAACCGAATTTGTCAGAGTTAGGTCTTATACAAATTAACTGGCGGTTGACTTCTGCAACCCAAAGATAAAGGAAAACGATCACCTATCTATTAACTAAACTTGGGTAAAAGATGGATAGATCAAGTCACCATTCTGTGGGCTCCTCAACCACATTAATTATCTTACCGGTAAAAATCTTCTCCGATATAAGACATCTTACTGCTTAATAAAGCGTTAGTATACTCCCAAATGAATATGAAACCTTCAAAATTGCAGACTTCAAAGTATGTCCTCAGCAGACGCATATGCTATCCACTGGACCGCGGAGGCAGCCATATAGAAATAGAGTTTATTCATTTATTGGTTAAAATATATATATTACTAGCTGCTCCTCGCGACCTCGTCTGCGTGAACGCTATACAGCACCAAAAATACCTACGATTATACCTTTTAAAATAACATTCATTTACCCGTTTCTTCTTTACATTTCATATCTACAGAAAGTGCAGTAACAGAGGGAGACAGTCTTTTGTAAAATATGACCTTCAAAAGTGCTGATTTTCTGCCTGCTTTGAATAAATGACTTTATGGTGATTCTGCTGAATTAAGTCTTAAGTTGTGAAGATAAATGATTTATTTTACTTGCAGGCGTCATCTGAATTAAATGAAGGTATTTTATCGACATAGTAGGTATGTCGAACAATGTATTTCTTGTAATAGATCCTAGACAAATGATTGGTATCGCTTCGCTATACTAGACACCGCGCTGCCTAAGAAAAATAGGTCCATAAATGAGGCAACTCATTATGACAGTGTGTGTCAAACAAAAGCAACAACACGCATGCGTGAATAATTGTGTTGTCCGTTTCTCAACAGTGACCCGAGTAAATAGGAAAATATTTTATCCTGTGGTCTAGTGGATAAGTTATTGCCGTTATTGGTCTCAAAATCAGACTAACATTTTTCACCTTATTTGTAAAGGTATAAACGTAAAATAATATAGAAAAAGGCAAAATTTATAATAAATAGGTTAGATAAAAGAAATGGTAAAATATAACGAAATACAATAACTATAGATTCACATAGTAAAATTCTTAACTGTGGGGAAGTTGATTCTTGTACTAGCAGCAACACTATATGGCATTTTAGGTTTTTTGTAATTTTATGTTAAAATTTCAAAATTATTCTTATTTTACAGATAGTATGTGATACCAGAGTCCTTCTTATTTTTTGCTGTTACTCAAGATAAAAGCGCAACTTGGCATTGTACTGCGAATTATTTCCGTAATTAATTTGGTGGATATATGCATCCATATGCACCTGACACACGGCTGTCAGTGTGACAAAAATAAAGAAAGAAAGAATTATTTATTTGTAAGAATATAGTAACAAAAAAGTAATATTTCAAATTATGTCCAATATACTCAACCATTTCTGGTGTACAAATATTCCATTAGTCCGTAAGTTAAAATGTCAAAATTAATTACAAATAACTATAATAATAATAATTTGTCACAAAATTTTAATTAAATATATTTGTAAATATAAAAACAATAATAATAGCAAACTATGATTACAGGGTATCTTTTAAGTAGTTACTAACGGAATAGTAACATTTATCCAACAACATGCAGTGGTAGCGCCATCTTTCTTTCCCTTTGATAGTTAATTATGTCAACACCTAGCTAATAAATTCCTTTGCATACCGCAGTGTCAGGACGAGCGATCTTTTATCCCATTCCCGCCCAAAGGCACGCCTCGCTCTAATTGGTCGCGGAATTCAATGACGCTGCGATCAAGTCGAAAATTAACCGTCCCGCTGACCGGCTATGTCCTGGCGCAGCTCCGCGCCGCGACGAACACATGCAGCACCGCAATATTTTACCGCTATTTTATACTATAAACGAGAACTAAACCGCCCGCGGGTGTAGTGGAGTGATCTGTGCAGCTTCAGGATTCTCGAAGACGCCGACGGCCGCTATCTAACAAGGTAAGGCGTGCTCCCATACCTCCGCCTCCTATTCCTCCCATTAACCACTCTTCTAGGCGATTTACTAGCCATCCTTTATACAGTCCACAATAATTAATAAACATTTTTCCATATCACCAAATTGCCTTGTACATACTTTCGGTGCAACGCCGAACCATTTTTTGGTCCGTACGAAGCCGGATTAATTTGCGTTTATACGTAACTTCTCGTTTATCTCACGTAAGTATCTTCTAGAAGTACCTACCTAGGTAGTTATAGCACCTAGCTATACACCTAGTCCATTAATATGCCTATTACGTGGTTACTTCCGCACGCTTCCGTAGGTAATTTACTTTTATGTAGCTACCTACTAATAATAATTGGGTAGATATATCAGATATCTACCCAATTATTATTACTGGAACTATCATAGTAGTCTTGTAAATTCCATATTTCAAGCACCTTTTAATTCCACCGCCTTAAAGTTGTTGCCTATTTACGAATAACTACCGCATAAACACCTACTTAGGTTAAATAATAGGTACTTTAGTTATTTTTATCCGCTTGACCGCGCACAAGTGACTATTCTCCCTTTTTCGAAATGCCGTAGACCGCGCACAAGTGACTATTTTCCCTTTTTGGTTACAGCGCTATACTCGGTCTGAATTTACTGTTTCTTTCTATTACGCAATGTTTTAAATTATTTTTCTCTCATCAATCATTGAACATTTCTTCATGCTAAAAATACGAAGCGAGTCTTAAAATCGTTAACCCGGAACGAAAAATAATGTCAAATGCCACTCTTTGTTTCGCGCGCTCCGTGATTACGTGCTTATCGTATGCGTGTAATTAAATATTTTTATACTATGATACATGTTTTTTTTATTTAATTCGGTGTAGATATAATCCCTCTACTGTTAAAACTCATAAAATATGTATGTCATCGATTTACTTTTTAAAAGAATCCTGTTTAAAATACACAAAGTGTTTTTTTCAACGATAGTCAATGTTCGCTGCTAAGTGTAATTACGTGGTTATCGTATGCGTGTAATTAAATATATTTATACTGTGATACATGTTTTTTTTTTTATTTAATTCGGTGTAGATAGAATCCCTCTACAGTTAAAACTCATAAAATATGTATGTCATCGATTTACTTTTTAAAAAATTCCTGTTTAAAATACACAAAGTGTTTTTTTCAACGATAGTCAATGTTCGCTGCTAAGTAATTGCGTGCTTATCGTATGCGGGTAATAATATTTTTATACTATGAGACATGTTTTATTTTATTTAATTCGGTGTAGGTAGAATCTTTCTACAGTTAAAACTTATAAAATATGTATGTCATCGATTTACTTTTTAAAATAATCCTGTTTAAAACACACAAAGTGTTTTTTCAACGATAGTCAATGTTCGCTGCTAAGTATAATAAATTAAAAAGTAAATATCAACAAAGCATTTATACGACTTGAAAGAGTCATTTATAAGGTTGAAGAAAAACATAATTTCAACTTACTCATGTTACCGACTTATCTTAATATATAAAATCCTTGCGTTACTGACTACTACAGACACGCTACAGCCGAAACTATTGGGCGCTGGAAGCTGAAATTTGGCATGTATGTTCCTTGGGGACCGTAGGGGTGCACTAAGAAGGGATTTCCGGAAATGCCCACGGGATCGGCCAAAACGGGTAAATTTAAAAAAAAATGCAGGCGTAGCTGCTGGCGTCCTCTAGTCAACAATAAATGTTTATGTTAGCGCGCCCATCTGGCGAGCGGCGGCGCGACATTTTGTTTAGAACGTGAGCGGTCAAGTGAATTTGGCTAATTGGCGCTAGCGGTCAAGCGGTTATTTTGATTCGGTCTCATTAGCTTATACTTACGTAAACATGGCGCAACAAAAGAAGCCATGCATGTCGGAAGAAAAAGAGCTGACAATCTTGGAAGCTAAACGTAATATTTTATTTGAGCTATTTGAGCGTATTCAAAACATTTACGAGCGATCAAAAACTGCCGCTACTTCCGATATTAATAGGGAATCATTTCTTAGTTATTGTATGACAGTAGATAGTATTCGAACAGATTTTCATAAGTTGTTAGACGATTATAACGCAAGATTGCTTTCTATTAATCCTGATGAACAGCCGAATTATCAGGCGTACACCTCATTCGAAGATCTTTATTCTATCATCAAGCGCATACAATCACAATTGGAGGGTAGGTGTTCCGCGCAGCCCGTTTCTGCCTCACCGGCGGTTCGAGCGCCGAGATTACAGCCAATTGAGCTAATGTAATTTGATGGAGATATACGAAGGTAGGTATATGATTACGTCGCAGGTGCAGGCCACGGTGGCTTCCCCCTCCGCGTCTCAGTGCGAAGTATCGTTGTGTACGACGTCCATGGCGCTGGCGGCGCACACACGCGGACAACCCTTGCGCGCTTGTCATGCTAAGCGATGCTAAACCGCAGTGTACAGCGTCCAAAACGGTTCTATTAGCAACAGCGCAAGTTACCGTTTATGATATTAATAACGAACCGCACAAAGTTCGTTGTTTACTCGATAGCGCCTCACAGAGTAACTTTATTACTTCTGATTGTTTCAAACGCCTCGGACTGTGGGATAACTTTAAAAATACTAAATTAGTAGTCAAGGGGATCGGGGGGTCAGAAAAACATTGCAAGGGTTCCGTAGATTTTAAAATACATTCGCGTTTTGATAGGGATATTAATTTTAACATTTTTTCGCTTATCGTGGAGCGTATTACAGACACATTGCCGAACGCTAATGTGGACGTATCGCTACTCACACATCTCGAGACATTGCCGCTAGCAGACGCGGAATTTGTGAACCCGGCAAACATTGATGTTTTAATCGGAGCTTCAATATTTCCGCATTTGTTACTACCTAAAGTTGTACGTAGTGAGCAACATTATTTACCGCCCGCTATTGAGACGGTATTTGGGTACGTGATTATGGGTACCGTACCTACGTTACATTCTTCTCATTATATTACGTCTAGTTGTTGTTCTGTTCTTCAAGAAAATAATATTGATTCTCTTCTCAAGCGATTTTGGGAGCTCGAAGAGATTACCGCACCGCCCTCGATGAGCTGTAAGGATCTCGAGTGTGAACAACATTTCCGCGCTACCACTGTTCGTGACGACAGTGGCAGATACGTTGTGGCGTTGCCATTCTATGGTAACCCTTATTCATTAGGCGACTCGTACGCTGCTGTGCTTAGACGTTTCCATTGTTTAGAACGTAAACTTGATGCATCACTTAAGTTACGCGGTGCCTATAATGACGTCATTCGTGACTACCTAAGTAAAGGTTTTATAAGTGTAGTTGTAAACAACGAGGGCAATTCTCTTCCCTCATATTATATCCCGCATCACGGCGTAGTTCGCGAAGATAAGACATCTACTAAACTTCGTGTGGTTTTAGATGCTAGTTGTAGGACTACATCGGGTCAGTCGATTAATGACATTTTGCATGCCGGCCCTAATCTACAGGGTGATTTATTTAACGTCATAATAAAGTTTCGTCTTTTCCAAATTGGTAGCGCCATCTACCTTCATATCTATAACGAATCGCATCAAGATCAATCGTTCCACGTCTAGTGCGAGCGATACCATATTTCCGTCCCGCTCTATCCCACTCCCTGGAAGAGGCACTGCCTTCGCCTGATTCGTCGACGCGATCGTGGACGCGAGTGACAGTCTAGAACATTCCGCTCGCTAAGAACGCCGTCTCGATACCGCTCCGCGCCGCACCGCTGTATGTGATTAACCGCTTCCACCAAGGAAAACCCGCTCGTGAGTGAAGTGAAAACAAGCAGCTGCATCACGAAACACCAGGAGGAAAAGAAACGAAGAAGGCTGTATAAGGTAAGTGCCTTCCATCCTTGAAATATCCTATACCCACTCAATCACCTCCTCCCGTATCCATCTCCTCTTCCCTTGATCCTTTCTAGGCGACCCAGAACTCGCCCTAATACAGTCCATTCCATTAATCCTTCCCAAGTCGCCTAGAACCCTACGGTTTCGGTGTAAGGCCGAACCATTTTTTTTGGTCCTTCGAGCCGGATTCATTTACGTTTTATACGTTATACCGCTATACCTAGGCAGTTATAGCACCTAGCTATACTTCTAATATATTCACATAACCGTTACATGGTTATTTCCGCCCGCATCAGTAGGTAAACTTTTATGTAGCTACCTACTTATTAAATTATTATTTCTGCAACTATCATAGTTGTCTTATAAATCTCATATTTCAATCAACTTTTATTTCCTCAGCTCTAAAGTGTTGCCTTCTTAGGTAAAATAATAGATACATTAGATATTCTTATTTTGTTTCGTTCTCATTAGCTTATACTTACGTAAGCATGTCACAACAAAAGAAGTCACGCGTGTCGGAAGACAAAGAGATGACAATCTTAGAAGCGAAACGCAATATTTTATTTGAGCGCATCCAAAACATATATGAATGCTCAAAAACCGCCTCTATGTCTGACAGTAATAGCGAAGCATTTCTCAGTTATTGTATAACAGTAGATAGTATTCGAACAGATTTTCATAAGTTGTTAGACGATTATAACGCAAGATTACTTTCTATCAATCCTGATGAAAAACCGAACTATCAGGCGTATACCTCATTCGAAGATCTTTATTGTATTATTAAGCGTATACAATCGCAATTGGAGGGTAAATGTTCGGCAGAGCCCGTTGCCCGCAAACCGAGATTACCGCCAATCGAGATTATGTCGTTTGACGGAGATATACGAAATTGGCCGTTATTCTATGCGAGTTTTAAGTCTACAGTGCACGATAATGGTTCTCTGACAGATGCTGACAGGTTGTACTATTTAATAGGTAAACTGTCACCGAAAGCCCAGTCCGTATTTGCAGGTGTCACACCCAGTGCTGAGAATTATCAGGTCATATTTCAGTCACTACTTGACAGATATCAAGACACGCGCGTTCTAGCGTCTACGTACTTTGACCAAGCTTTAAATCTCAAACTGTCCAGCAACGCGTCTGTCTCGAATTTCCAGCTGTTTATTGATAACTTCGTAACCGCGGTTAATTCTCTTAGGAATTTAAAATTAGAAGATCTTTCCGACTTTATGTTGCTTCAACTCGCTTTAAAAAAGTTTGACACTGATACAATTCGCGCATTCGAGATGACGGAACGCAATAATAAAATACCTACACTAGATAGTTTTATTTCGTTCATCAAAGATCAGTGTCGAATATTTCATAATACGCAGTCGGGTTCACCTGGCCCGTCTAACACTAACAGCAACAAACAAAGGTTGAATAAATCGCGAAATAGTAATAATAACTCGGTCCCTAATCCACAATCTTACGTAACATGTTCGGAATCTAATAGTAATAATTCACAGAAGTGTCTGTGCAGTAATATAGTGCACGACCATTACTATAAGTGTCCCACCTTTAATGATTTAAATCCAATTGCTCGTTTTAAAAGCGTAAAAGATAACAAAGCTTGCATTAATTGCTTAAGCATAAAACATAAAACGAGTAATTGTTCCAGTAGAACGAGATGTCGCTCGTGTAAACAAAAACATCATACACTGTTACATTATGATAAAAATAACCGGTTGTCAAGTCAAGCCGCTAACCTTGACACACTTACGAGTACGTCGCAAGTGCAGAACACGGTAGCTGCGCCTTCCGCGTCTGAGGGCGAAGAAGTATCGTTGTGTATGACATCCATTGCGCAGGCGACGCGCACGCGAGGACGGCACTCGCGCATCTATAATGATCCGCGCAGGGCCAAAACGCAGAGTACGGCGTCTAAGACGGTACTGTTAGCGACAGCGCAAGTTATCGTATATGATGTTAATGGGTCGCCGCACATGGTACGTTGTCTGCTAGATAGCGTATCTCAGACCAATCTAATAACATCGGAATGCTTCAAACGCCTCGGATTATGGAATAACTTTAAAAATACTAACTCAACCGTCAAAGGGATAGGCGGATCAGAAAGGCATTGCAGGGGTTCCGTAGATGTTAAAATACATTCGCGTTTTGATAGGAATATTAATTTTAACATTTCTTCGCTTATCGTGGAGCGTATCACGGACGCATTACCGAACGCTAATGTAGACGTAGCATCACTCACTCATCTCGAGTCATTGCCGTTTGCCGACGCGGAGTTTGCGAATCCGGCAGGCATTGATCTTTTGATCGGAGCTTCAATATTTCCGCACTTGCTACTAACTAACATAGTTCGTAGTGAGCGATATGATTTACCGCCCGCTATTGAGACGGTACTTGGGTATGTGATTATGGGTACCGTACCTACGTTACATACTTCTCATTGTATTACGTCTTGTTGTTGTTCTGCTCTTCAAGAGACCAAGGTGGGTGCTAAAACTGTGTGTAAGATAAAGCACTAATTAGCTATGCTATGCTATGCTACGCCATGCTATGCTATGCTACGCTATGCTATGCTAAGCTACGCTACGCTACACTATACTATACTACACATCCGCTTTGTATATAGATGACATTGCCTAATGTCATACCCGCTCCGCTAGCAATTTCGCTTTATGAAGAGCTTATTCAGCTTTTCAAGCGAGGCCAGTTTGATCTTGTCAAATGGACAAGCAACTCTTAGGAGGTTCTCGCACGCATACCAGATTCTCATAAAGCTTCTCCAGACATTGAGTTTGAGAAGTCTGTTCCGCATAAGGTTCTCGGTTTACGCTGGGACAAATCCTGCGATAGTTTTCGGTTTGGCGTCTCACCACCAGATGATAAGTGCACCAAACGCACTATGCTGTCCACAGTGGCTCGACTATGGGACATAATGGGTTTGTGGCTCCCACAATTTTGTACGCCAAGCTCTTGATCAAGGAGCTTTGGCTATCAAAGTGTGAGTGGGATGAAACACCCCCTGACCATATTGTCGCCGCTTGGGGCCAGTTTTGTATTGAGCTTACCGCGCTCAATCAAGTTACTATTCCGCGTTATCTTGGGTTGGTAGATGGATGTACCGTCAACTTAATAGGTTTCACTGACGCCAGCGAGCGTGCTTACGGCGGAGTCGTATATCTGCAAGTCCGCATTGGTTCTAACTACTCGGTGCAGTTAGTTTGTGCCAAGTCTAAGGTCTCGCCTGTTAAAACCATTTCGGTTGCGAGACTGGAATTGTGCGCGGCTCTTCTGCTGTCTCAGTTGCTCCGCAAGGTTCAAGACACAGTTTTGCCCCACTACCCCATTAATAAAATACACGCATTTTCCGACTCCAAGGTAGTGCTCGCTAGGATTTATTCTTCTCCTCACCGCTGGCAGACTTTTGTCGCCAACCGCGTTAGTAAATTGATTGAACTTGTTCCCGCTACTTGTTTCAATCACGTCGCGGGTTATCATACTCGTCTTCAGGAAGAACTCTCCATAGATCATATTGACTGGAAGTTTATTCCACCAGCATCACCACATTTCGGTGGATGTTGGGCAAGCATGGTCAAAGTAATTAAAACGCATCTGTTCAAAGTTATAGGTCCACAGATCCTCTCTTACGAAGAGCCTTTAACTGTCCTTGCACAAGTCGAGGCACTGATCAACTCGCGTCCGCTTCCAACTCAGTGAGATCTAGCCTGAAGTTGGACCTACCTCTTAGTTTAAGTATTTAGTTAGTAGTTTTCGCTATTATTGCGTTTGTAGTTTTCGCTAAAGTTAATTTAGATTAATTTATTGTCATATCGCTGTCTTAGCCTATTGATGGGTTATGCGGTAGTACACCCAACATAGCTAAGTTCAATTCTATTTTTTTTAAAGGCAACCCTTTAGGGCCGGGGGGATATGGTAGCGCCATCTACCTTCATATCTATAACGAATCGCATCAAGATCAATCGTTCCACGTCTAGTGCGAGCGATACCATATTTCCGTCCCGCTCTATCCCACTCCCTGGAGGAGGCACTGCCTTCGCCTGATTCGTCGACGCGATCGTGGACGCGAGTGACAGTCTAGAACATTCCGCTCGCTAAGAACGCCGTCTCGATACCGCTCCGCGCCGCACCGCTGTATGTGATTTACCGCTTCCACCAAGGAAAACCCGCTCGTGAGTGAAGTGAAAACAAGCAGCTGCATCACGAAACACCAGGAGGAAAAGAAACGAAGAAGGCTGTATAAGGTAAGTGCCTTCCATCCTTGAAATATCCTATACCCACTCAATCACCTCCTCCCGTATCCATCTCCTCTTCCCTTGATCCTTTCTAGGCGACCCAGAACTCGCCCTAATACAGTCCATTCCATTAATCCTTCCCAAGTCGCCTAGAACCCTACGGTTTCGGTGTAAAGCCGAACCACAAATCGCTCTGTCAGCTGATTGCCGCCAAACGTTTCTCAATATCGGCGTTTGCTGACCGTAGATTTCAACGTATTTTATATAGTTTTTACAATTAGGAACCTTTATCCGTGTAACAGTTCAATCGTGTTTGTTTAGGACTCAAGTCTAGCCCATATCACGCGTTACGAGTTGTTCGCCAGTTGATCGCTGATGAAGGCGATCACTTTCCCGCCGCAGCAGCTGTTGCTACTTCCGCTTTGTATATGGATGACATTGTCTGTAGTGTCATATCCGTTCCGCTAGCAATTTCGCTTTGTGAAGAGCTTATTCAGCTTTTTAAGCGAGGCCAGTTTGATCTTGTCAAATCCACAAGCAATTCTAAGGAGGTTCTCGCACGCATACCTGATTCTCATAAAGCTTCTCCAGACATTGAGTTTGAGAAGTCTGTACCGCATAAAGTTCTCGGTTTACGCTGGGACAAATCCTGTGATAGTTTCCGGTTTGACGTCTCACCGCCAGATGATAAGTGCATCAAACGCACTATGCTGTCCACAGTGGCTCGACTATGGGACATAATGGGTTTTGTGGCTCCCACAATTTTGTACGCCAAGCTCTTGATCAAAGAACTTTGGTTATCAAAGTGTGAGTGGGATGAAACACCCCCTGACCATATTATCGCTGCTTGGAGCCAGTTTTGTATTGAGCTTACCGCGCTCAATCAAATTACTATTCCGCGTCATCTTGGGTTGGTAGATGTATGTACCATCAACTTAATAGGTTTCGCTGACGCCAGCGAGCGTGCTTACGGCGGAGTCGTATATCTGCAAGTCCGTATTTGTGTAGAATTCGGGCTAAGAATGGGTATTTTTTAACACAGATCAGTGGAAGCGATTAATTCATCCAGTCTTAGCCCAAGACAAAGGATCTAACACATGGGCCAAGTTTCTTGGCGCTAAGAATTAAACAACTTACTTACCAAATATCTCCTGGTGATGTTCTTGAGTGGAGTCCTGGAGGCAAGTTAGACACACACGAGACTAAAATTGGCCAATATTAGCAAGTGAATTATCTTTACTTTACCAGACTCCACGCAGCGTCTTCAATCAGCAAATTCTTCCGGCACCAACCACGTGCATCGGATTCACTCAAGTTTTACAATGTTCGTTAAAATACTATTTTTATCACAATTAACCGGTGCCAGTTATTGATCAAGGAAGTGGCAATCAAACGGGTTCTAAATACAAGATCAAAACGCTCACCACGAAATCTATCCAGAGCTAGCTTTTTTCGCTGACCGCGGGAAACGACAATGAACGAAAAGATTGACAGTTCAGTGTGACCATTGTCAGAAATTTTCAATAGACTAAACAAAATGTTACTCAATCGATTTAATCGATTTGACTTATAATAAAAACTAATTCTATTTCAAACATCCACCCGCCCCGGACCGGCCTACCGGTCCGCTAATCGGTTGGTAGACGTGACAATGTTGCAACCGCTCTCCTCAGAATCGAACCGTCCACCAAGACCTCAGCAAATCGGGGAACTCCATCAGCCCCAGTTACCAAATGAAGGATGCGCCCCCTGCGCCATCTGAGTGGCGGAAGGTTAGCCTCCTTGATCAAAACGAGGTCTCCAATCTTGGGTGGATCGGTCTTGTCGGTCCACTTAACGCGTTGCTGGAGTATGTGCAAATATTCCAAATTCCAGCGTTTCCAAAAGCTCTGAGTAATCTGGCGTACCAATTCAAAACGCGAGAGACGACCAGGTCTCGTATCAATATAGGGGTACTCAGGCAAGGCGACAAGTGGGCGACCAATCAAAAAATGGCCCGGCGTAAGGGCCTCCAAATCATTCGGATCTGAGGAGATCGGGCACAATGGCCGAGAGTTCAAAACGGCCTCAATCTTACAAAACACAGTTGCGAGTTCCTCAAATGTAAGAACAGACTCACCGATTGTCCTGCGCAAGTGTGTTTTGGCCGATTTTACGGCGGCCTCAAATATACCACCCCAGTGTGGACAATTTGGTGGGGAAAACAACCAATTTATCCCACGTCGGGCAAGCCTATCACCTATATCAGCTTTGTTGGTTTCAAGGAAATTAACAACATCATTCAAATAATTATAGGTGCCCTTGAAGTTAGTGCCGCAGTCAGAACGGATCAAGGAAGGCATCCCTCTGTGGGATACAAATCTGTCAAATGTGGCTACAAACGCCTCGGTCGTAAGCGAGGAGACCAGTTCTAAGTGTACGGCCTTTGTGGAGAGACAAACAAAAACACACAAGTAGGCCTTAACAGTCTTGCTGTTTCGAAGTGTCGACGTTTTCACCAAAAAGGGACCTGCGAAGTCCGTGCCAACACCGTCAAACGTCCTGCTCTCAGTTACGCGATCTGCCGGTAAGTCTCCCATCAAGGGCTGCATGGTAGAAGCCTTGAGCTTATAGCAAGGGATGCAGCGAAAGACTACACTCCGAATAATTCTTCGGGCAGACAAAATCCAAAATTCGCGTTGCAAAATGGCCAAGAGCGCATTACAACCAGCATGCGAGTTTTTAAGGTGACGGTCAGTTACCAACAAGCGTACCAAATGACCGTCCTTAGGTAACAAAAGGGGGTGACGTGCTCCGTAAGGGAGGTTGGCGTTCTTGAGACGCCCTCCAACGCGCAAGAGACCCGTATCGTCCAAAAAGGGGTTCAATTTAGATACAGCTCCCGACAATTTCGATTTCCCCGACTTGAGGATAGCAATCTCCCCTTCAAAATGCGCCAATTGCACAGAACGAACCCAAAAGGTGAGGGACTCCTGTCGTTCCTGTGGTGAGAGAAACGGTGTCAGTCGTTTCTGTTGTGGGTGCCTAAAATTAAAAACAAAACGCTTTATCCAAGCAGTGACACCTAACAACTTGTCGAGGGAGCTGTAGCGATTCAACAAAAAATCGGGGTCGAAGGCGCATTCTACCTTCTCAAGAGCGAGTGTTCGTAGACCCGGCAAATTAGAAGTATTCAAAACTGGCGTTCGAGGCCAATCAATTTCTGGTCGACTCAACCATTCCGGACCCCACCACAGCGAATGACCTATCAAACTAGGCGTCAAGCATCCGCGCGAGGCACAATCAGCGGGGTTGAGCTCACCTGGCACGTGTCTCCAAACAAGTTTGACTTCGGATTTCTGGATTTGGGAAACGCGATTAGCGACAAATACCTCCAAAGTGTGGACAGAAGCCTTCAACCAACAAAGAACAATTTGGCTGTCTGTCCAGGCGTAGGTCCCATTAATGCAAATGCTTTTACCCAAAGTACTGGACACGTGGTTCAACAAGCGTACAAGAAGGGCTGCTCCCGAGAGCTCCAATTTTGGAATGGTCAGAGATGTCCGAAGGGGTGCCACCTTGCTCTTTGCCATGATCAGGGAAACCCTCACCTGACCTGAGGCACTAACTGTGCGCAAGTACACCACGGCGGCGTGACCACGTTCCGAGGCGTCACAAAACCCGTGAAGGGTGGCCTTGTACTTCCCGGGAGGAAGGATGGGACGAGGCAAGGAGATCTCGTTGACGGCAGGAAGTGAGGATACAAAAGAGGTCCATTCCTCAACAAGAGTGCCGTGTAGAGGTTCGTCCCAGGTCAATCCTGCTGTCCAAAGCTTCTGCAAGAAGCATTTTGCCCAAAATATGATAGGACAAATCCAACCGTTCGGATCAAAGGTTCTGGCGACAGTAGACAACACGAGACGTTTAGTCCAAGAACAAGGCAGTTTCAAGTCTACGTTATACGTAAAGATGTCTTGGACTGGTCTGTACTGAACGCCGAGAACAGCCATCATGGCGGGGTTGTCAGCAATCTCAAATAGATGTGGATCTTGCTGATGATCCTCTGGCAAGCCTTCCAAAAGCGCTGGTGAGTTGGAAATCCATTTACGCAACTCATAACCAGCGGAGGCCAAAATACCTATCAATTCGTCCCGCAGGAGGATCGCCTCGTCCGCTGTGGAGGCGCCCGAGCAAATGTCATCGACGTAAATATCGTCCTTCAAGATGGCGGAGGCTCTTGGGAAACGTAGGCCTTCGCGGTCTGCGAGCTCCCAAAGAGAACGTATTGCCAAGTAGGGGCTTGACCTTAACCCGTACGTATTTGTATTGAGCTCGTAGACGACCATGGGATCGCGAGGAGACTCTCTCCAAAGGATCAGCTGGAAGCGACGGTCATCAGGGTGGATAATCGTCTGCCTGAACATCATTTTTATGTCGGCCACAAAGACAACCTGATGTCGTCGGAAGCTGGTGATGACGTCACAAAGGTCCTTGACCAACTTGGGACCAGAATGCAAGCACTGGTTCAAGGATACGCCTGTTGAAGTCTGCGCAGAACCATCAAACACTGTGCGCAGCTTGCCAGTCGATGGCTTCAATACCGCATGATGCGGGAGAAAGTAATGCTCCACCGAACGCCAATCCAAATTTGACACAGACATGTGTCCCAACTGTTCATATTCCCTCATGAACTCAATGTACTTCTGTCTGAGCTCCGGATCACGACCCATGCGGCGCTCCATGGCCAACAACCTCTTTTCGGCTAAAGGTCGTGACTCACCAAGCGGAGGCCGAACAGACAGGAAGGGAAGCCTCGTAATAATCCGACCAGAACGGAGTCGACCAGTGTTGTTCTGGAAGAACAGCTCGCACTCCTCATGTTCTGGATTCAAACGGGCAACTTGAGGGGGCTCCTCTACCTCCCAAAACCTCTGAACTGCATCAGAGAGAGCAGAGCCTACAGCCAACAAATTATCAAGTTCGGGTGGAGGGGGGTCCCTAGGTACAGGTCCCATCAAAGCAAATCCAAATATGGTCGGGATGGCAGTCAAACCATTTGGCACCAAGACCCGTTTCCCACCAATCAAAATTCCACCGAGGACATCAGAGCCAATCAACAAGTCGATTTGTCCCGGTGTGTCAAATTTGGGGTCTGCCAGTTCCAATCCCGCTGTCAAATTCACCACAGCAGCGGGTAGCTGCTTCTGTGGATGCATACCCAAAATATTCTTCAACACAATAGCCGAGGTTTTAATCCTCAGGTGTGAAGATTCAACAGGGCCAAACAAAACCTTAACTTGCCCTTCAACATTAGAGGCTACGTCCCCTATGCCCCGTATACAATATGGAAAAGAACCCATATTTAATTTAACCTGCCCTACCAAATAAGTGGAAACAATGCAACCTTGTGAACCTGTGTCCAATATAGCACGGACAACAACAGAGGTCCCCGTGAGTCCCCAGACCCTAACAGCAACCGTTGGTAGGATAACGGTCTCAAAGGGGGAGGTTGGCGTTATAGGGCAGGGGTCAATGACCTATTGTTGCCTGGGCGGCGACCGTTGACCAGGACCAGGCAAATCAAAATGGGGGTGCGGCTTGAAGTCCTCAAAGGCGCGATGACTCGATCCGCGCGCCATCTGTGGGGGGTCATAGTGACGCACCCGCCCAAAACGAGGTGGGCGCGAGTCAAGGCGGGGACGCTCCGCCAAAGGAGGGGAATACCTGGGGCAGCAGTCATGGTGCTGGTGACGCTGAACAGCACATTCAGGTGCGCGAGAGAGAGGAGGCGTGCGCACGCTACGGTTCTCCAAGCGGGGTGAGCGGCGATCAATTGAGCGAGGCGACTCTCGGCTACGCGCCGGTGAGCCTCGGCTGCCACCTTCAAAACACCCGCCCGTGCGCGGCGTCGGCTGGTTGGACAAGCGGCCAACCTCTCTGGCATTCATACAGAGAATGTCCAAATGCTGTCCTCCACAGTGAGGACAGGGGCGAGAGTTTGGGCAGTCTCGCTGGTAGTGGGACCCCAAACAAGAGAAGCAAAGGCGGCGGGCATTCGCGATGCGCCTACGAGAGGCGACATGCAGGTCCAAGAATGCCCTACAACTGGCCGTTCTGTGCCCCGTGACCTTGCAGTAGGAGCACTCCACTGGGCTCTGCGTGACTGCAAAGCGAGGAGGGCGCCGGTCAACACTGGCTCGGGTGTGAACGCGAGCCTGCTCCTTGACCTTGGGCGGCTGCGACTTAGCCGGCGTGTCACCACCGGAGTTGTCCAAGACCCGGCACTCATCCTCCAGGAACTTCTCCAGGTCAGCAAAGGGGGGCAGATGGGTCGCGCTATCCCCACCAAAACGCTGTTCAAAACGCGACCTCAGGTCGGCAGGCAGCTTCTTCAGCACAATGTGCACCAATAGATAGGACCATTGGTCCACGGGCAGGTCAAGGCACTTAAGTGCGTTGATGGCCACCAAAAGCGGGTTCAACAGTTGGGTGCGCAACCCAGAGACCCGGGTGAGCGTCGGCAAGCCCAAAATCTGCTCAATATGCGTGTCGGCGAGGCCACGCTTATTATGGTACCTACGGGTGATTAGGTCCCGAGCCGTCTGGTACGCCTCGTCAGACACGGGCAGATGCTGGATGAGGCCCTTTGCCTCCCCATCCAGTACCGACATTAGATAGGCCAACTTTTGTGCCGGCCGAAGGTCAGCCCTATCATTGACCAGGCTGTCGAACAAGTTAATGAAGCCCAGGTAGCTTCCTAGGCAGCCATCAAAATGGGGGAGGTCCAAAGTAGGGAGCCTACTCACCAGCCCCGGTGCTGACCTAGGAAGCTCCTGCTTCAGGCCGGGTTGCCCTTCCCTATCGGCAACTAGTTGTCTCGCAGTATTGGAGACAGCATCATACAGGTCTAAGACCTGGGCATAGTCTTCGCTGACCTTATTTCGCTGGTCAGCGGTGAAATCATTGATTGACACTTCAAGACAGCAAGTGCTGAAAGTGCGGAATTGCTGTTCCACACTTGCCAGGCGATCATCAATCCGCTCGTACCTTTGAAGTAGGGCCTGCTGGCGATCAGGCCGGTTCACTAAAGCACTGGCTGAGGCAAACCAGCGCAAATCTGACGCAATAGCACCAGCAGCCGCACGCAAGTCCTTGATAGCTGACATAATCAAAATTTCAAAAGAGCCCGGACAAGCGTTAAACAATATTAACAATCAAACTTAATTTTTCTTAATTCTTTGAAACCAGCAAGGTATTAGCCTGTTTATTGCAAGTGCAGGCAAGTGACAGGTATTTACTGCCCAACAAAATTAAAAGTTTCAGTATATTGAAACAAACACAAAAGTTATCAAAGTTATAACTTATAACAAATTAATAAAGTTGAAACTTCAACTTAATTAGTTAATTATTTGCAACAGACAGACTAACTGTGTTATTTATGATATACAATATGAAGTAAGCACAGAATATGTGTTACCTAGCAATATTATCTATATTATAACAAACAAAGTTTATTAATGTGACCCGCCCAAGTGGCAAGGTCAAGTTTGATTATTACAATGTTTATGAATATATGCAATAAACTAAATTTACTAAATTTATTGATACATACAGCTGTTATATATCCAAACAAACTGACTTATTATGCAACAACAAATTTAAGTTAGATTTTCCAACAATACAAATCAACAATTACTGATTGAGGTTATGTGACAATGTGTTTCAAATTATCTAGGTCAACTTATACAATTAAATATTATGTATTTTAGACAATAACTGACCTGACAAACACTACAATACTGTCTACAAGGTGATAAGATACAAGCTCATACCAATCTGAGTTTATACTCAGTAATGCAACAGCGGCTAAATTTCAACCACGCTCTGCTACCAAAAATTATGTGTAGAATTCGGGCTAAGAATGGGTATTTTTTAACACAGATCAGTGGAAGCGATTAATTCATCCAGTCTTAGCCCAAGACAAAGGATCTAACACATGGGCCAAGTTTCTTGGCGCTAAGAATTAAACAACTTACTTACCAAATATCTCCTGGTGATGTTCTTGAGTGGAGTCCTGGAGGCAAGTTAGACACACACGAGACTAAAATTGGCCAATATTAGCAAGTGAATTATCTTTACTTTACCAGACTCCACGCAGCGTCTTCAATCAGCAAATTCTTCCGGCACCAACCACGTGCATCGGATTCACTCAAGTTTTACAATGTTCGTTAAAATACTATTTTTATCACAATTAACCGGTGCCAGTTATTGATCAAGGAAGTGGCAATCAAACGGGTTCTAAATACAAGATCAAAACGCTCACCACGAAATCTATCCAGAGCTAGCTTTTTTCGCTGACCGCGGGAAACGACAATGAACGAAAAGATTGACAGTTCAGTGTGACCATTGTCAGAAATTTTCAATAGACTAAACAAAATGTTACTCAATCGATTTAATCGATTTGACTTATAATAAAAACTAATTCTATTTCAAACAGTATTGGTTCAAACTACTCGGTGCAGTTAGTTTGTGCCAAGTCCAAGGTCTCGCCTATTAAAACCATTTCGGTTGCGAGACTAGAGTTGTGCGCGGCCCTTCTGCTGTCTCAGTTGCTCCGCAAGGTTCAAGACACAGTTTGCCCCACTACCCTATCAATAAAATATACGCGTTTTCTGACTCCAAAGTAGTGCTCGCTTGGATTTATTCTTCTCCTCACCGCTGGCAGACTTTTGTCGCCAACCGCGTTAGTAAATTAATTGAACATGTCCCTGCTACTTGTTTCAATCACGTCGCGGTTATTGAGAACCCCGCTGATTGCCTGTCTCATGGTGTTACTCCACTTAATCTTCTGCATCATCCATTGTGGCATCGTGGACCTTCTTGGATTTCCCATGATCCGTCAGAGTGGCCCATGCAACCCTTTGACCACAGTGCAGAGGATGAGGATGTACCCGAACGGAAGTCTGTTTCTCATCCCGTGATTGTTGAGGTTGCTGAATCTCCGATCTATGCACTCGCACTACGCATGTCATCGTGGTCTAAGTTACTCCGCGCCATCGTATATGTCTGTAGGTTTCTTAGGCACCTACCTAATGGGACTTTTGTTTCAAGAACTGACCTTGAATTTGCAGAATATTAGTTACTACGAGCTGTACAGGCTGTTCATTTTAGTAACGACATTCAAAATTTGAAAAATAATGTACCTTGTTCTCCCGCTATTCTTAGGCTCAAGCCGTTTCTCGATGAGCACGGCATCATGCGCGTTGGGGGTCGTCTGTCAAATTCGGATGAACCTTATAACTACAAGCATCCTTGCATTCTACTGCGTCATGATCATGTTGTCGATCTTCTTGTTGATTTTTATCACAAGAAGCATCTCCATTCTGGTCCAGAGTTACTTATGTCCTTACTTAGGCATAAATATTGGGTTTTAGCTGCTCGACGAATAATTCGTCACAGATTACATAAATGTAACGTCTGTTTCAAATTTCATTTGCGTCCGATTTTCCCTCCCATGGCAGATCTTCCTAGCCAGTGCGTCAATCAGGTTGATAAAGCGTTTACACATACCGGTTGTGATTACGCAGGACCACTGCAGTATACGCCAGTGCGTGGTCGAGGTGTTAAAAGCCGTAAAGCTTGGCTATGTATTTTTACATGCTTAACGACGCGCGCTACGCACATTGAAGTTTCGACGGATTTAAGCACGGTGTCATTCCTGGCAGCCCTTAAATGATTTCTTTCACGACGCGGCCCTATACAGTGTTTGTACACGGATAACGGCATTTGTTTCGTGGGCGCAAGCTCTTATTTACGCGACCTTTATAAGTTTCTCAGGGAAGAATATTGTACTCGTCTTCAGGAAGAACTTTCCATAAATCACATTGACTGGAAGTTTATTCCGCCAGCATCACCACATTTCGGTGGATGTTGGAAAAGCATGGTCAATGTAATTAAAACGCATCTCTTTAAAGTTATAGGTCAACAGACCCTCTCTTACGAAGAGCTTTTAACTGTCCTTGCACAAGTCGAGGCGCTGATTAACTCGCGTCCGCTCACGGCATTGAGTAGTGACCCTGCAGAACCATCCGCGTTAAGCCCTGCACATTTTCTTAACACAGTGCCACTGTCGTCATTTCTGGCTCCTGAAGCAGACTCTTCAGGCTTGCTCCAGAGACATACTCTGCTGGATAAACTCGTGCAGTCGTTCTGGCGGCGCGTGCGGAATATCTCCACCAGCTTCAGGCTAGATCCAAATGGAATAGTCCTGCATCCCCTATACAGGAGGGTACGTTGGTCGTCATAATACATGATAATGCTCCGCCGCTTTCATGGCCGTTAGCCATCGTGGAGAAACTGCATACTTCCAGAGACGGTACAACCCGCGTTGTTACCGTGAAAACCGCGAAGGGGAGCTACGTGCGCCCTGTTGTACGTCTCTGTCCGCTTCCAACTCAGTGAGATCTAGCCTGAAGTTAGATCTAACTCTTAGTTTGAGTATTTAGTTTATAGTTTACGTTATAATTGTTTCGCTAAAGTTAATTTAGATTAATTTTAATATCATATCGCTGTCTTAGCCTATTGATGGGTTATGCGGTAGTACATCCAACATAGCTAAGTTCAATTTTATTATTTTTTAAAGGCAACCCTTTAGGTCCGGGGGGATATGGTAGCGCCATCTATATTTGCCATTGATAGTTAATTATGTCAACACCTAGCTAATAAATTCCTTTGCATACCGCAGTGTCAGGACGAGCGATCTTTTATCCCATTCCCTCCCAAAGGCACGCCTCGCTCTAATTGGTCGCGGAATTTAATGACGCTGCGATCAAGTCGAAAATCAACCGTCCCGCTGACCGGCTGTGTCCTGGTGCAGCTCCGCGCCGCGACGAATACATGCAGCACCGCAATATTTTACCGCTATTTTATACTATAAATGAGAACTAAACCGCCCGCGGGTGTAGTGGAGAGATCGGTGCAGCTTCAGGACTCTCGAAGACGCCGACGGCCGCTATCTTACAAGGTAAGGCGTGCTCCCATACCTCCACCTCCTATTCCTCCAATTAACCACTCTTCTAGGTGATTTACCAGCCATCATATACAATCCACAATAATTAATAATTTTTCCATATCACCAAATCGCCTTGTACATATTTTCGGTGCAACGCCGAACCAGGCAGAAAACATTTCTTTTATATGAGCTTAAATTACAGTCTTTATAATAGTTAGGCAATTTATTAAACAGTCGAATAGCCATACAAAATGAATTTTTGCTATGCATTGCTGTGTTTTGTCGATCGACCTGTAGTTTGTAGGGAAAACGGTAACTTCTTTGTACATTTATGCTGGTTTTAATAAATAGGCTAGGGTTTTTATACACAAGACAGGCTCAACCATGCCAGTAGACATGGTTTTTCTGCCTCATTTTACAAGTATGAGGGGTCCGTCTAGTAGAGCAGAGCGAGACCAATTTAATGATTGGTACATACCTTTTACCTATTGGACTAATGTCTATGTTATAGATAATGCTCTTCAATTTTATATTGGGCTACGTTTTTCCTCGTCTCCGTATTTATAAACAAAGTATTATTAAAATATTTATAATTTCACTATTTTTATTGTTTTACTAATGGCCATGACTATCAACGTCACACTGGTTGACCAAGTTATTTCAAATTCAACGCAATTGTTAAATAAACAATAAAAACACTCATTTATTTATATTTGTAATGACAAAATAGCTTTTTAAATATGCACGTGCGTTTTTAAAAAGTAATTTATCGTAGTGATTGATTGGATATTTATAGAAAATTTAAAATGGTCGGGTCATGTGAAATTTTTGGCACCTCACAACTCAGTTCCTAAAATAAACCAATTATGGAAAATATGGCAATCCAGATGATTGCAATACAATTTTATTTGTTTTATGGAAATAAATCTGTTTGAAATTAATATTCTGAAAAAAATCACTGACACATCGGGCACTAAGACTAGAGTGACGTATACCAATGAGGGATTTCTGAAATAACGCCCACTAAATGGCAGCACTAGGACATCAGGTCCAAAAACCTGTTAAAAGTATTAGCTCCTATATTTTCTTAAGTCAAACTCAAACTCAAAATCATTTATTCATTTAGGTCACAAAGTGACGCTTATGAACGTCAAAGATTAAAGTTAATTACTAGATGATTCTACATTTACATTTACTGCCACGTTCGCAATGCAATAGGTAGAACCACGAGAAAGAACGGGCAATAAAACTCGTGGCCACTCTTTTTAACTGCCAGTATAATTCTTTTACATGTTATATTTGTAAGGAGCTGCAACTGTTTCACATTGTGAGTTATCTACTATTGCAAAAGTTAATAGTTATTGATATCATACTCAAGCAATAAATTATGTTCATTTAGTAAGCCTCCCAAAGTGAATATGGTGAAACAGGAGCATCCACTTACGTCTTTTGATGTAAGCAACTCGCGAACATGACTGTTCTGATCTATGGTGGAACAGTATGTTCCGAAAAGTAATGGTATATGAACCTGCAGCAATTTACAATCTAATAGTTAGCAGTTCATGACCACGAGTTACCCTCACCTTACAAATCCGATAAATTATAATAAAAAGAGTAGAAAAAGAATGCAAATGTAGTATAAAAGAGAATACGGTAATTAACTACACTATAAAACTGCCTATTGACCTAATAATAAAAAGAAATTGACCTAATAAAATAATATTTATTTCCAAGCGTACTTGTCGTCAAGATACTCATTTAAACTATAATATGCCTTCAGCAAAAGATTATTTTTAACAATTATCTGAAACGACCCTAAAGGCAAGTCCAAAATATTACTTGGTATCTTATTATACATTCTTATACTAAGCCCAATAAAAGAGCTATGCGTTTTGTGTAAACGGAAATATGGTACACATAATTTGTGCCTGTTTCTAGTATTAATATTGTGTATGTCACTATTCATTTTGTAAGAATTTATATGTAGTCGTACATGCATAACACTGGCATAAATATATTGTGATGCTACAGTAAGAATACCAATATTTTAAATTTATCTTTAAGTGAGACACTTGTCTTTAACTGGTAAATGGCCCTAACTGCCCGTTTTTGTAATATAAAAATATTTTCGATGTCAGCGGCCCTACCCCATAATAATATGCCATATGACATAACACTATGAAAATAGCTAAAATAAACCAATCTAGCCGTATCGACATCAGTCAACCTACGAACCTTCTTAATGGCATAAGCAGCTGAGCTAAGTTTCCCTGAGAGATATGTAACGTGCGCACCCCACTGTAATTTCGAATCAAGTGTTATTCCTAGAAATAATGTAGATTCAGATGTTTCGAGAACATCGTCATTTAGAGCTATGCTAGGACCAAGTTTTCTGACATTAGGGAGAGCAAACTTAATACATTTTGTTTTTTTGGCGTTCAGTAGTAGATTGTTTACATTAAACCATTTAGTTACTTGAATGAGCGCACTGTTTATTTCATTAAAATGTTCCTTATTTCTATCTACTTTGAATATCAAAGAAGTATCGTCAGCAAACAGTACAACGTCACAAATGTTTTTCAAGTAAAAAGGTAAATCGTTTATGTAAACAAGAAACAAGAAAGGCCCTAGGATGCTGCCTTGCGGCACTCCTAAATCAACAGGTAAGCCACTGGATTTTGAGCCGTTTATTTCAACACATTGGATTCTGTCACTTAAGTATGACTTAATGACTTCCAATGCTTTAGTCTGTACGCCGTAATGTCTAAGTTTGCATAAGAGCGTTTCATGGCAGACACAATCGAATGCTTTCGAAAGGTCGCAAAACACACCAATAGCATTTTGGGCATTCTCCCATGCACTGAATATGTGTTTAAGTAACGCTACTCCTGCATCTGTTGTCGAGTGACCCTTGGTAAATCCATATTGCTCACTATGAAGGAGGCTGTTTAGATTAAAATGTCTAAGTAATTGCTTGAGTATGATCTTTTCAAAAATCTTACTAAAGGCAGGTAGTATCGATATTGGCCTATAATTACTAGGATCAGTCTTACTGCCGGATTTGAAAAGAGGTATTATCCTACTGTGTTTCATAAGATTGGGAAAACACCTGATTCAATACACTTATTAAATAAGTTGCTTAAATAAGGAGCTACTACATCAATTATACTTTTTAAAACCTTAACAATCCCAGAGATCACCTGTATTCTTAGACTCTAGAGATTGAAAAGTACTTATAATGTCGGTAGAATTAATACAATGGAACTTAAATAATACATCACATTTTCCTACACTAGATTCTAATAGGTTTTCTGCGACTATAGCTAATGATTTTAATTCTCTAGTAGTAGTAATCGGTATGCTAGCAAAGAATTTATTAAATGTGTGTGCGACTTCTTTGTCATTATGAATTAATCTGTCTCTATCAAATAAACTAAAACTATTACCTCTTAGTGTTGTCTTACCTGTTGCTTCATTAATAGCTCGCCAGGTTGCCTTAATTTTATTCGAGGATTGTTCAATTTTGTTCCTAACGAATAATGCCTTAGCTGTATTGCACACTCTTTTAAATATCTTGGAATAATTCGTAAGATACTTAGTGAAGTTCGAATCAGAATTGTATCTCTTCATACCGTACAACTCGTGCATCTTTGCTCTGCTTTTGTAAATACCTGCAGTAGCCCACTCACTAAAAGCTCGAGATTCCTTAACTACTTTCTCCTTAGTCCTAAAAGTATTCTGAAAATCCTTGTTAACTACATTAAATAAATTATTGAAATTTTCATTTGGCGAATCAATCTCCATTAAATCAGGACTCATAGCATTCATTCCAATCAAAATTTTATTCCGGAATTCATTAAACTTATGCCTAGGTAATGGCCTAACTAACACTTTCTGTATGATGCTATCACTATAATACGGAAACCTTGCTAATTGACCACAGTGATCCGAAGTTAATTCAGAACTAACTAATTTATTCGAAACTGTACAATTACTAAATATATTGTCAAGACAGGTGGATGATGTTACTGTAATCCTAGTTGGTTCAAGGAACAAATTTTTTAAATTAAATGATTTAAATAGATTTAAAAATCTAGAAGTCATTACTGAATGATCAAGAATATTTACATTAAAATCACCACAAACTATAATACCTTTTTTTTTGCTCCTAATTTTAGTAATTGCATCTTCAATAACTGATTCAAACAAGCTAAAGTTACTTAACGGTTGACGATATACACATATGATAATATGCTGCTCAAGTTCTACACATGACAGTTCCACAGTGCGTTCTATAGACAAACTTGCTATGTCTTTCCGTTCTTTACATGTTAAGCTATTTGAAACAATAATCAAGGATCCACCATGAATAGCGTGTTCCTAGAGAAGGCACTGTGTACCGTGTATTGCGAGTTATTTAAGAATTTAATTTGGTACTCTTTTAGCCAGTGTTCTGTAATACACATAACTTGTATACTGTGATTTTCTAAATATAAACTTAATTCTAAATCCTTGCCAGATAGACCTTGTATGTTTTGATGTGCTACATTCAGTTGAATTTGTCTACCCTTTGTCCTAGTCTTAAGTTTAAAGAACTTGTGTCAGTACATTCAATAGAAGAATTAAGATAGGAACTATTTACAGAAGCTAAATTCTTGGATACCCTACATGTACCTGTGTCATTTTGTAAATTAAATGCTAATAATTTAGCAACTTGTCTTCTATAAAATAGTGGCAGATACATAGTATCTTTGGTCAATGTAAAATTATTAATAAATTTATTAATGTCAAATAATAAAATAAAATCTTTATATTGCCATGTCAAATTGTATAAGCACAAGTTGAGTTCATGAATATAACTATTCATTGTTTCATTTAAGCTATAAGAATAAGTCTGTTGTTGTGTTTAGTTTGTATGTATGAATCTGTAGTTATCTGGCAGTCAATTGGCCCTGACGTATACGAAGCATCGTCTTGTGGCAAATAAGTATCGAACACCCTCATTGGTGTAGTGCTTGGATGGTGACGATGATTTTGAAATTTCCATATTGACAGGTTATTCATCATTCAAATTGATGTACTTACATACAAATTAAGGGCAGCAAAACTAGGCTAAAATCACTGTTAAGGTCA
Source organism: Euclidia mi (assembly GCA_944739405.2). Lineage (NCBI taxonomy): Eukaryota > Metazoa > Arthropoda > Insecta > Lepidoptera > Erebidae > Euclidia > Euclidia mi. Next base: position 36,045,063 of record OX123183.2, on the reverse strand, counting down.
AACATTAAAAGTCTTCTTGGATTTTGTTTAATTTTTTATGACTCCCTTGGGAAATTTACTTTCAACTTGAACGACTTGCTTACGTGAAATATTGTTCCGATAGCGGTGTGTTCACCGTTTCACGTGTTACGATGAGATTGACAGGCTTTATATTAGGTAAACTATATATACTATATATACATATATACTTGTTTAGTACAAATGTGAATTTCGTGTGGGTAAGGTAATGTATATTACCAAAGATACTTGAGCTTGGTGACAGTAGTCATCATCATCAGCCTTAAACAGTTCACTGCTAGACCAGGCCTCTTTATTGAAAGGAGGAATTGGCCTACTATACCACGCTGGCCAAACGTGTTGGTATATGGTTTGTATGAAGTTTGCCTTCTCTTACAGTGCTGTTATCTGCATACTATGCTCCCTCTGTCAGCTCTGACGACACCCATGGGATGATGTAGGGTGGTGAAATCTGGGGGCACGGCAGTGCCCCCACCAAGTCGAGCAAAAAAAGCGGCACGGCCGTACCATCCTTTTCTCGAAGCAATTCAGGCCACTTTCGACCCCCTATAACTTCGTTGTGGATAAAACTAGAAACCTGATTGTTTAGTAACCATGCAGGCATTGTATAAAGATGGTGTATTTCAAATTTCATTCAATTTGAACCAGTAGTTTAAGAATTATAACGAGTCAAAATTTCTTAATTTTGTCACTCACTGACCGATCATCAAAAGTCTAAGGCACTTCTAGCAAACATAGAAGCTTCAAATTTAGGAAACAATTAGTGTTTAGTGTATGAACCAAGGAAAAACTAAAATATATTTCAATTTCGGTCTAGTTTTCGAGATACATCAACTGCATTAATAACTTTGTAATCCCATATGAATATAAAGGATTACAAAATTACATTTGCAGTTAGAGCTTTAATTAAGAAAATTCGTTGTTGGTGTACAAGAAGTAGAAGGTACCGGAAAGGACAAAAGTAAGACTATCTACAAAAAGAAATGAGATCCCATAAAAACAATACTTGTCAAAAATACCAAGTCTCGCGACCGTAAAAAGTAGTGAGATCCATGTAATACCAAGTCGGTTAATTAAAAATCTTTAATGTTTTAAATAAATATATTGACTTGGCAATCGCATTAAGCAATCTAATTTATATATTTATTACTTATGAGATATATTGTGTTTCTATGCGATGGCCGAGTCAATCTATTTATTTAAAACATTAAAGATTTTTAATTAACCGACTTGGTATTACATGGATCTCACAACTTTTTACGGTCGCGAGACTTGGTATTTTTGACAAGTATTGTTTTTATGGGATTCCGTATTCTTAATCCGTCACAACAGGGACGATCCGTCACCACACGGACGGACAGTAGTCACTATAATAATAATATCAGCCCTATTTATAAGCAGTTCCACTGCGGGACACACTAGGGAGTATTACCATAGTACAAAAAGAATAGTAGGATAGCTTCATACAAATCGGCTGCCGCCGGTTTCAATGTACGCGTGAGTCGCCAGCACCGTGTACGCACGCTCTTTTCACGCACACAATCTCATAGACGAGCGCGGCCCGGCGCGGCCTCAGTACGGGATGCGCCGCGCGTTTGATCGCGCGCATTCATGTAGGTACTACACTGCTCGCCCACTCGAATTGTTTATATACATTCAGGTTTGTAATAAATGTTATTAATATTATACAATGTGTTAAACGACAGTAAATTAAACTTGTTACTTTTTTCTCGTTAAAAAAGGCATTTAGATAGTTATATAACGCTTAGGTAGTCAGTAGGTATTTGAAACAAAAAATTCAAGCTTAAATTGTGAAGTATTCAGCGCGATCACTTATAAAAGCGGCGAAAAAGCGCGCGCGTCGACAAAGCCGGCGCCGCGGTGTAAATAAGTGACAACCCGTGCGACAACGCAAGAGTAGGCAATTAACTCGCCGAGCGCCTTTAGCTAACCTACTATTCTTATTTTACTATGGTATTTCAAATGTATTAAAACTGGGCAAGTGCGAGTCGGACTCGCACACGAAGGGTTCCGTACCATAATCTATAAAAGAAAATCATGTTTGTTGCAGGTAAACATAAATATTTTTTAAGTTTTTACCTGTTTATTAAGATCGAGTAACAAATTGCTTAAAAATTACGTTTGTTGTATGGGAGCCCCTCCTTTCTTATTTACTTTTTTTATTTAATTATTTATTTTAAAAGGATATATATAACTACATATTCTGGGAAAATTTTAAGCGTCTATCTGTTACGGTTAGTAATTTTGAGCAAAAAATACGAAAAAAAAAACACGTTTATTATATGGGACCCCTCTTAATATTTTCATTTTTTTATTTTTAGTATTTATTGTTATAGCGGTCATCAAAACACATAATTTGTTAAAATTTCAGCTTTCTAGCTCTCACGGTTTATGAGATACAGCCTGGTGACTGACTGACAGACAGACAGACAGACAGCGGAGGCTTAGTAATAGGGTCCCGTTTTTTACCTTTTAGGTACGGAACCCTAAAAAAAATAGCGTGCCTGGTGTAGTCTACGCGAACCAAGCCACGAACCAATAAAACGCTGGTACTATCAATATGCCACACTTGATTTTTTGAGTATTACTCCATTGAAATAGGCTTTGAATATCCTGTAATTGTTTAAGAAAACATTGCAAAAAAATTACGAAAGATCCTTATTTCAGCAATTGGTAGCATACAATATTACAAAGGTGCATTGCAAACTGCACCGCGAAGCTGTTTAAGCTATTCGCCGTTAAACACTGCGCCGAGTTTTGTATGTTGAAAGTGCACACCTAACGACACTTTGTGTAATTCACAAATTGTTTTCTTCGAGTTTGAGTTTTTTTTGTGTACTTTGGTTGCATTACACTCAGAACTCCTTTAGGCTCAAGTGCGGAAGAGATATTAAATATAACTATACTCTACGACTATATTACGAAAAAATAAAGGTAAGCAAAGAAACCAATGATTCACAAACTTAATAAGATAGCAGAATAACCGATTGGGATAACCCTTCCTAATAAAAAAAAAGTAACCATTTCGCATGACAAGGAGTCATCCTTGTCATGCGAAATGGTTACTTTAAGTATAATACTTAAGTTGCCAGGATAATAAATACATCAAAATTTTAGAATCATTGGCATTTTCGTTTCTTTATCATGTATATATAATACTTTATTAGCATAATCAATAATAAAAATCGTTATTATAATTATAAATAATACAGAAAAAAACATAAATATTATGCTGTACCATTTATAAATATAAGGGAAAGAGGTTTTACAAAAACTACTTTATTGAGTCTTTTTTTTTGGTGTCGGGTTGGAAAATCCTCATGGAGTCCCCCCGCCCTGGGGAAAGGGCGAAGGAGACTGTCAGACTCTTACTGACTAAAAACCAACCCGTGTTCCTCATGTACCCGTGTGTCGGAGGGGTATCGCCGAAGCATTCCTCGGTACCCCCCGACGGGTATTGGCCCGCCAGATGGTCAGGCGGGCCCCGAACAAAACCCCCTTGACGGCGGATGATGGTGTTGGGTTCCGCCGCCAAAACACCCAGCGGCCGCAGAGGAGGGACAGAAGAACTGTCCCTCGCACCCGCCCCTTTGGACGCATCCTGCGCAGCCCTCCGTCAAGCCCACCCGGAGCGTCCACTCCCGGGATCTCGCTTAGCTTCACCGTGGCCGTGGGTGACCTAACCACGGTTACTAAGCCCCTCCCCCCAACAAGGTGGAGATCCCACAGGGGGGACTTTATTGAGTCTTTCGCTAGGAATATTTAACTAAAATCAACTTTTTTGATAAGTAGGCGACATTACAAGAACCATTTTTATGGTTTGTTTACATTTTATGTTTTCGTATCTTGAACAGACTATACATACTTATTTGACAATAAGCACGCATATAACATTATATTTTCTTTTACAGATGGCTGCAACACATTGGGGAGCGCTACAACTACAGTGAACATTATTATTTTGTTAGCATACCTTCTTCCAAACATCATTAGATAATTTCGTGTACCTCCATTAGTTAGAATTTATAATCGACATGTTCATACAAACGTATAGAACCAGAAATCCAAAAGTTTCTATGACTGAACAAATTCTTCAATATATTTTCACCGTTGATACGTTGTAGCTGTGCCAACCCAAATTTATGTATTTCATTAAATGGAATACACGAAATATGATTCTATTTTACTTAATTTCCCTGAGCTGTTAATTTAAAGCTTAAATGTGCCTACAAAATTAAACTTAAAAGAAAATAATTACAACTAGCTCTATTTCTAATTATTTTAATACTTTCAATTTGTTTGGAGATTCTCCGTAATTTGCTTTATATCTGTTTAGTAATTTTAAGAAGTTATCTTGAAACGAAGATTTTTGTATATACTTAAGCATGTAAATATGTGCTCAAATACTATAAATGAAGTATGGCAATTGTGTTAAATATTTTAGTAACATGGTGTTTTATGATCAACAAGATATTCCAAGTTGGTAAAAATATATAGTGACATTGTAACCCACTTAAAACCTCCTAAAATGATAAAAGCCTGCTACATCGTCCGCTTTTAGTGTAATTTGGGAAGAACGACTAAATTTATGTGCACAAGAATGAAAAAAGTAAAAGACAAGAGAAGGATTATTGTACAGTCTGCGCTGGCAGTTAATGAAGACATTTTGCGATCCTTGAAAGTGTAAAAGAAAGAACAAAATTTTGAGAGGTTGTGAACATGAGGGCAAATTGTTGGCATTTTGTCGGATTCGGGATGATTGTGCAGTAAGTATTTGATCTCTGAAAGTTTAGGATAACATGAAATACTTATGACAAAGGTAAAACAATATTAGGTACTAGGAGACAGATTGTGTTCCTGGAAAATCTGGTATTGCTTACAACTTTATTTTCATACGTCACAACCGTACACAAACGTATATTTAACCGTAGTCTGTCTTGACTATATGCACTTAGTTGACGTTTTACATGCAAGGGGATGCAAGGGGGTACAGATACCACCTAAGTACCCCAAGCCAACCTCTCCTGCTCGTGGCGCATCCTGCTGACTAACGGAAGAGGCTCTGGCGACCGACAAATGGCGGTATAACCATTCATAATGGCGTAGAAAAAAGAAATTAAGACCAGTGACGGGCAGCAGCGTCACCGGTGGCGAGGATCTACGTCCTGCGATCGCCAACACGCATGCCCAGCGTGGCGATTATGGGCACAACCTACTATGGCAAGCTACAATAAACCACGGCCCCTAGTTCCCGGTCGCCCCGCTATTCCTGACCACGGCGGCGGTCATGGTTACGGCGGGGTTGGGGGTGCGAAGAATCCCCGGGTTACGATAGGCCGCCACCCTGAGAAACTAAAGCTGACCCTGGCTACGTACAACGGAAGGACGCTGCGACTTGATGAGCATCTTCTTCAGCTGGAGCAAGAACTGAAGTACATAAGATGGCACGTTTTAGGTCTGTGTGAAGTCCGAAGAGCGGGGCAGGACACCATAACCTTGGAGTCGGGCCATCTTCTGTACTTCAGAGAAGGAGACCAACTTTCCCAAGGTGGCGTCGCGTTTCTGGTCCATCGATCCTTAGCTGACAGCATTGTTGAAATGTCTAGTGTGTCAACAAGGGTTGCATACCTCGTATTGAAATTAACCAAGAGATACACCCTCAAGGTTATTCAGGTTTATGCACCGACTTCGGCACACTCGGACGAAGATGTAGAATTATTCTACGAGGATATCTCCAAGGCTCTTCACAACACCCCCAGAGCCCACTACAATGTTGTAATGGGGGACTTTAACGCCAAAGTGGGAGTACAGACCAGTGGCGAATCTTCAATAGGTCAATATGGTTACGGCAGCAGAAACGATAGAGGGCAAATTCTTGTCAACTTTCTCGAAAGAGAGGGGCTATTTATGATGAACTCGTTTTTCAAAAAGCAGCCCCAAAGAAAGTGGACCTGGCGGAGCCCCGATAACAAAACCAAGAATGAGATTGATCTCATCCTGTCGGATAAGAGGCGCATGTTCAGGGATGTCACTGTGGTCGCAAGATTCAACACTGGAAGCGACCACCGACTTGTTCGGGGCACCCTGAACATTGACTACAAGCGCGAAAGAGTCCGCATGATGAAGACCAGGCTCCAACCAAACCAGCTGCAAATTGCCACAGGCTCCAAAAGATTCCAATTAAACCTGGAAAACAGATTCGCCATCTTAGAAACCACCGACTGCGTTGACCAGAAGCTCGACCAAGTGGTGAGCACGCTAAGAGAAGAGGGCGAAAAATTCTGTAAAATGAAGCGTTCTGGTAAGGGTTCAAAGCTTTCGAGAGAGACTCTGGAGCTTATGAGTAAGCGCCGTCAAAATCCCCCGTCAGCCTTATCAGAACAACGGGCTCTTAATAAAAATATAAATAAGCTGGTACGACGCGACCTTCGAGCTTTTAACACGCTTTTAATTGAAAAAGCAATTGAGCAGAACCGGGGATCGAAAGTGTTTGTCCAGCAGCTTGGGAGGAGCCACCTGACAAGACTGACTGCACAAACGGGAACAGTGATTACATCTAAGCCAGAGATTCTCTCGGAAGTTAGACATTTTTACAGCAAGCTGTACGCTTCTCAAGAAGAACGACCCGAAACTCTGAGAGATGAGCCCAGAGCCACCCTTACACGGTACTTTACAGATGACTTGCCCGAAATTAGCATGGATGAGATCGTGATGGCCCTAAAACAGCTTAAAAATGGAAAAGCCCCGGGTGAGGACGGAATCACCACTGAACTCCTGAAGGCTGGAGGAACCCCTGTGTTAAAAAAGCTTCAGGAACTTTTTAATATCGTTCTCTTCACTGGGAGAACTCCAAATGCATGGCACAGAAGCGTGGTCGTTTTGTTTTTCAAGAAAGGTGACAAAACCTTGTTGAAAAACTACCGGCCCATATCGCTTCTGAGTCATGTATATAAGCTTTTTTCAAGGGTCATCACGAACCGTCTTGCGCGAAGACTCGACGATTTCCAACCACCTGAGCAGGCCGGGTTTCGAAGTGGATACGGGACCATAGACCACTTGTACACAGTGCGGCAGATAATTGAGAAGACGGAGGAGTACAATAGGCCCCTGTGTCTAGCATTTGTGGATTATGAGAAGGCCTTTGACACTATTGAAACCTGGTCTGTTCTGGATTCCTTGCAACGATGCCAAGTCGACTGGCGATACATCGAAGTGATGAGATGCCTGTATGAATCCGCAACAATGACCGTCGTAGTACAGAATCAGCATACTGAACATATCCACCTGCGTCGCGGGGTGAGACAGGGTGATGTTATATCACCAAAACTGTTTACAAACGCACTGGAGGATATGTTCAGGCTGCTGGAGTGGAAAGATCACGGCATCAATATAAACGGCAAACGCATCTCTCACCTACGATTCGCAGACGACATTGTTATCATGGCTGAAACGTTGCAAGAATTAAAACAGATGCTGAACAGTCTGGCTGCCTCGTCTCAGCGGATTGGTCTCCGGATGAACTCTGACAAGACAAAAATTATGATCAACAAGCATGTCGATCCGGAACCAGTCGACGTAAATGGAGTCTCCATCGAGGTTGTTTCCGAATACACATACCTAGGACAGATCATACAATTAGGTAGAAACAACTTCGATAAGGAAGTCAAGAGGCGGATACAGCTGGGCTGGGCAGCGTTTGGGAAACTTCGTCGGGTCTTCTCGTCGCCCATACCACAAAGTTTGAAAACAAAAGTCTTCAATCAGTGCGTTCTACCCGTAATGACCTACGGGGCTGAGACGTGGCCACTCACGGTACGGCTTGTCCACCAATTCAAGGTTGCTCAGCGAGCTATGGAAAGAGCTATGCTCGGAGTTTCTCTTAGGGATCGAATCCGGAACGAAATCATTCGGCAGAGAACTAAAGTAACCGACATAGCTCAGCGAATAAGTAAGCTGAAGTGGCAGTGGGCAGGTCATATATGCCGCAGAACCGATGAACGCTGGAGCGGTCAGGTTCTTGAGTGGCGACCGCGTCTCGGCAAACGTAGTGTAGGGCGTCCTGTAGCTAGATGGGGCGATGATATTCGAAAGGCAGCGGGCAGGGATTGGAAGAGGAAAGCTGAAGACCGAGCTCATTGGCGCGCCATAGGAGAGGCCTACGTCCAGCAGTGGACTGATATAGGCTGATGATGATGATGATGATGATGACGTTTTACATCATGTTATAAGTAACACGCTAGTGTAGCCTGATTCTACGTTGCTGCATCGATCTTAGTAAAAGTCTGTCAGAAAGTTATTTTATTATGAATAGTAAGTCATATTAGTTCAGATTCCGTATTTGTGAGAATTACTGTAATAATACAGTAATACAGTAACGATCGGAGAAACAGGATAAGTAATATTTGATGGTTCCCACTCAACTCTGTACCTACATGGGGGATTAATAATATGTCTGATGGAAAGCCAAAATAATGTGCAATTTTTATGTTTTTGTATACATTTATTTTATCTTATATTATTGAGGTATTTAATTAAATTTTTATGTGGTTAGATAAGATCATAAAATCATTCTGCCCAATCTCAACATAATTATTTAAAAACAAGAAGTAAAATGGGCTTTGGATGTCAGAATATGATATATAAATTGAAGATTTAGTTTTATTTTTTATAGACTCACGAGATACAGGATCCCCGAAGGGGTAGGCAGAGGTGTAATATTACACCCACATTTCGCCACGAATTTTTAGGTCCCACGTAATAGAGGGCGATCCTATTGCCGTTACCGCGCACATCACCAAACTCTGTGCTGCTACTGAGAATTCAGAAAACCGAGTAACACTTTGTCCGACCCGGCAATCGATCCCAGGACCTCCACGGAGCAGACGCATACGCTATTCACTGGATTACGGAGGGCTTCAATTTTATGACACTACGATGGTAGACGAGCAAACCGCCCACAGAAACACAGCCAATTTTAATTTAATTTTCAGCAATTTTATTTAGGTCTTATGATGCGTGTGATGGATTATTTTTATTGGCCAACAAATTGTTAGTTTTACCGCTTGCAGCAAGACGGAGTGTCATAACAGTAAGTAACATGGTCGATATAGCATATGGTTTAGAATTTTGGGACCTGCTTGACATTGTTAGCACTTTGCACCGGGACGCCACTGACACATCAACACGCGTTAACAAAAATGTGAAAATGAGAAATCTGAATCTGCAAATTACATACAATATTTTCAAGCATCGCCATTTTACTCGCCATTCATGATTTTATGAATAGGAACCTTTTAGAATAACTAACTCAATTTGTGCACTAAAAATTGAGTGCGCCCTTTTAGCCTGTGCAATTTCGTAATAAAATCTACGTTATATAAAATTTTTGTATCATGATAAAAATAGCATTTTATTAAGTTGAAGCTTGGCTATGCTGCGGATTTCCTGGAAGATAAATATGTAGAAGATGATGGTCTACATGAATAGAACAATGTTCTAAGAACGTATAGCACTACTATCGTGGATTCGATCCCTATACGAGGCAAGACTTTGTGCCATCCTTACATTTTTATCTAAGTCCAGGTGATATTGCAACCTATTGTTTTAAAGGTTTTAATAACTCATTCGTTATCCAGGCTTGCAATTAATACTCACCGTCGTAAAAAGGCACAGTTTGCCAGAAATATTTTTGATCTCTACTGTCTTACAGTGCATATTTTCAGACGGCAAACTGCTCGTGAGGAATATCCATACAGAAAAACAACATTAACTACACTGAAAACTTATGATCCACAAGTACTCGCCATTATTGTATTAGTTCCATAATATGATAAAGAAAGCGAGTAAACAATATTGGTTTTTTATTATTAAAATACTGCAGACGCCAATGCAATACTACTAATGGTATTACTGAAATTAGTTACTTACTTATTGCAGGACCACGGGTGTAAGTAACAGAAAGTACTCATAGTATTTTTAAATATTTTTAGTAGTATTTTTTGTTTTTATACGTTTTATTACTGAAGAATTTCTCTATAGTATTTTTCTCTAGGTCTTATCCAACAGTCTTCCACATGATTCGGCACGTTTCGTTTGTCTTTGCATTGTTTCGAGCAGCGTAAAAAGTTCATAGTTCAGCTTATTAAAATGAAACAAGAAAGACAAACTTACAGAAGATTATTGAGACGACTGCGGATGATTGCTGAATCTTTTGTGTAATATGACGTAAATAGACTTCGTGTAGAAAATGTGTAGTTGCCTGTCAATTAGGGCAGCATCAAAAGGTCCGCCAACTCATAATGTGTCCGGTATGTGGACAGACCTAAGGTTCTCCAGTACGTATTGTACTTGCACGGCCTGTTTCCGTAACTCGACGCCCTGGCATGTATTTTGCGTACGGGTAGGAACAGTGTTTTCACTCGAGCCACCCCAGCTCTTCGAGAAAGGCCAGCAGACTCTTAATGTGGCCCACTGCTTCTCTCAGTGTGCTGTGTCTGTTCAGGTACTGCTGCCTGTACTGTGAGACCTCAGGGCAGTCGAGGTGGGCTTCCATCTCGTCTGCTGCCATAGAGGCTCTCCACAGTGGGCTGTCGGTGAGACCTATAATAAATAGGTGCTTATTAAAGGATCCGTGTCCTGTGAAGGCAACCGTGACTATCCGCAGTTTTTGTTCGGACAGCCGGAGGACTTGTTTAGCTATCTTTCCGTCTGCTGCGGGAAGAGCCTCCTTGGCCTACCTACGTGTTTCAACACCAATCCAGGACTGCTTGTGCTGGATCCTGGTTCTGTGTTTTACCATGTTGTGATAAAAAACAGAAGGGAGGGGGAAAATGGGATCGAGTCCCACCACTTACTCCAGTACTTAGCCGTGGTAAGTGTAGTAACCTGTTTCCAGCGTGGACACGGCCATGTCTGAACAAGTACCTACATATAAATTTACACACCGATATACTGGACTCTCCACATGCTGTTTCTAAACGTCGAGGCAATCCCTTTATCCACTATATACGTGCAGTGATGTGCAGTTGATGAATTAGTGTTTAGTTATATAATGCACACACAGTCATCTGATCCAAAACTTGGTAGAGCTTGTACAAATGCAACAAGCTTGGCGATGATGGCTACTGATGAATACATATTTATTAATTACATACTTAATATAGACAAAAACATACAGAAAAAGATGGATACAAATATATTCGTGCTCATCACAAATAATTGTCCTGGGTGGGAATCGAATCCACAATCTCTGACTTAGCAATCAATTACTCTAACCACTAGACCATGTTGGAGGCCTTCGGGCGGTCTGAAAAGTCCAACACCAGAGTTGGCCACACACTCACACGAAAAACAAACAAACAAACAAACCACTAGACCAACATGCCAGAAAATAATACCGCAGACACGGAATAAATGAGAATAAAATGCAGATAATATCGGCTGCAAATTCCTGCATTGGTGTATGATTATATTTATTTTTTAATACACTCACGCCTGTATCCCCGAAGGGTAGGTAGGCAGAGGTGTAACATTACACCCACATTTCGCCATGAATTTTTAGGTCCCAGGTAACAGGGGGCAAGTCTATTGCCGTTACGGGCACATCACCAGACTAAGAATTCAGGAAAACCCAGTAACACTTTTGCCCGACCCGGGAATCGAAACCGGGACGCACGGAGGTGTATCTTTTGCTATTCGGACATAGTATAGCGCATAGCTATATTAAGTAAAAAATATCCTATAGCACAAGTTATCTAAGGATATACTCATACACCAGTGCAAAAATAGTTTAAATTATATCCATTCGAAGGTTAAAAATACGTGCAAGCAAGCGCAAACTTTGGTCGTTAGTTTTACTCTACGAATGCACCTCGTAAAATTTTACAAGTTTGCTAGACTAAGTTACGTGAAAGTAATCGTTATGGATCTAGTAATAAAGTTTAGTTTTTTAACAATCGCAAAAATGGAGTTTTATTACTTCTTTGTGATTTTGATTATGGTAAGGGTTTTTGGAGAGAACTAACCAAAAATGGTAAGTTTACACCGTATCGAAATCTCACCCGCTTACTATGATGTGAGTAATAGAAATTTTATTTGCATTGATTTTGTCCATCAATGACACTAAGGCGTAGGCGAGATATCCAGGCCCATGAATTTCTGTCATCAAGGTCAGCTCATGCACGTTCTTGTATATCGATACCTTTGGGTAGAAAGGTCGTATAAACCATTTTGGCCAAATTGAGTTATATATACCATTTTTCTCAGAATTTTTTTCTCTATCGATCTGTATAAACGAAATGTAGAAATTCGCACAAAAATTGTTAATACGACCCAGAAATTTTTGTTCATAGCCTCTTAAAAATGGTAAATTTTCAGTGTAAAAGCCGCATGTTATTTTTTTGTAGTTTTGTTATGATGTAATGACCATAAGTTTTATTAACTCAGGGCGTAAAAATAGTAATTAATTGTAAATGGTTTATACGCCCTAACGTGTTGAATGCATTACCTAACCATAGTTTGAATTCGACGTCGTAAATCCTTATCGCATATCGACCTTTGGGTAGAAAGGTCGTATAAACCAAAACCCGAAAGTGATTTAAAAATGATCTATGAGAAAGATTCTTACAATTTGAGAATGAAAAAGGTTAAATCATCAAAACCTATCTATCTTCTTTAGTTTTAAAGTTAGCTTGGATTTACGTCTAAGAAAAATCAATTCTTGGTTAATACAACCCATGAAAATGTACTGTAAAAAAATGTATAGGCCGTATATCCATTTTCAATAAGCTTATGGTCACATTTACTGTCGTAAAAACCCAATTATCGATATCTTTGGGTAGAAAGGTCGCATAAACCAAAACCCGACTTTTCAGGCTACCAGAAAAACTCATTTTTTTACATCGAATTCCATAACTTTTTTGGTTTTGAAGTTATAAAAAAAAGATCTATGAGAAAGTTTCTAATTATTTGCGAATGAGAAAGGTTGAATCATCAAAACCTATCTATCTTCTTTAGTTTTAAAGTTAGCTTGGCTTTACATCTAAGAAAAATCAATTCTTGGTTAATACAACCCATGAAAATGTACTTAAAAAAAACTGTATAGGTCGTATATCCATTTTTAATAAGCTTATGGTCACATTTACTGTCGTAAAAACCCATATATCGATACCTTTGGGTAGAAAGGTAGTGTAAACCAAAACCCGACTTTTCAGGCGAGCAGAAAAACTATATTTTTTACATAAAAATTCATAACTTTCTTGTTTTTGAAGTTATAAAAAAATTATCTATTAGAAAGTTTCTTACAATTTGCGAATGAAAAAGGTTAAATCATCAAAACCTATCTATGTTCTTCACTTTTAGAGTTAGCTTGGATTTACGTCTAAGAAACATCAATTCTTGGTTAATACACCCCATGAAAATGTACTTTAAAAAAACTTTATAGGTCGTATATCCATTTTTAATAAGCTTATGGTCGCATTTACTGTAGTAAAAACCCATATATCGATACTGTTAGCGTCCTAGGGGACGTTCAATGAAAGTGGACTGTATTTCTGCTGGTTTATTTAACGCCTTCACATCACAATCGGAACCCCGGCAAACACGATATAATGTATAAAGGATCGTCCGTCGCCGGTGGTGTTCGCGAGTGCTGTCCTTGTAATAAGCGCCGCGGGCCAGCCGCCCCACCGCGCGCGAGGCGCGCCGGCGAACGGTTCGGATGACGTCGACTGGTACGGTGTATCGGTGCCGCGCGACGCTGATGTACTCACGCGGTGGTGTTGGGTTCGATTCCCAACAGATACCTTTGGGCAGAAAGGTCGTATAAACCAAAACCCGACTTTTCAGGATAGCAGAACAACTACTTTTTTTACATAAAAATCCATAACTTCTTTGTTTTTGAAGTTATAAAAAAATTATCTATGAGAAAATTTCTTAGAATTTGCGAATGAAAAAGATTACATCATCAAAACCTGTCTATGTTCTTTAGATTTAAAGTTAGCTTGGATTTACGTCTAAGAAAAAACCAATTCTTGGTTAATACACCCTCTGTAAATGTACTTTAAAAAAAACTGTATAGGTCGGACATCCATTTTTTGTAAGCTTATGGTCACATTTACTGTCGTAAAAACCCATATATGTAGTTCTTTTTGTATTAAAAACCATTTATAATCATAGATCAATTGAATTCTGACTAATAATTCAGAGAACGGGTACTGAAATACAAGTTAATCGAAATATGAACTCTTTTTTATTGGGTTAGAATTGAAATTGCTTTTGTATTAATAAAGAGTATTGTTTTTAGTGCAAAATATTATTCCCCTCGGACTGTACTTGGTGGATTGATATTTTTTTAAGCGTGTCTTTCGCATAATAGATTTATATTCCATCTTTATTTTTGTTGAAACGGTTTTATTGTATTAAATCAAGTGTATCTTTTAGGTGTATAATAATATTGGGTGTAAACAAATAATAAACCGAAAACCGATACCAGTGATTCAGTGCATGATACTAAGGCTCTTGGCGGTCGAATTTTCCCAGTTTAGGGTAGATATTTATGATTTTTTTAATAGGCTACCGTCACTGATCAGTCGTATGAGGCTACCACGATTAATACCCTGTATAATTATACTACTCTATGATTAATACCTACAAATCGCAATAGCTACGTGCTACAATTTATTAAGGCTAGAACACTCTTGTCGCACCTACTCGCATATACTCATGCGAGTAGGTGCTGAGTTCGGTTAGTTCTAATTCAGAATGATTCTTTTACACTCGTATATCCATTTATTTAAATTACAACACATTTGTTTTATCTGCTAGGGATGGGTTAAAATTTAATTTTCACGTAACTTCAAGTTGATTCTGAAATGTAATTACAAAATATAGACTGCCTCGTTGGTCTCGCGGCATAAATGTGCGCGTGGGATTGGGAGGTCTCGGGTTCGATTCCCGGGTCGGGCAAAGTGTTATTGGGTTTTCCGTTAGGAAATGCCCAGTAACAGCACGGAGTCTGGTAATGTGCCCATTACGGCAATAGGCTCGCCCCCTATTACGTGGGACCTAAAAATTCCTGGCGAAATGTGGGTATAATATTACACTTCTGCCTATCTGCCATCTTCTGTCTATAAAAAAAATATATATAGAAATTTTAACTTTTGCGGTAGGTATCGCGAAATTTAAATTGTGCTTCGGGCTATATACCACGTACCTTCTACTCCTCCTACCTTTGTTTCGAGAAACCGATATATTTGCAATGTTGGAAGCAATAATTCATAATTCGATTCATAATAATAATTAAAATAGTTTATAGTAACAATTCATAAATATTTTTAAACTAGTTCTGAACACAAATTTATATCATAAATAAGTTACTTTTTAGTACATAAGTTAGTTACGTTTAGTGCTTGATCGCTTTTTTATTTAGTTGCAATTTAATAAATTTGTTAGTAAGTAAGCCTTAGTACAAAGGCTTAATTCAATAATTTATTGAATTAAGTACATTTAAATATGTACAAAAACTTAAAAAAGATATCAAACATTTTATAAATTATTAAAATGCCTGATTACTTTAATTCAGAAGAAGTTTGAATAATTTTTGTTTTTTATGACTAAGTCGATTTTTCATTTCACATTTCTGTTTAAGGTGTTTATAATAATTTTTCAATTTACAATGTTAAACCTGTTAGGTATGTTGTACCATTATTGAAAAGATAGTAAGTGTTGTACCATTATTGATAGTATTTCAGGTCGTTTTATTTTATTTGAATCGACCATTATTGGTTATTAGAATAATAATGATTAAATTCCTACTAATTCTGAGAGTAACAGGATTGTTTATTAGTCAGAATTCAACTGATCTATGATTATAAATGGTTTTTAATACAAAAAAACTACATGTATGGGTTTTTACGACAGTAAATGTGACCAAAAGCTTAACAAAAATGGATATACGACCTTTACAGTTTTTTTAAAGTACATTTTCATGGGGTGTATTAACCAAGAATTGATTTTTTCTTAGACGTAAATCCAAGCTAACTTTAAAACTAAAAAAGATAGATAGGTTTTGATGATTTAACCTTTTTCATTCGCAAATTCTAAGAAACTTTCTCATAGATCATTTTTTTATAACTACAAAAACAAAAAAGTTATGAATTTTTATGTAAAAAAGAAATCGTTTTTCTGCTCTTCTGAAAAGTCGGGTTTTGGTTTATACGACCTTTCTACCCAAAGGTATCGATATACACACTTCTGTGCGATAATTTTAATTAATAAAACCGGTTAGTAAGTGTTATTAAAGTGCTAAGACTATTAAAATACTAACATAATCTATCAATAGCTACAGTGACCCAAAAATTTCGGATATTTTTCAACAATTACATAGTGATATCTCAAATAAATTATTTATAAAGAATAGTAACAGTAACTAATCGGAGTTGTGTGTTGAAACGCGTAAGTGATGCGAAATGCGCGGCGCTTACAACCTTTTGGCCGTGAACTTTCACCAGCTGTTTTGAATCACTACCTATGTCGATCTGCCTTCATTCCTCAATTATTAAAGTGATTGATTATACTTCAATAAAAATATAACTCAATTGATCCACGACAATAAATTAAGGTATACAAAAATGGAATGTAAACACTGTACACAACTCTTAAAGGTCCATCTTCATTTTTCGGATAACACAAGGGCTTCTGCCCTTGTGTTATTCGAAAAATGACTACCTTTACTCTGGGATGGGATCAAATGTTCTGCATGTCAAGGTACTTTCCATTACGTATGTGTGGGACTTAATGAAATGGATTTCAAGAAGATATTACCTATGAATAAAATAAAATGGAAATGTCCCCCGTGCAAATGTAAGAAGACTATAAATAATTAGTCCTCGGATTCCAAGTACCGATTGCAGTTCTTCGGCGCATTCGATTATTAATATTGACGCGAATGCTATTTTAGAACATTTTGATACTAAGTTCAATGCGTTACAATTAGTGTTCGACTCCCTGAAAACAGATGTTAAGGACCAACTGTCGAAGTTGTCAACTACTGTCAGCGCATTGGAAGTAAAAATGAATGGTTTTGCGTCGTCTATCTCATCTTTGAATTCACAGATTTCTAACCTCAATGATGAGAATATGAAATTAAAGCAGGAACTTGATGCCTTGCGTTTGCATCTGTAGGACATATCTAAGAGCAATCGTCGAAATGAACAATGGGTTCGTCGTTCAAACATACAGATTAATGAAGTTCCGGAGAAGAAAGGTGAAAACCTGTTGAATTGGGTGAAATCTCTGGCGCAGAAATGCAATTTTACTATTAAAATAGACACCGACATTGATTTTATTACCCAGGTAGCAGTAAAAAACGACGTTGATAATAAAATCCCGAAACCGATAATTTTAAAAATGTACTCGAGATACAAAAAAAGATGATTTTTATTGTCATTACGCAAGTTGAATAACTGTACGGCAGGCGACGCGACGTTGGTATTTCGGGCGCACAGAGTAGCAAAAAGATATTCTTTCATGACCCTCTTTCGGCGACGAATAAGTACCTAAATAGAGAAGCTAAGCGTTTAGCAAGTGAGAAAGGTTATGCGTACTGCTGGGTTCGTTATTGTACAATCATGGTGCGGCGTAGTGACCAATAGCCGATCATACACATTATGTCCGACGAATCGTTAAACAAAATCACATAAGCAACATTTATTTTGCGATTGTTACTGTTATATTGCGTTGTGTAATATTATAAGCTAACACTTTATAATATATAATTCATATACCTTCCATAAATATATTGTACTTGTATTTAATGTGTCACAAGGTAAAAAAAATTTTTTTGCTTATTTTTTTGTATATTTTGTCATAGTGTTATTGTGTTCCCCCCCGTGGGATTTCCACCTTGTCGTGGTGGAGGGGCTCAGTAACCGTGGATTGGTCACCCTCGGTGAAGGTAAGAGAGATCCTGGGAGTGGACGCTCCGCGTGGGCTTGGAGGGGCCTGCGCAGGATGCGTCCGAAGGTGCGGGTGCGGGGGACAGTTCTGTCTGTCAACACCTTCATCCGCCGCCAAGGGGGTTTTGTTCGGGGCCCGCCTGACCATCTGGCGGGCAAATACCCGTCGGGGGGTAGCGAGGAATGCTTCGGTGATACCCGACTCTCCGACGCACGGGCACATGAGGAACATAAAAAAAATGTGTTATTGTGTTGTTGCGAGCACTACTAGGAATTACTTTTTATTATATTTACCTATTGAAACAGTTTGTCTTGGAGTTGATTATAGGCGTATATCATATACATACATGGAAAACATTTGTGAATTGTTTTTATTACACGTTTTTATATTTATAAACTCGTTAAAATATTTAAATTTTAAATATTTTAACGGGTATACCAGTTGGATTTACTGTCTTTGATGGGTCTTAGTGTTTTTTTATCAGAACGTTAGAGGTCTACGGACAAAACATAAAAAATTATGATGAACTCTGATTATGACATTATTTGTTTGAGTGAAACTTGGCTGTTACCGATATACGACGCTGAATTGTTCGATTCCCGTTATAACGTATATCGTACTGATCGGGACTACGCTAATCTATCAGTGGGGATGGGTGGCGGGACCTTGATAGCAACTCGCCGGGATAGTGTAAGTGTAAGTATGCAAGGACTGAGAAAATTACCTTCATTGTTTGATGGCAGCCTCACCTGTATTAATGTCTTCCTAAATAAAGCTCCTACAACAAGGATGTTGCGCCTGTTTTGTTGTTATTTTCCTCAGAGCATAAATCAGTCAGATGCTTTACTATCATTTTATGAATATATTTCAGACCTCAAAATTGTGTTTCCCAATGACAGATTTTTATTAATCGGCGATTTCAATGTAACATTTGCAAAATGGGTACGTAACCATAACTCGTTTGACAATAAATTGCCTCTCGAAAATCCACATGAAAATGCTTTGACATCTCAGATATTTGCGTTTTTGGGCTTTAATGATTGGTCACAATATAATCATGTTAGCAATATGAATAAAAAGCAACTAGATTTGGTAATATCAGATTCAGAATGTTCAGTGCAGCATGTAGAACCATTGTCTTTGCCTGAGGACGGACACCACCTTTCTTTGTCTATTTATTTAAATATAAGTTATGCGTCAGGTCTCCGTTCAGCTCCCCGAATAGTACGACGTTATTATGCAGCTGATTATAACCAGATAAATGATGAACTTTCAAATGTTAACTGGAAAACTCACCTTGATCCCAATTATATTGAGCTTGCTGTCAATATATTTTATGGAATCATTAATGATGTTATTCATAGATTGGTGCCTCGTAAAATAGTCAACAATAATAATAGATACCCAATTTGGATTAACAAAGATTTGATAAAATTAGTAAATAGGAAATCAAAATTACATAGAAAATGGAAAATCTATGGCAGACAGAGTGATTACTATAGTTATTCGACCATGCGTCGTGATGTCAAAATCCATGAGGCTTTGTGTTATGAAGAGTTTGTTGAGAACACCGAGAGCAACATTAAATTCAATACTAAGTATTTCTGGTCATTTATACAATCAAAAAGGACAAACAACGATATTCCTGACACTTTGTACTTAGGTGATACTCATACATCTGATGGTCAACAGATTTATTTAATTCACTCTTTGAATCTGTGTTTGAGCCTCCGTCAAATTATAGGACACCAAATGATGCCGCAAGTAGTGGTTGTAATATAAGTTCAGTTTACTTTGATAGCTCTGTTGTTGAAAAGTATCTGAAAAACCTTGACGACAACAAGGGAACTGGTACTGACGGTATTCATCCAATTTTTCTAAAGCGATGTTGTGAAGTTTTAGCTGAGCCTCTCGCTCTGCTTTTTAATGTTTAATTAAACAGGTGTTATGCCTAGAATATGGAAACAATCAAGTGTTACTCCGATCTTTAAAAATGGTGACAAGTATAATATTGCTAATTACCGCGGTATGTCCAAACTTTCCGTTATACCTAAACTTTTTGAAAAGATAGTTTACAATTCGTTATTTCTGGCAATGAGGCCGCTGACAATACCAAGTCAGCATGGTTTTATAAGTGGTAGATCGACAGAGACTAATCTCTGTGAGTTTCTAGAATCCACTATAGAGACAATTGATAAAGGTTATCAGGTGATACCGTGTATACCGATTTTTCCAAGGCTTTTGATAAAATACCACATAATCTGTTAATCAAGAAATTGGAAAATGTCGGTATACACGGTGACCTCCTGAGATAGTTAACCTCCTATTTGCGGGATAGATTTCAGGCTGTAGCTTTGAAAGGGTATTCAAGCTTTGTCCCTGTGACATCTGGTGTGCCCCAGGGCTCCCACCTCGGTCCTCTTCTTTTTACTATTTTCATCAATGAAGTCGTACGTTGCTTTAGTTATTCCAAGGCATTACTGTACGCCGATGACACTAAAATATTTACTTTTATTAAGACCGTTGAAGATTGTTATCTATTTCAAAAAGAATTTAATAGTGTCTGTGAGTTTTGCTCAGCTAATTATCTTAAATTAAACATCAATAAGTGTCACCTAAAAACTTTTACCCGAAAAAATAACTCCAATACATTTTGATTATAAGCGTAATGATACTCTGATTGACAGAGTGACCGAGGTGGGAGATCTGGGAGTGTACCTTGATAGCGGGCTAGACTTTGCTTCTCATATTGAAAAAATCTCAGCCAAAGCGTATAAAATGTTGGGTTTCATTTATCGATAGTGTAAGGATTTTAAAGCTACAACTACGTATGTTATGCTATATAACTCATTAGTTAGAAGTCACTTGGAATATGTATCCACCGTATGGAATCCAGTGTATTTTACGTATATAGAACAAATTGAAAGAATTCAATACCTATAGGTTTTTGAAAAGGCTACAGTATAAATTTAATAACGTTAATATACCAACACAAACTTTAAGGTTAAGGCGCGAGCACAAGGACCAAGTATTATTGTTTAAAATTATAAATAACTTAATCAATTCTCCTTTCCTTCTAAGTCGCATATTATGTAAATGTCCTAGGTCCAGTAGTCGCTCTAACGCTGTATTTACCGTGCCTTTATGCAGAACCAATTATTCAAGAAATAGATTCTTGGTAAGGGCAACACGCCTAACGCTCGATATACTCATATTGACATATCGACACCTCCTACGTATAACATCGTAACTGACAAAATGACGAAAATTACATTTTAGATTTTCATATATATTGTAACCTGGACTATCGCTTGATCTTATAAAAACAATATTATTTACAATAGAACCAAAGATATGAAGACTGCATATAATCGTATCTTCATCTTTAGTGTAGTAATATATCGTATAGCGCAACTACGATACAGTAC
This sequence comes from Euclidia mi, assembly GCA_944739405.2. NCBI lineage: Eukaryota > Metazoa > Arthropoda > Insecta > Lepidoptera > Erebidae > Euclidia > Euclidia mi. The sequence goes on along the minus strand of OX123183.2, from coordinate 36,023,641 downwards.
GTGGGGAGCGGGTTACCTGTGAGCCTCGCGACCCAATGGTAAGTGTACGAGTAAGTACCGATAGAATACGCGGGAGACGCGATATTCGTGGTTGCGTTAAAAGAAGCGGTTTGATTCATATTATTTATTGGACATATAAGATAGTATTGATATCAACTATGTCATCTTGATCGTCTTACAAATGATTGATGTAGTAATTGAACCGTTTAAACAAAATGATTCGTTTGACCTAAAAACTAAACGTTAATAATTTATAAAATTATAATGAAGTGTGTACCATTAACACTTTTGTGGCCGTTGTACGAATGTGCAGGCTAAGTGGAATGTCTTAAAATATTGATTACAAATAAACAAAATAATTGTCTGAAATAACATAATACCCACACTAAAATCTCGTAAGTAGGACTTACTATAGTATACATTGGTTTTAGATACTTTTCAACTATCTTAAGTATGACTTACAATTATTTACGCCGGGTTTTGTTATACTTAAGATATTTTACATCGAAACAAAACATAAGTTACTATAGTATTCGCTTGAAAAAACCTCAATAAAATTATTAATTTTGTTTTTTTTTTAGAAAATCACCGACCACTTTAACATAGATATTGATGAGATAAAAGGAACGGTGGATATTTTAACTGATTCCGAAGAAACACGCCATAGTATAAGCTCCCCACTCCTCAAAATAAGTAACAGTGTATTGGAATAATAATAGCACGTGTCTAACATTTATACTCTAACTTTAAAGGTTTAAGACAATTTGAAACATAATTTCAAATGTAACTTAATTTAAAATTATAAGTAGTAAAAACAACTATACCAATTATACAAAATAATGTCAAAATTTCTCTCTCCTTCCTACCTATGTATCCATCCCTCTGTACAGCTAAACAAGTCAAACACTGTTTAGGATATAAACGTCATGTTGTGTAAGGTAGTTACCCAAGTGAAAGTTACGATTATGACAATATCACGCATAAGAAACTGCGGAAAAGAGCTATAATCATCTTTTTTCTTTCTTTTGGACCCCAATGAAGATTCTCTGTTAACTGCTGAGAATATAACACGCCATTCATTGCACAATAAATCTTAACATAAAATAATAGATTTTGATTATGAAAACCACTTTTGTCTTTGGCTTGTTGAAAAAGTTATTCTATCACTACAACCCTCTCAAGTTTCACTGATTTAGTTAATACTCAGCTAGCGAACAGACTTCCAGGAAAAGGAACACTAAACCCAGAAAAGACAAGAGAAATATCGGACGTCGACATGCAGCCGAATGTAAAGACAACAAACGGAAAATGCTATGAAACTTAGGCTATGAGTAACGATGGTGCTGTAAGGCATTATAGCATACTAAATAGTTTCTTGAAACTTAGTAATAGATTTTCAATAGGATTGGGCATTTAAGGAACCGTAAAAGCATGATGTTTTGTGTGTAAGATATGTATGCGATCATATAAAATGTTTTCAACTAGTAGAATCTCATTAGACTCGCCAAATAAACCTAAAGATCCTTATATCATCCTATTAGCGTTATCCCAGTTAGAACCCGGTGTCTGCTTTGTTGTCTAATCGAATTTGACTGAATATTATACCTCCCCGCAACCCAAATGGATAGCTTTATTCTATGTTTTAGACTAGTGTCAGTTTAGTCATAGGTACTGAGTCCCTAAAACGACTGTCAAAGATCTTCATAACAGCCGCGACCGACGGCTTAATGTGCTCGCCGAGGCACGGCGAAAATGTTTATTTTCAATTCAATACGCACATAACTCTGAAAAGTCATTGGTGCGTGCCGTGAATTTGAACACAATACCCTCTGCATGGCAGTCTGTTGGCATCTCCACTCACTGCCATTTCCGCTAGGCTATCGCTTTATGTTATCTAAGTGTCTACAAGGAGATAACGTTTACATGATAATGTTGCGCTCTGGGCAAGTAGGCAGCCAATTATGTATGGACGTAATAAGATCTACACTTCCACGTTGTATTTAACATTCACGACTTGAGAATTAAAACGACCTTGCCTTTTGTTACTTACATACCCTAAACGTCGTCCAACTCTAATGCGGTTTCCTCCAGCACTCGATATTTGAAATTAGTGTTTGGTGGAAGTATATAAAGTAGATGTCCTCAAGACCTTCGATCCTTCTCAATAGAACGACTTCGATATTCTCTCATTAGTGGCGAGGTCCGTCAATTATACCACAGTATAATATGGCATGCACGACGTGCCATGGCGAACTTGACTCTTCAATGGTCAACTAACTCGAGCGTGCTTATTAAACTGCCAGCCATAAAATTTATCTGACAAAATGCAAGCCGCGTCCATACCTATTTTAATAATTGTTAATGTATACAAATGACATATAGATTACATACAAATCATACAAAAATATACGAGAGTTACGTCTCAATGTTCGAAAGGAACACTTAATATTATTTACAAAATTAAAATTCGCTCACGGCTACGCTCGCTTGAATTAAACCTTCCTCGAAAATCATACTGCGTTCACAAAGACAGACATGACGACGCGGGGACATCATTTATAATATTTATAGATTATTCCATAACGTTTCATAAATAAAAAGATAAAAAACGTAAAATTGACAGAGCACGAGAGCTTAATGGATGCATTGTGGCGTAGTATTTTCTTTAAAAACGTTCCTATGTACGTAGCAATTATGTCAGTAACATTAAGTCCCGGTATTATTGCAACGTTGGGACTGTCTGCAATAAGTACAACACTAAATGAGTCCGCGCTAAATTCCATTTTTAATGTTTTCTTGTTTATACAGATAAACACTAAAGTCTATTGAAGATTGTGTACGAAGGGGAGTGTTTCGTAACATTATAGCTAGCCAGTGATTTATTGAAAGGCTGTTTTGCTGTGTAACAATAAATTTGTATTATGTAGTAAGGAATACTTATGCAAAAGGCAAATATGTTTATTTATTGTTTTCTAGTTGTAGGTAGCTAGAGTTTTATTTTTTTGTATTATACATAGAACTTTCATACTAGGGATTCAACCAGTGCCGCGGGTGACTGTGTAAAATTTCAGTCAAAAGACCCTAACTCCAAAGAGCAATAAAATTGTGACAACAATTTTATTGCAAGCAGCAATAAAATTATTGTCACTCATATGGATCGAATCCACAACAATTGGCATAAATTTATTCATGGAGGCAACCACTTACCCGTAGCGCCACTCAAGTGGCCTAATTCTTGATCAATACAATACAATTCAATGTATTCTAAAAGACAGGATCCAGCAGTGGGACATACATTACAGGTCGACCATAAAAATATCGAATTCGCCATCAATAAATTTCAAACATAATTTGAGAAGAGCCATTCTACCGGTTGAAATATGTTCGTCAGCATAAACTAAACGAAGCTGTTTCAAATCGGTTGGCAAAAGAAAAAGTTATGCATACACATCGAAAAAAATATAAATTAATATAAAAGTTTTTTTGTAGCTGCCTAACAAGTAACAATATCTAGGTTGAAGTTCAATTAAAATTGTGTGTTTAATATTTCTTTACAATCACATAGGCACTATTGTCTAATAATAAAAAGAGAGCATGGCAGCAACGTCAAAGATCGAACCAATAACGGGCAAAACAAACGTCGTGTACATTTTTGTGAGGATATTTTCAGGCATTTGTAAGTCTTAGTTGCATAAAGAATGCATTATAATTTGGGTCTAAAACGCAGTTATTAGCTTAAAACACATATTTTTTATATTTTAACAATAAATTTTATTTATATCTATTAGTGTTATTTGTGACGATAAAATGAAATCCTTTTTCTAATTATAGATATAATTGATACATTAACCCTTTAAATATTGCACACCTTTTTTGGGTGGTTGTGTAAAACAGGCAATAGCTCGTAAGAAGTGTCTATTTTTAAAATGTTGCCCGTTTTACAAGTATTAAGAAAAAGTTGTAAATAAAACCTTAGATTTAAAATAACATATTATGGTACTTGTTTGTTTTGGTTTATTTTGTCACTTATTATACAAAGCTGTATAATTATGCAAAACTTTTCTTCCTTACGACTCTAGTACATTAATTCAGCAAACCGATTGTATTGTTGGTAAAGTCCCATTATTTTCCAAACCAAGTATCTGAATCAATAGCTAGAATACAATACCTCACCGTTAACATTTAAATCTCGCAGCTTGTATCTTTACAAGTTACACATTGTCTTGGGAAGGATTCCGTTAAACGAAATAAATTCTCAGACGGAGCTCCCGAACAGATTTATGATTTGTTTAGATAAGACCGGTGTGATGCAAAGGTATAATTGTTCACCTAAATAAAATGTTTTGCAAAAATTTCTTCAATATTTTCTTTCTTTATATTTTGAAGTTTACTTTTATATTTAATGTATAAGCTGTGATTATATCATAGGATATAAATTCTGTCGACTAAGCAGAATACCAGTTAATCTTGGACTTTTTTTACTGCTTTTTGTTATTTTTTAATCGTTCGTAGGTAATATTTAATTTATATTTACCGTAGCTGCTGTTGATGTGTTGAAATGTCTGCCGGTACATTTACCACGTACGGACCTTGGAGGCTGGAAACAGAGATAGGTGGGGATTTCAGACTGTTTAAAACAAATTACCAGTTTCCTGAAAAGAAAACCATCTATCGGTTTTTCCATTTCATGCGCTGTCACATTTTATTCCTTTTTGCTAGAATCTCATAGGAGGACTCGGGTAAATTGCCTTCTTAAATCTTTAAACTCCACAAATCACGGGTTCCTTCTAAAATTAAACAGAAATACGATGTCTGCCCCATAAAATATCAGTAGTTTGTGAGAATGACCGCTCAAACGGCGAGCAACGGTAATAATCCGTGTTTCTTGCAAACTGTGCTGAAATTGTAGTTGGGAGACATTTTTATTACCAACATTACAGTTGCGAATACAGCTGGAATCTATTATGCAACTGGACCGCAACTGAAAACTGCAGGGTTAGTATACCGGGGTGACTTGTAAGTTTGTGTGTTGAGTTACAGAAATAAGATGCCTTAACTGTTACTGTAATAACTACATAAGGGTGAACTATATTACTATCTATCTTGAAAATAATTGGATCCCTGGATGTAAACAAGCGTGAGTATAATATGATGTTCACGTCCTTTAGCATGATCTTTATATTCTCCGAATGTCCTATTTTAAAGAAATGATGAAAAAACATTAGCATGCTTGATGAGGAGAACTACGGATGGTTGTACACCATTCAAGTAGATGGAATTTCAGTTCTATAAATACCCGGCCATGGATGACTTGGAGTTTAATTTGTAAGTCTTTAAAAGTAGTGGCTCATTACTAGTTCTTCAATAGTGCTCTTTGTTTGACCGATAAGACTTGATATAGCTACAGACCATCTAGTAAATGCCCGGTGTTTAGAAAGAGATAACTTCCTATAGAGTTTGTACTAAATGAAAGGTGTCATGCTGCGGAAGAGCTACTAGGCATATTCTTTTTTGCCGATGGTTAAAATGGGTCACTTGCGATTTAATATCAGCCTTTTCTATCTTTCGCACAAACAAAATATTAAGAACTTTCTACATTCTAAAACAGAGTTTGAATCTCAATTTATTCAATTTATTGAAGCGTTGATGCGTTACAACCAGCCAGCATATTCTGTGTAGTTTCGCGAAAGAAAAATCGATGTTACCTCGCATGTTTTTTTTTAGTTTGTAAGCATTGCGGGAGGGCTTACAGCTATGCTTTTAGCTTATACTCTTTGGAATTCTATGGAAAGCTAGGAGCCCGCTGCTTTAACCGCTTTACGCTTCTTCAGAGACTTTTGTAGATACATATCGTTTTATTGATACAACTCTGTTTATTTACAAGGTAAACTGGAGCTGGAAGATTATTAGTGTTTGCTTTGTATAAATACGTGCATGCAATTACAGTAAAGTACAGTAAGTAAAGAGCAATGTCCATTTTTCAAAGTGACGCCGGCCCAGATGTTGAAAAGAGTGTTAAACTAGAATGTTGACATTGATTAGAGGTCCGCCACATTCATTATTTTATTACAAGAAGTACTTTTATATGCTCAAAAAACATTAGGTATGTACATACTTTTATTACGATACTTAAAGTATTTCGTTGTTTTGAGTAGAAAAGAATGCGTTCATCGTTCGGTAAGGGTAGAAATCCGATAGAAGAAGCCAAAAGTCGTAAAAAAAGATCCAAAAACATAAAAAAGCATTCACAATGCGAACGGGAATATAACAAACAAAATAAATTGATTACGACATTATTGACATTTGCTATTATTTGTTTTTAAGTGATATTGATTAATCGATATAGATCTCGGACATAGGTTAACAATTTATTTATTTGGTTCAAAATCGAACTTATTTGTAGATGCACACACCAATTTTTTTTAAGGACCAAGTAAGAATTTGCTAGTCACTAAAATCACTTTGAGTAGAGAAAATATGGAATCGAATGAGAAAAAGTGTAAGTGAGTGGATCGAATGAGAGATTGAGTAAGTGAGTGAGTGAATAAATTGATAATCGTTTTAATATTATGATTTCTTTACTGGCTATCTATTACGTTTTGGCTATTTAGACGTTATAATTGAATAAGTGTCTCGGCACACATTAGTAATACCTATAAATTAAATTATAAAAAAAAATATCAACAACAAATGGAAACTCTATTGTGCTGTTCATGAGTTTCAAATTGGGCCAGAAATGGGCATTTTCTTTAGGTTTCTATTAGTGCATCACGAAAAATACGATTCTTAGCTTTGCAAAATAAATTTATTGGATTTAACGGCAATTTGATGGAAAATATATTTTTGAAATCTTAAAGAAAAATTAAAGTTTGAGATTTTTGGAACGTTAATGGTACAAAATTGTCATTTAAATAGTTAGTAAGCCTTTGTTATATCTAAGATATATTTATAGAATAGTAATAACAGTTAGGTGGATCCGATAAATCGCAAATTATTTTGACCTGCAAACATATTTGAGGTAGTAGCAAAAGAGAACAATAAAAATTTAATGTCCCTTTTGTTTCAAATAATACAATACGTTCTAAGATTTTTGTTAGCTAACATTTTGCTCGCTATGCTTTATTCTATATTTTAGAAGACAGCAAAACAATTTCTTTTCAACCAATAATAACTAAAATAACTATGAGAGCATTATACCACTCATATTGAAGTCTTCAATACAAAGTAAACCTGTACATACAAGAAATAGTATGTCCAAATCATCATAATCATTTAACTGTAGCTCACCGCTGGATATTATATATGCCTCTAATGACACGCCTCTAAGCTCCATTTTCAGCTCTTGTGTGATGCCGCTTGCTTATTTTATCAATCCACCTACGCTACGTTTGTATAGCGCATTCCAATTTCAGCTCTCCTATAATCCTTACACCGTATAGCAAAATATTCGTCACACTTATACTATAACCAAACATTACACTATGGCTTATATAATAATGTAAAGGCATAAAATTCCTTGAACCACAAGGGACCTCCATACTTCACTCGACTCTTCGATCGACCGTCTTGTTGACTTAGGATGGGTTTGCTCTCTGTGATCAAGTCTAATGCGCATAATCTCTGCCAATAATAATAAGATATATGTTATTATATGACTCTGAGTTGATTATATGGATATACTCGTAGAGGTCATAAATTAGAATACAAAGGTTGGGAGGTGACAGATTAATCATGGTCTATCGGTAAATTGAAACTTTTTACCATAGTATGTATAGCATAGAGGATATAACAATACTATTTAGACGTAAGTACCTATATCTATTTTAAGGTTGATCGAAATAAAAAATAACAGGTCATTGCTATTTCATTTAAAAAGGAAATAAAAACAATTTGTTCTGGTGGGTAGTTGAGTAAACACCTGGTTTATAACAGCTGTTATAATTATTTGAAATAAAATAGTTTAAATAAAGTATAAATATATTTAATGACATATAAACATAGTTGATGTTGAATACCTGCCAGTCTAGTGTTATCTCCACATATACACAACATTAATAGCACTAACACAGTCACTCGCTGCAGCATGGAATCCTCTATCCATAATATACAACAATATTTTGAGGAAAGGATGGCCAAGTTCGAAACGGATCTCCTCAAGAAGAGCTCTACTGGTACGGGTGGCTTAGCAGAAAAATTTGGGGCCTTCAAGGACTTCATAATCCAATTACTTAAGTCCTTCTCGCAACAGTTGGAGTCCGTCGCCCGCTCTGTGGACAGTATGGAGACCCGCAGCCGTCGAAATATGATTATCCTGCACGGCATTGAAGAGGAGAAGAGTCAGGATACAGCTCAGATGGTCGTGCAAGTGGTGAAGCAACGGCTGAAGTTTGCTACATTGACTACGGAAGATATCAAATGTTCTCATCGAATGGGCCGTCACCAACCAAATAAGCCTAGACCTAATCTCGTCAAGTTCCGGAGCACATCAGTTCGAGACAGCATATGGTTCGCCAAAACTAAGTTGAAGGGATCCGGTGTAACGCTGTCTGAGTTTTTGACCCGAACGCGACTTATGGCGTTCATGGCAGCGCGGGAGAAGTTTGGCGTGACGAAGTGCTGGACCAGGGAGGGCTCGGTATTCGTCCCTGGCGCGGATGGTCATCGGCATCGGGTGCTATGCTTGGGCGACCTCAACAAGATTAAAGTCGCAGACCCAGAGAAACTTGCGGGGAAGGTTGCTGCTGTCGGCGAGGTTAGTTGATGAGGGGTTTGTAACTGAACGCCGATATATTGATAATGCGCGGCCTAATGAAATGTTAAGAAACTTACCTATCAAGACGTAGACATCACATGGACAGCTCTGTTAGACCTCGATGCCAAGCATTTGTCAGTATGTTTCTTCCGGAATCATTTCAGTGCGACCTGTAGGTTAAAAGGTTATATGATTCCACTGTCCGGCAGTCTAGTATTGCAGTTCTATCAATTTCTATTTAGATTACAAATATATAACTTTCGGGGTATAATTTCATAATAATATCTACTACCTGTATACAGGTCTGTCACCGATATCAGGTATCAGGTGTTTTATCTGTCGGGTATTTCACCGCTCTTTAAGTGTCGGTCTGCTCACCGCTCTGTAATAACTGTCGGTCTGATCACCGCTCTCAAATATTGTATGTGTCGGGTATTTCACCGCTCTGTAAGTGTCGGTCTGCTCACCGCTCTGTAATAACTGTCGGTCTGATCACCGCTCTCAAATATTGTATGTGTCGGGTATTTCACCGCTCTGTAATAACTGTCGGTCTGATCACCGCTCTCAAATATTGTATGTGTCGGGTATTTCACCGCTCTGTAACGGACGTCTCCGTTCTCTCCCCACTGAGGCATAAACGTCTTTATCCTCAGCAGAGGTCTAAACACTTCTACTATTACCATACAGAATTATCATACAATACATTACCAATTTCTAGATACGTAGAAACAATAGGATCCCATATAATTAGCTTTACAACACTAGCTACTCGCAAACAGTAGGAATCACTAAATACTTAGCTCCAGCGCCCATTTGTGGTTTCATCAGACCAGCAGGCAATAATGATATCTAGGAACTCCACACACATATATTTATTATATGATTTTTACACAATATACAATATGTTTTTAATGACAATGTCAATACTATGAAGTAATAGAGTAACTTCGTATTCTTCATATATCAAGTTCAAACCTCAAACGCAGAACCGTCGGTTGTGGCCAGTACTTACATAGAGGTTGGTTGTTTAAATTACATAGAGGTTGGTTGTTTGAATTTCTCCTGTACACTATCTACAAATCGCGAGAAATCACGACACTCCCGCCGGGCAAAATCCTAAGATTATATACAATAAAATCCTAAGATTGTACGCGAGAAATCGCGACACTCCCGCCGGGGCAAGATTACAAAAGAGTGGTGTGTAAGTTACGAGTCCATTCTTTTTTTTTTTCTAGGGCTCGAATTGCTGCTGCTCGTTTTTTACCTACTTCGTTTGAGCTATCTTCTGTAATCTCTTCAATAGTGTCTTTGTTACGTGTATCTAAATCGTTATTGTCGCCCTTCCCATTTATTTCAACATCTATTTTATCTGTGTTTGCTTTTATTGTTTCTGTGTCATTATTTCTAACTTCTGCGTTTTTTGTCGTCTCCATAGTATCAACTATCATTTCATTATCCCTTTGATTTAGTGTATCAACTGTCTCTTCTTGTCTAACATCTGGCGTCTGATATACTGACATTATTGGATATTCATTTTCTAAATTAAACCTTTCGCTCTCATTAACGTCATCTTGTGTTAATGAATTCTGTTCTTCATTTTCCTCTACCTCTAGAGGATACAAATGCACTATAGAACGTGTAAATATGTTATTTCCTACTTTTACTTTGGCCACTCTAGACAGTCCGTCCGAACTCTTGATTATTGAAACAAATTTTCCAACCTTCCAATCTGTTCGATTCTTATGTTCTCCCTTTATCTGTACAACTTGACCTTCTTTCGGAATACCTTTTGACGTTATACATGGTTGTTTATAGGAGTGGCTATATCGCTCTCTGAGACTTGTCAAGTATCTATTGTGAAACATTTCCTTGAATTCATCTAACATTACTAGAGTTTTCCTCCACCCTCGAACTAAATTAGATTTTGTCGATGTGCCTTCTATCTTAGACTGCTCTGGAACTGTATTTAACGTTATACATCTGCCAGCTTGTAGAAAATCTGATGGTTTAAGAATATGTTCTATTTCGTTATCAATACATGTTAGAGGTCGTGTATTTATTGTAGCCTCTATTTCTTTGACAATCGTTGACAATTGACTATCACTTAAAAGGTGTTTTTGTAGAGTCCTTTTCATACAATGTTTCACTAATCCGACTAGTCGTTCGTAAAATCCTCCGAACCAAGGAGCTAGTTCAGGAATGAACCTCCATCGAATTTTATTCTCCACACAGTATGCATTGGATAGTATTTCAGATATCAATTTGAAATGTAATGCATTGTCTGAGGTAACAAGCGTTGGTATTCCTCTTGTCGAAATCATTCTTCTTAACTCAAGCAAGCCTTCTTCTGCTAATAAATTTTGTACTACTTCCAGGTGTATGGCTCGAAGTCTCGAACGGCTAAAAACGTGAACAAACAAATCCATCTCTTACTTGTCCCGTTTTCTGATGAACTTGAGCCTCTCCTTGTGGAATCCAATACGTTTCACGTATAATACTAAGAGTGTGGTTTGTACCAACATGGTAATTATCTTTGTGGGTTTCAATATGATACTATTTAAATATTCACTCTCTTTTGGAATCAATATGGGATAACGTTTGTCCCAAGACCAATCCGTATTTATAAGACGTCCTTTACATCTGAGTATGCCATCCACATCTGTCTAAATTCCCTTTTCTATTTGTTTCCCTTTGTATCCTTTTTATTTTCATCACTTTGGAATCTAGTTGATCTGGATGTTCACTTGAAATTGGTTTACTAATATTTGAATTCTGGTCTTCTTTAATATGATCTTGTTCTAAAATTACATTATTCGTGAGACCCTCCTCAACGAGAAATGTCAAATTTGTGTTTCTGTACTTAGGCCAACTAGCTGGATCCTGTACTAAAAATTCTGGACCATTCAACCACTCGTGTCTAACTTCTTGTGACGTCGCAGGTCGATTGGCTACATCTGTAGGATTTCGTTCAGGAGAAGCATGTCCCATGACAAAATTTTATTCCTTTTAATTTCATCAATCTGTTTTGATACGAATGGTGTTAGTAATTTATTAGAGTTGAACCAATCTGTAACTGTCTGACTATCAGTCCATACCAATTGCTTTGTAATTTTAATTGAATTTGAATATATTTAACAACATATTGTATTAAAGGGCTTCCTGTTAATACCCCTAACAGTTTAAGTCGTATTTTCAAGTTATCTTGGTCTTTGGTTGGTACCAGAAGTGATTTTCCAATGACGAAACTTTTAACGTTATTTCCAACTACATAGACCATTGCTGCATAAGCTTTAGTAGATGCGTTTTCTTGATTTTCAATATCATTTGTATGCATGACCATTTGTCCAATAATTCAGAGGATAAATTTGTATCCCATTTTATCTTTTGTTTCAACAACTCTTGCCGAAATAATTTTACTGGTAGCAATGCAGGCACTACATACCTACATGGGTCGTAGACAGAAGCAATAACTTTAAAAAACGTCTCTTTTGGTTACAACTTTGTTTGTTAAATTAAATCTCTAATGAAGTATGTTTGTTACCAACATCGTAGAACCATAGCTGTTCACAATGTGCATAGTGCTTGTAGATACCCATTTACTCTTCTTCGCTAAATATCTTGGGACATAACGCCCTATTATGTCCTGCTGATTTATCACAATGCCAACAAGGTCTGTTGTATATGCATTGGTTATACACATGTCCCCTTTTAAGGCAATTAAAACATCGGTTACTTTCTTTCAATTTAGTTGTTCTATCTTGAAGAGTTTTAAACTGTTTACATTTTTCGTTAAAATGGTCGTTACCACAAAAAATACAGCTTAGCTTTCTTCTTTTAAATTCCATCTTGTTTTCATCTTGTCTGGTGTGAAAATTTCGTTTATTATATTGATTATTTTGATTGTTTCGTTTGATTAAATTGAAGTTATGAGTTTTATTCTTCCTATCTTGTTTAATTTGATTATTATTAATAATTCTTTGCTCATTCTGTGACTTTTCCGTTTTGCTGTATAATGCTTGAACAGTATATTGAGAATTTTCTAGTGTAGTTCCTTCAATTATCCTTTTTGCTTCTTCCTTGGCTGACATTATTAATGCCAGCTGTTCTTTCATATTGTCAATGGACTCATCAGACCCTATTCTCATTTTCAATTCAAATATTATCTCTTGAGGAAATTTTTCCATAATCATGTATCTCATAGTCGTAGACTCAGTATCCTCTCCCATAGATTGAAGAACTCTCATGTGTCTTTCCACTTCATCTAATACTTGTCTGCACTCATCTATTCCTACAGCTCTCTTGATATTAGAGAGAGCTTTATGATGGGCGTAAATTATTTCGCCTTCTTTACCATATCTAGTTTTAAGTATATCAACCGCAATTTGATAATTTTTATTGGTTATACTCAGTCCATCTATAAGTCTTGCCGCATCGCCTATCAAAGAACTTTTAAGGTAGATTAGTTTATCAACATCGTTCAGTCTCCTTCTGGATATATTAGAAACAAATTGATCCCAAAACTGATGCCATTCTAATAAGTTTCCAGCAAATTGAGGTAAACTCAAATCAGGTAATTTACTATAACATAATGCTCCATTTTCTTTCGTTGATGTTGTTGAGGTTTCATTTGATGTTGTTGAGGTTTCATTTTTCATTTGAATTTTTACTTCTAATTCAGCCAATGCTTGCTCTCCTTGTAATTGGTAGTTAGTTAAATTCGATATTTCATCAGCATTAGGTTCCTGACTTATATTAAAGTAACTGTTCAAATCAGTATTGAAGCGAGACAGAAGTGATTTAAGTTTAGCCGATATTATACGTGCATCTTTTATATTTTCATCCGTTATTGACCACAGACTGACATACTCGTTACTTAACGATTGTATCTCTTTAGCAATCACAGACAAACGATTTAACATTATATTCTCCATTATTGTAGTATACCATCAATGTTGATCAATTTTGTACCTAAAAATAAGTATTAAATTTAAACAAATCTAGTATTATACCTTTAAGATAAAATTTCAATAATCTATTGATTCTATTTCCTTTTACTTACTGCATATGCCGGTAATGAATCCCACACAACACAAAATCTCACAAAACAAAATATCATAAAATTATAAAGTAATATGATAAACCAACTGTTTCAAATTATTGTCTACCAATAATCTCGAATTGGTAAAATTGTAGTTCACACAATGTTTGAAACTGAAGTTCCACACTGACAAATGTTGTTTGAATTGTTTAAAATTATTTCTTTATTCCAAATTTAAAAATTGAAAATAATTCCACTAAGTGTCACTAGAAGTTTCAAAACATTCCATCCGCCACGCTATTTCATAAGATATAATATTGTATTGCCTTTAAAATGAGGATCATCATATCCCAGCATCTCCACCATGTCGGCGAGGTTAGTTGATGAGGGGTTTGTAACTGAACGCCGATATATTGATAATGCGCGGCCTAATGAAATGTTAAGAAACTTACCTATCAAGACGTAGACATCACATGGACAGCTCTGTTAGACCTCGATGCCAAGCATTTGTCAGTATGTTTCTTCCGGAATCATTTCAGTGCGACCTGTAGGTTAAGAGGTTATATGATTCCACTGTCCGGCAGTCTAGTATTGCAGTTCTATCAATTTCTATTTAGATTACAAATATATAACTTTCGGGGTATAATTTCATAATAATATCTACTACCTGTATACAGGTCTGTCACCGATATCAGGTATCAGGTGTTTTATCTGTCGGGTATTTCACCGCTCTTTAAGTGTCGGTCTGCTCACCGCTCTGTAATAACTGTCGGTCTGATCACCGCTCTCAAATATTGTATGTGTCGGGTATTTCACCGCTCTGTAAGTGTCGGTCTGCTCACCGCTCTGTAATAACTGTCGGTCTGATCACCGCTCTCAAATATTGTATGTGTCGGGTATTTCACCGCTCTGTAATAACTGTCGGTCTGATCACCGCTCTCAAATATTGTATGTGTCGGGTATTTCACCGCTCTGTAACGAACGTCTCCGTTCTCTCCCCACTGAGGCATAAACGTCTTTATCCTCAGCAGAGGTCTAAACACTTCTACTATTACCATACAGAATTATCATACAATACATTACCAATTTCTAGATACGTAGAAACAATAGGATCCCATATAATTAGCTTTACAACACTAGCTACTCGCAAACAGTAGGAATCACTAAATACTTAGCTCCAGCGCCCATTTGTGGTTTCATCAGACCAGCAGGCAATAATGATATCTAGGAACTCCACACACATATATTTATTATATGATTTTTACACAATATACAATATGTTTTTAATGACAATGTCAATACTATGAAGTAATAGAGTAACTTCGTATTCTTCATATATCAAGTTCAAACCTCAAACGCAGAACCGTCGGTTGTGGCCAGTACTTACATAGAGGTTGGTTGTTTAAATTACATAGAGGTTGGTTGTTTGAATTTCTCCTGTACACTATCTACAAATCGCGAGAAATCGCGACAGCTGCTGCGAAAACCAAGCGGACGGCGGCTTCGAAAAAATAGGTTTCTTGTTTGTTTGTTTTTGCGACTGGGTGAATTTATATTATTTTTCTACCTTCTTCATAACTTGTTAATTTACTTCCACAATATTTTTCGCTATGACGTATCATATGTCAGTTATGTCACTTGCTTGACGTACATGTACTGCCAATCTGAATCATTGGTATTTTATCTTCAAACTATGTCAAATAATTGTTCTTTTTTTAATAATCTTAATTATTTTAACAAATTCACCTGGTTCTAATCTCATTACAGGTCTCCCAAAGTGATAATGCGCATAGAAATCTTCTTCACTGTTCGGCAACGGTCGTATTCCCCGAGCGTCGGAAGACGATATGTATATAGAGTTGTTAAGTGCATAATTTAGTAAAGTTATGTTTTTTGTGCTAAAAAAATAAATATTGATTTATCAGTAAAGAAATTTGATTCGATAGTTCCATACAAGTAAATAGTGAAGAAAACCACACGATAGCGAATATGCTACAAATTTTGTTGAATTGTTTACTTCGATTATAATACTTTTTAAGTGTCTTGCTGTAGCTGGTGTAATGATGGAAGAAAAGAAGGTTTAAGTAATACAAGGTTTATATTAGAAGAAGAAAAATGGTTTTCAAACACAGGTGACATTAAAATCTTAGAAATCTAATCATAACATCTCAGTTCAAAAGTATTTACAGCAGTGATCATTCCAGAATAATATTACAATTACAAAAAAAATAATCAGAATCAGGGCGGATCTCTATTTCTGACATCGTAAATTCATCAGAACTTTCATTATGCTCTTGTTCATTGACACTTTCCTCACTGCTATCACCTGTGTAAATAATCGTTTCATCAGAAAAACTATCGATTCTTGGGTCAAATTTTCTATATTCATCTTCGCATTTAACAACATGATCACAAACTTTTTTCCATTCTTCTGGTCCTATATTATAGATTTTTTCTAATATAGCATCTTTAACTAACGTGACAGTCATTGCAATATTTTTTTTGGCTACGTGTTGCTCTATTTGGGACCAATTGGACAAATGGCAATCGTATAATTTGATGCCCACGTTCCTCCATTATACGGTCAATGGCAAATTCTGTGTATTTCTCTTTATGTCTTTTTATAATTTCATACAAATCGGGTTTCAGTTTCTTTAGGTCATGCGGAATGTTGTGTTGTTGTAACCAAGCTATCATTTGTGGTTTAGGTGTGTTTGAGTTTGGTGGTTTCACAGACAGCTAAATATGATATGGGGCGTTGTCAATTACCAACACACTATTAGGAGGCAAGTTAGGAATCAATTGATTGCACGCGGAACGTTGCTTGAACGAAGCTTGGCTGCAGCTTGATAACGTTCCGCGTTTATTTCTTTATGATAACCACCTTCTGAGTCGACACATTTATGTAACATTAGAGACCCTGGGACGAAGCCTTTTTCATTGCACGCAGGCAATAAAGTACAATAATTATTCTCTCTCCTTTGGAAATTGGTTGTTTGATACCTTTTTTGCTGCTATCTTGCCAAGTTTTACCCTTAGTATGTGATGTATGCACGTATGACTCGTCCATAAACACTATATTTCTACCAGAATTCCTCAGCTGTTGTATTTCTCTGAGATATTTGATCCTTTTTTAACGTATATCATGCTTTTCCATAAGTAACCGTCTGTTATTATCAGTTTTCAGAAACCTAAACCCCATTTCTTTCAAGATCAGCCTTAAAGTCTCTGCAAAGCCTTTGAAATTAATAGCTTCGATCAACTTTTTTCTCAAATTATTTACAGTTGGGAGTTCTTTGAGCGTCAAGTGAAAATTGTATATTATATTACGAATAACACAGTAGTCTAAATCATCAAGTCCCAGCCGAAATATACTTTTAGGTTTTCCTTTTTTCGGTGTGGAAAATTTCATTGATTGATTCTGTTTTTTTTTTCGTTTAAGATATTAGTCAAAGTTCGTCGTGAAATTCCCGTAGCTTTTGTAACACGGTCCTGATTTTTTTTTAAATAACCATCATGGTCTTTTTTGAAAACATTGGCTTCATTTAAGAAATAAAGGTACACATTAAATACCATTTGCCGTGCTTGTGACTTAAGTGGCTTTCCACGTTTAAATTTATCCATTCTGGAAGAATACGTCTGAAAGAAAATGGTATGGGCAGAGTTAGACATATTTTTATTTATTTGTTGTATTATTGCATTATTTACTAATATACTTTATAATACTATTTATTCCTATATCTATTTGTTTATTGTGTGTATCTTTTTAAAATGTTTTTTCTAGTACTTAATATGTATTTAAAGTAGGTATTTTTAATTTTTTAATATTAACAAGCCGTGAAAATTTTTAGTATATTTACCTATTTTACAAAATAAACTATTTAAATTTGAATAACATAATTAAATTCACCTTTGAAAACAAAACCAAGGGTGTGTAATAGCAGCTCTATACAATTCCACACAGAGAGAACACGTGCAGTCACCACCATTATATAAAGACGACTGACGGACCTTTGACGGACCGGCGACCGCCGCCGACCGCCCGAATTGTTTTCGATTGTGTACACATAATATTCACTCCTATTTCTTTCGAACAAGGTGCAAAATGCAAGTGCATTGTTTAGGGCTCTTACAATTCAATGATTCGGGTGTTTCCAGGAATACGACAATTAACGAAGATCTGCATGCGCATTATTAATTTGGGAGTACTGTACACATTTTAATTTTTTATTCTTTGTTTCTCTTTTCTATAAAGCTGTGTGGTGTTATTTACAATAGTCTTCTTGTAACACGCAACTGGCGGGTGGACATTTGAGTTTACACCACATTACAATATATTTTTATTTAAGTGTTCTATATAATGTATATACATAACTTTTTATTATATTGATATATTTAATTATTTATATATTATTCATATATTATTATTTTATATAATCGACGTATTATGTTAGATACAAACAGTGACGATGACAGCTTTTTAACTGCTAGTAGTCTCAATGACAGTTTTACTAGTTTGCCTTCACTTGCAGAGATTCTTCAGTCTCAGTTCTCTGACGTCGCAGGGAACTTTAATGTAGTCCATATAAATGCCCAAAGTATTCCAACTCATTTTCCTGATATGCTGGCAACCTTTGACTGTAGGAACATTCATGCTATTCTCGTTTCAGAGTCATGGCTCAAATCATGTCTCCCATCAACTTCATATTCTCTTCCGGGGTACCACTTAATAAGAAATTATCGTGCGGTTGGTGGGGGTGGCGGTGTTCCTAATTACCTACGTGCTCAAATTCCGTACCGTATAGTTAGCATCTCGTCGCAACCACCACCCTCGAATGCCGGCGGGCATCTATTCTTAGAAGTGGAATTAAATCGTGCTAAAGTTCTTCTAGGTGTTAATTATTCCCCTTCGTTACGTATAAATTTTTTCCCTTCTTTTGAACACATCCTAGAAAATTTGGTACCTTCTTACAGTCACATAATTATAATGGGTGATTTTAAGACCTGCCTCTTAAAATAGGATAATCGTTCCACCACATTTAGGCGTATTTTAAATTCCAGCAATTTATCTATTCTTCCTCTTCATGCTACACATCATTTCCCAAACTCTGTACCTTCTCTTCTTGACCTTATTTTCGTTTCTTCCCCTACTTTTGTATCCAAGCATGGTCGGTGCTCTGCAGACACGTTTTCTTACCATGATTTAATCTATCTTTCATATAAAATACGTCCACCAAAGGCAAAACCGAGAATTATTATGCAACGCAACTTCGGTGGGATGGATAGTGTAAAGCTCTGCGCAGATGCCCGTAGCATAGATTGGTCTCCTTTGTATTCATCAGACTGTGTAGATAACAAAGTCAAAATGTTTACAAGTTTATAAGTTAATTCAGCTGTACGATGTGCATGCACCAATCCGTGCCATTAAATTAAAACACCTACATGCACCTTGGCTTACTGACGAAATCAAAATTCTTATGTCGAAGAAAGCGGCTGCCAAGGCGAAGTACAAATGTCATCCAAACTCTGTGAATTTGGAAAAATACATACGTGCCAGAAATCTCTGCAATAAGGTGTTTAGGAAAGCACAACGCCAGCATATTCACAACTCGGTTGAAAGCGGAGATCTAGTTAAAATTTTGAAATTTCTTAGAACACTGGGAGTTGGTAAGTCGCGCAATCACGCAATCCCCAAATATATAAATATAGATTCGCTTAACGCACATTTTACTGCTTCGTCCAACTTTGATGGGACAAGAAAAACAAACACGTTACAAGATCTTTCACGTATCCCAACTCCCAGTTACTCACCTTTTGTTTTCGAGCAATTTTCCGGTTGTGATGTTAAAAAGAGCATAATTTCAATCTCATCCAATGCTGTTGGTAATGACTGTATCAGTCGATATATGATCCTACCTATCCTAGATGAAATCCTCTCTGTCCTTTGTCATATCCTGAACTACTCAATTACCAGCGGTGTCTTTCCATCTGAATAAATCCATTCCGATCCGGTTTTACTACAACATTGGTTCATCTCACTGATGAGATAAGGCTAGGCATGGATGGCGGAAAACTCACGCTTTTGTCCCTACTTGATTTTAGCAACGCATTTAACACCGTGGATTTCCACATCCTGCTCGCCATACTCCGCTCTATTAACATATTTCCAACGGTAATTGACTGGTTTCATTGTTATCTGTTTGGACGCTGACAGCGAATACGCATTGATGAGTCGTACTCGTCATGGTGTAACACAACTGTTGATGTACCGCAGGGTGGCGTGCTATCTCCATTACTATTCGCAATTTTCATAAATTCTATCTCTAAGCACTTACTTTCGTCCTACCACCTTTACGCAGATGATTTACAGATATACTCACAGGCAACACTAGAAGCGATTTCAGAGGCGTTTTCTAATATAAACTTTGACTTGACACAAATTTGTCCGTGGAGTAAAAATTATGGCCTTAAAGTAAACCCATCTAAAACACAAATTATTCTGATTGGCAGTTCCAGAATGATATCCAAGGTCAACTGGTCGCAGTGCCTGAGATTCAGTTCGACGGAAAAATATTAACTATCTCAGATAACGTTAGAAACCTGGGCATTTATCTAGATAAAACTTTATCTTGGGGATGTCAAATACAGGAGACAAGTCGAAGGCTGTTTGCCTCGGCTGGGTCGTTGCGTAGGCTGCGGAACTTTCTTCCCACAACCACAAAGATTGCGCTTGCACAATCCTTGCTTCTCCCAATACTCGATTATGCCGATGTCAGCTATCTTGATCATAATGAGGACCAACTTGACAAACTTGAGCGTCTTCAAAACTTCTGTATTAGATTCATTTTTGGTTTACGCAAATATGACTACTTTTAAACTACCACGATTTGTACACATATGTACAATCCACCTTGTTCACGCCTGGTGTTTGAAAAGGGATGACATCCTTTGGAGTACGCAGGTAATTTGCTACTTTGGAGTACGGACTATATACAGTCTTAATGGAGTATTTGCGACCCCGAACACTTAGATAGTGAGCTCACACATGTTCGGCAGGTACTCAAGCAAAATGGTTACAAACACAATATGCGAAGTTCAAGGAAAAGGTCGAGACTGACGGACAAAGTTGGAACAGTACTACAAAAATACTCCATTAAGACTGTATACAGTCCGTACTCCAAAGTAGCAAATTACCTGCGTACTCCAAAGGATGTCATCCCTTTTCAAACACCAGGCGTGTACAAGGTGGATTGCAGCTGTGGTAGTTCCTACATCGGGCAAACAATAAGGACCATCGCCGAACGAGTTAAGGAACACATCACGGCCGTCAAAAACCGACAAACCACCAAGTCGGCCATAGCTGAGCATTTGTTGGAGTCAGGATCCAATCACTGGATTGAGCTACATCGGCCCCAGGTTCTCTCCACAGACCCTCACTATTGTTCAAGAATAGCACGGGAAGCGGTTGAAATCAAAAAGCACGCAAATTTCAACCGGAAGGATGGTTACAGTTTATCTACATCTTGGAATCCTGTCATCAGCAAATGTAGACACCGACGAGGTGATATTACGTGCCAGTGTGAAGATACCATTAGTGTTGTGTGTCGAAGTACCGACAGTTCCGAACATATAAATGTTAATAATTGTGAATACTAAGTGAGGGTAAGTTCCGAAACCCGCACTTCTCGGAGGCAGCGCTGACGAACATCAGTCATCCCGTGACCACGGCTGGTGTAACCCATGCCGAAACGTCGGGCCAAATAAGAAGGTATGTCATCTTTCTTTTCGTTTAATTAACACGATTCAGAACCGTTACATAACCATTAGTACACGCAAATATGATCATGTATCTGAATTTCAATCCAGACTCAAGTGGCTTCCAATTCGTCTTCGCCGGAATACTCATATTCTTATGCAACTGTATAATGTGCTGTTTAATCCTAATAGCCTCATGTATCTCAAAGAACGTTTTAAGTTCCTTGACACACATTCAAAGACCTTGAGGTCGTCAGTGGATCTGAGACTGCAGATGCCAACACATTCCACAAACTTCTACGATAAATCCTTTGCTGTTCAGGCTATACGTTTGTGGAATGCGCTGCCAATTGAGATTTAGCAAGCAAAATCGCTCAACATATTTAAAGACGCACTAAAGAAGCACTACCTGTCATTTTAATCTAAATTCTCTCACTGTATTTATTTATTGGTTCTGTACTTTGCATTGATATCATTATAATAATCTCTGCAATACCCTAAGGTAGACTGGCGGAAAATGCCTAAGGCATTAAGTCCACCTTGTAAACGGCAAAAAGCGCGCGCGCCGACAAAGCCGGCGCCGTGGTGTAAACAAGTGACAGCCCGTGCGTCATCGCAAGAGTAGGCAATTAACTCGCCGAGCGGCCTTAGCTAATCTACTATTCTTTTTTTACTATGGTATAGGTGATATATACTTACACATGTATGTATATTCTATTTAAATAATTATTCGTGTCCATATATATCTGATCACTACCCCATCAAATTTGTCTTTTTAAGTCTGTCCATGCTAAGGTTGCCTGGCAGAGATCACACTTTGCGATAAGGCCGCCTTTACTATTTGTGCATTTACTATTTGTTTACCTATTACCTACATTTAAGCAATGTACAAATACAGTTGGTACAAATTAGGTATCATAACCTAATTTGTACCAACTGTATTTGTACAATAAAGATTTATCTATCTATCTATCTAAAAAATAATATAAAGTACGTACCACAGTTGTTGTTGCTGCATGATCGCAGGTGTATAGTGATCGTCCCCCCCGTGGTGGGATCTCCACCTTGTCGTAGTGGGGGGGCTCAGTAACCGTGGCTTGGACACCCGCGGTGAAGCTAAGAGGGATCCCGGGAGTGGAAGTTCCACGTGGCCTTAGGTGAAGCCTGCCTAGGATGCGTCCATAATTGTGGGTGCGGGGACAGTTCTGCCTGTCCCTCGCAGTCGGACGCGGACGCGGGAGGAGAGGCGTGACGGCGTTGCCGCGCGCCCTAACTCCCGTGACCAAATGGGGGCGCACCATTTGATGCGTTGTGGTGGAGCCGCAGAAGAAGAGGAGATGCGGTGTTGTGACGGCGAGCGCTGGGACTGCTCCCCGTCCGCCAAAAGGCAAGGAGGCGGCGTAGTGTCCGCGCCGCCTCCCAAGTAGCTTGACGAGGCGGGGCCTGCCAACACCAACGGCAGGCCAGTCCCGGGCGGAGTCACGGCAAAGAATGTTACCCGCGAATCGCGTGACCCCGCCACTACACGGGACCCTTAAGGACACCACGGTGGTTTTAGTGGGTATGCCCTGAACACCTGCGGAGAGCCTCCACACACCTTCTCCGCCAAGCCAGTCCCAAGCCCGGTCGATCACACTCTGGCCGGGTTGGCATCGAGTTACAGTTGTAGTAAAAAAAAAAGTGTATAATATTGAAGAGTTTTAAATGCATATCTTTTTGAAAAAATATATATGTATAAGACATAATTTAAAAATATGTATTCCACCTAATACTACTGCTTTTTTCAATAACAGTATATTATGCATGGCTCCACGTATTTATAATAAGTTACCCAAATATATTTTACAAATAGAAAGACTGAACACATTTAAAATGAAAATAGTAAATTAAAATTAAAAGAAAAAGCGTATTATTCCATAAATGAGTATCTGAATGATAATTTATAAAATTAGTCGATTAATTTATTATTTAATTTATTATTGTATTCTTTTTTATTATTATTATCATTTTCTTGACATACTAGTAGATTGATTCATTATTTTATTTAACATTGTGTTATTTTTTATTAGGTATAATTATTTTATTGACATGTTAAAAAATATTAGAGAATGTTCTTTTTTATGTATATTGTAAGGCATGCCGCAAGGTAAGTAGAGTGTTCTCCACATGTAACAACCTATGTACCTGTATTTAGCAATAATAAATAAATAAAAGATCGTGACGAACGGTACGGTATGTAAATTATAGTGCAAGTAGACAGAGGTGTAAGTAAATACATTGATTATTGATTTTTATATACCTTACCAGCAGTGCATTCAGGGCTTCATTGAGATCAAATGGGCAAATATTTGTATGTGCTTACAAATAAAGAACGGAGCAACTACGGACCATTTCGTAATAGCCCCCACACGATGAACAATGTGCTAACAGTTATGTAATTTTCATTGATAAAAGGAAACTAAGTTGTATTGTATAATGTAAACATCCTGGATAACGTTGGTATTGAACTATATATTTTACTTACGTATGAGAGTCAGCGTTGAAAACATATGTCGAACTAATTACTTAAATAGGCTTTTACGACAAGCTTTCCCTTCCGTCCGTCCTTCATTACAGAGGTTCCGTCATGATATATCAATTAATGGCAGGATATTCTACTTCCAAACACATCAGATGTTCGAGAATTATGGATAATTTATTGCTTTACGATGAGTAGTAATAGTATAATATTGATATAAACAAGACTAATACGGGACTGTGTGACGTAGATGATTGTATGACCAGGTAACGATGCGAGATGATTGCAGGGAGTAGATGTGTACGTACTTGCATACATGAACGAATTAATAGTTATACTCTCTTTCGCGATTTCACACATAACTATAAGATACTATGTAACGCATGTTAATCATGAAATTATTTGGAAATACACGTGAAATACTTTGTGTTTGCATTGACGATTTCGCGTAGGCTATACCAAGCGTGGGTTGTGTGTTCAATCCCTCAAGGAAAAATACTTTATATGAATGTGTCACAAATGATTGTTTTGAGTACGCATGTTCTTTGTAGAACGCAAAATATATTTATATTTGTAAAGTCACCGCAAGGATTAATAACTAGTCGAAGTGTTAACTATACAAAAATAAAAATGTATTATATAAAAATTATAGCGCTAACGTAGTCTGGCATAACATAACATAACTTCACGCCTTTTATCCCCGAAGAGGTAGGCAGAGGTGTATTACACGCCCACAGTTCGCCAGTTATGTTTCGGTCCCAATGTAATAGGGGGCGGGCCTATCGCTATCTACCGGGCACATTGTTAAGCGAGCGATAATTAACAACGTAGTCTGAAAATATCAAATAAAATCTTTTCTCGGAGTACTTAGCGTATCCGTTAATGACAAGAACTATTTATATTTTCTACTTCGATATTTTTCATGTACCGAATGACGATTGGCGAATTGCTGTCCAATTAGCGTGAAGGAGATATTTATTTAAGAGTTTCAAATGAAAATCAAATATTTATTAAATGTATAACTCTTACGCCTTTATCTCGTAACCATAAAAATCAGGGAATTCAGTTTCGCACGTGGCGTACTTAAAAATATGTTTATATATTTTTACAAAAAGGCCTAAGTTAGTAAGGCAAATTCACTATAACAAAACTATCGTAGCAAAGTCAATTGCTACACAAGTGATATATTTAGATAATCAAACGCATCATTATAAATTCCTTTTTTCTTTGACCTCACTCTGATAGCGATTTTCGAAGACTTTTTATGTACTCTCCTAACATATTTTGAGAATTACAATCCCTTGCGTAGGTAATACAAGTAGGTGTGGGTAGACAAAGCAAAACAAGCGGGTTTGTTTCACCCCCGGACAAAACATGACTCATCGGGATTCATCGCCAATTTGTCAACACCCACACGGTTATGTACAGGGGCGGCTCAAAGGAATGGGGTGGCAGTTAGTCTAACGGCCATTTTCAATATTCGTACTATAGATAGATCTGTAGATTTTAGAATCGTGTTTGACATATTTTGTATGGAGCTTATGTCAAAACTGACAAAAACTAATCTAAAATCTACAGATCTATCCATATTTTGAATATTGAATTCCGTAGTAAGAGACTCAATAACAATAGGCAGCGATAGCCTAGTTGTATATTTATTTATTTATTTATTTATTGACAGGTACAGTGACAGATTACAGATTAGTTAGTACATTGAGCTAATTTTACATAACAACATTTTTAAACCTGTACTCCAATTACAACTGTACACATCATCCATATTATACAACTTCAAAAATAAGTTGACTTAAAAATAAATAATAAAAAAAGGAAATTATTACATATAAAAAATATCCAAAAACAAGTAAGTGAAAGAAAAAAATAAATAAAAAAATGTATGTGTTACAATGCAATCAATTTGCCCAAGGATTCTTTGAATCTACTGTGACTATCCACAAATATATCCACTTGAGAGCAAATATCATTATATTGTTTGCACATTCGAAATACCGGGTTGTTTTGGGACACATTATTATTGGTAGTGGGTATTCGAAACAGTTGCGGATTACGCACAGATCGAGTGGGTATCTTAAAATGCAATTGACTTAAAAGATCACAATTAAATGTGCCATTTAGTATTTTGTGCAGGGTACACAAGTCACTTATCCATCTCCTCTTTTCCAACCCAACCATATCAAAGTGCCGAAGTCAAGCTTCATATCCAGGTAGTTTTCGCCTAAGCCCGAATTTCATGCATAGAGCTCTAACAAACCGCCTCTGTATAGACTCTATCCTATCTATATGATTTTTATATATCGGCGTCCACACAGGTGAGCAATACTCAATAATACTTCTCACTAGAGCATAGTATAAAGTTATCAGAGAACTAGTTTGCTTAAAAGGCTTTGAATTGCGGAGCACAAAAGATAAGATGCGGTTGGCCTTATTACAAATATGATCGTAATGTGGTCTAAAAGACATTGCCGAGTCGAAGAATACCCCCAAGTCGCGAATTATCTTTACCCTATCTAACTCAAAGCCATTGATGTAATAGCTGTAATTAAGTGGACTTTTATTTTTTGTGAAGGATATTACCTGACACTTTTTTATGTTTAACGACATATAATTCTCGTCGCACCATTTGACAACAGTATTTAAGTCCGCTTGGAGTACCTCACAATCTCGGGGATCAAAGATACGTCTAAAAATTTTAATATCGTCAGCGTATGCTAAACATTCGCTATTAATTTTACCCAGCAGATCATTGACAAATAAAATAAACAATAAGGGCCCCAAATTTGAGCCTTGAGGGACCCCAGAAGTCGCTAAAAATGGATTTGATTCGTACCCGCTAAGCGCAACAAGTTGAGTTCTGTTTAAGAGATAAGATGTTAGCCACCTATACAGATTTCCGTGTATGCCGACATGTTGGGCCTTCGAAAGTAGAGCAAAATGGTCGACGCGATCAAACGCTTTTGAAAAATCCGTATATATAGCATCTACTTGTTGCCTACGATTGAATGATTCGCATATATAACTAGTGTAACATAGTAGGTTCGAACTAGTCGATCTGCCAGAGATAAATCCATGTTGTCGCGGATTCAATAAATGAGTGAAATGATTGTATATGTGTCGATAAACAAAGCCCTCAAATATTTTGGCAAACCAGTTGAGTATGCAAATTGGTCTATAATTAGCAACGTCCCCTTTATCACCCGATTTATGGATTGGTGTGATTTTAGCAATCTTCCACACATTGGGAAACACACCCTCTTTAAGAGATTTGCTAAATATTATGGAAAGCGGTGTTACAAGGTTGGTCGCGCATAACCGAATAAAGATAGGGGGTATACCGTCAAATCCACAATTTTTTGTTAAATCTACGTTTTTCAATTTATGCAATATGTCACTATCTGTTATATGTAAATTAGTAATGGTATAGTTCGAAGTTTGAAAGTTGGAATGGAAATTTGTTGATGAACTGGGGTAATAAACTGATGAGAAATAATTTGCAAATAGGTGATAATATACCCGACTTGGAATACTATTTGTGACACGCTTGCTCTTATTATAGCGCTTAGTATAGCGCCAAAATGCTTTAACATTGACCTTGAGGTCACATTCAATTTGCTCAATATATGTTTTGAAGCATTGGCTAAGGACAGTTTTAACTCTAGCTCTCAGCATGGAAAACATGTCATAATCTCTGGGATTTTTATAACGCTTATATTTTGTATGGGCTTTGTTTTTAGATGCAAGTAATTTAATTAAATTCTTTGAAAACCAGTTTGGATATTTATTACTGGAGATTTTAGTTTTAGGGGTATATTTTTCTATTATAGAGTAGATTTCATTATAAAAAAGTTGAACAAATTCGTTACATTCCAGTTCCGACGCATGTTTTTCCCAATCAATGACTGCCAAGTCTCTTTTACAGCTCTCATAATCCGTTTTACGGTAGCATAATTTTTTTAGTAAGGTGTTATGTGGCATTGTTGTGATATTTGTTCTTAATACAAGTTCAAATGGTGGATGATGCAAGTCGATGCGACTTATGGGTAGTGCAGGTGTCACGGTTAATAAATCAGGGTTGTCTGTAAAAACCAAATCAAGTATTCGATTATTGTGGTTTCCCGTTAGATTGAGTTGACGTATCGTAGTCGAGTGAAAAAGATCATGTAGTGATTTAGACTTTTCACAGTTTTAATTTAATGGGCATCCTGTTTCATACGACCAATTAACATCCCCAAGATTAAAGTCTCCCAGTACACAAGTCATGTGATTCGATAAATTATTGCTGATTATGTTGCAACATTTCATAAAATAATCACAGACAAAATCTGAAGGTAGATACTCAGGAAGGTAGGCAACACATAAATATATGATACGAGAGCCATTCATCCTAAGTTTTATCCAAAGATCTTCTAGGGACTCAGACAACCACTCATTATTCAATGAAATTTGGAGCTTTTTGGAATAAGCAACAAGTACACCGCCACCGTGACTCTTACCATACCGAGCGCGGAACCTAGCATCTCGATCTCTGCGTATCACACAATATCTGTCATCAAATAATTCAGAAGACAATACCGTTTCATCAAGCCAAGTCTCACATAAGCAAATTATATCAAAATTGTTACTTAATACATTATTATATATATCTATGGTTTTACTTTTCATACCCCTTATATTCTGGTAATATATTGACAAATACATTGTGATGTAAACCTAAAAGTACATATAGCAAACAAATACACATAAAAAAAGCTAATATGGATTAACAAATAAGATCGAGACTGTCTTTACTTTTGATTAAAATATATTTGCTATCAACAGTTTTTCTGACAAATATGCGTCCGTTTTTTACCCACACAAATTTAAAGCCTTGCTCCTTCGCCCTTTTACGTGCTGCAGCATGCAAAGATTTATTCGATGGAGACAGATGCTCAGACACGTATACTGGCATTCTCTCGCCTGCAATTCCCAGCAGCGCAGTGTTAAGTCTGTTAGTTGGGTTTGATTTATTATATCTATACACCGCAGAATAAAAATCGTCACGCTTTCTTGTACAGTTAAACTTTACAATTATAGTGCGGGGATATTTGCTCTCCTTGTTCATTTTTGCAACTCTAGTGCACTTCACTACATCACCCTCCTTCAAGTCAAGACCGATGACTTTAGAACATTGATTGAGGAGAGTGGGCAAACTTTCATTATGATGTTCGGGTACGCCTTGTATCTCTAGGTTGTTTTCCCGTAAATGTTGTTCGAGATTATTAAGGCGATCGGATAATTCAGCTACCGTGGTTCTTGGGTTGGTGTTTTCCTTAGATAACAGTGCATTGTCCTTAACTAAAGATTCAATCATGTTCTTCATCTCATCATGCATAGAGCTTAAAAAGTCAACTGATTGGCGAAACTCTAAGATATCATTCTTGATTGAAGATAGTTCAGTCTTTAGAATACACGAAATCATTGCAGATAGTTCGGCCTTAATTGCTTTAATAACTTTATTGCTTACAGCAGAAATAAATTCATCATCTCTGTCAAGCGCGGTGCAGTTAACAGAACATGGGCTGCACACAGGTGTTTTCTGGCAATCATCACATTGCTTCCTTCTTAAAGTAACGTTGTCCAAACCGGTGGATTCATCATATAAGTTACATGGACTTGTCTCACCTTCCTTGACATTCCGTACTGGTGTATTAATGTTTCCAAGCTTTGGTTGTTTACTCCTACATTCATGGCAAGTCCACTTGATTTTCTGCTCTTTGGTCATAATGGCATAGATTTTCTTATCTAGGATGTTCGCGCAAGGAAGGTCATAGTATTTACAGCACTTACAGCATTTCAAACACTCCCGACTATCGACAGCATTCTTACAACCAGCACAGATAATGCTCCTCGACGCCATCTGTGTGCTTCCAGAAGTACTAGATGGGTGACGCAGCAGTAGGTAAACGCAAGTCTGCTTTACACAGTGAGACGTCGAAGTGTTTATCGCAACAAATTACAGATGTCGCTTTGTTAGTAGTACCTCAGCAGTAGCTCGTCGAATGTGAGTGTTAATTTTACCGCCTAACGGCACCAACTTGGTGGCGCAATGGCTTAGGCCTCCGCCTGCAAATTCGCAACCTCTGGTTCGAATCCTCGAGTTCTCCACAGGCAATTTTTCAAATTTGTAATTATAAATTTGATATTTCATGCAATTCTCACCAACTTGTCAGCTACTAGCGACGACCAGGTTGACAAAGGGGTGTTTCTTGTAATTTGGTATCTCGCTTCCGCCGCCCACTGGGAGGAGTTCTTCGTAAGAATTGCACAAGAAGAAACGAGAGGCACCGATTTTAGGAACTGGCCAATCACGAATTTAATATAATTAATTTAAAACAAATCCAAAAACCAAATTAGTACACGTCCACTCTCAATGAAGTCTGAGAAGCAAGCTATACCAACAGACAGCCACGCAGAGGGTATCGGGTTCGAAACCAGAGCGCGCATCAGTAACTTTTCAAAGTAATGTGCGTATTAAATTGTTAATTATCGCTTGACTCGTGCCTCGGAGAACACGATAAACCGTCAGTCCCGGTTGTCACGAAGATCTTTGACAGTCGTAACGGGGAGTAAGCCTTAAATAAACTGATAGTGGTCTAAACCATATCGTACTATCGCTATCCCTTTGGGTTGCGGAGGTCAGACCGCAGTCGCCCTGTGGAGAAGCTGATACTCAGTCATATCTGGTTAGGTCCAAGGCGTGTAAGTCTTGGATGCAACTGGGATAACGCTAAGACGATGATTCACTGATGACTCAATAACAAAAGCATCAAAAGTGTCAGCTGCATTCTTCATAGTATGAGAAAATACTTTTTAGTGTTTCCCGTGATAAAATTTACTTACGCCTTGGTTATGAGCTCCCCATAACTCTCGAAAGCAGCAAACCCCACATAAAAAATCTGGGTCCACTACTGCATAGAGTAAGTAGTATAAATGAGCTTTGATTTTTTTTCCGTTATGCTTGGATGGTTAAATAGGAGAACCAATTTTGATGTTTACATTTGCCAATAGACAACTGTAGCACCTGAGGTGTCACAAGTGCGGTGTCGGTCTCCTAAAATGCAAAAGGCTCTTTTCTTGAAAGTTTGTATAAACGATTTGCGATGTATTACGTTGCATCATGTCGATTCGCGTCGGTATTCATGGCTCACTTAGGACATTGTTGAAGATTACAATCTGTTCGCGCTTATTGAACTATAATTCCTGCTCGTTTAGATCTATCGCTGCCTGATCTATGGTTATTTACGGGAGAGCATTTCGATGGACTTTCGTTTTAATGCTCTGTGATTTATTAAATCAATTGCTACAGCTAGTAAGAGGTTACAAGTGAGACTTGGGCAAACTACAAAAAAAAACATTAAAAGTTGATTTGTTACTAATATACGGATCGTGCTTATAATTATATACACATCATTTCCTTAATTACTTTTCACGGGGAACGTAACAAACATTAAGTCAACGGACACAAAGAACCAGAACATTTGAACTTGAAGCAACAAATGGATCACAAAAGTGTTGCCTCGTTTGGGGATCAAACTCACGACACTTGGCGCAGTTCTAAAGTTAGAGGCGACCAATTAAACCACACCGCCATCCGTGCAATCACAAAAACATAGGCTGTCGCACGAGTGATTGGTTTCCCGGGATAGCCGGGATCGATCACTCGCCGAGCAATTAAAAAGAGATAATTAGGTTGTCTTACGGGAAATAAATAAAAAATATCACCAGGAAAGATTAAACTCGCGATATATTCCAGATTCACAATGGTTTTAATTACACAAAAGAACTGACACTGGAGATTAACCGACTAGACAATTATCTATAATAATAATAATGACCCACGCTTGCATTCTTCACGCGTACAACGGCAGTCTGAACTTGAACATAAACATTTATCATTCATAATTCATCACACATAACTACATGTAAATGCCAAGGCCAGTGTAATAGCCCAATAGCAAAGATAACAATCTATGGAGAAGCGCTTAGGGTAATTATTAGGTAATAATGATTTGTAGATATAAGAACTTGATCTAGCCCTACGACTTAAAAATCTTGGGTTCGGCCTTTGCCACTAGATAAGTAAACTTTTTGAATATAGTTAGGTGTAACAACAGATTTTTCGTAACGATGAACAAAAATAATATAAGCCGCAGACACGACCGGACCGCTCAATGTCAAAGGAAATAATTTAATAAATATTTTGCTCTAATTAATAACTACAACACGACCAGTAAACACCTTTTGAATGTAAACAATGGTGAATCATTAGTTAGGCATTTATTTATCGGCGCGTCGCTGAGTGAACGCGCGTGCGTCATAACGACAACTAGGTAGGTACGATCTAAATGGTAGGTACTATTCGACTGTTCCGAGCTCGCGACGCACGGTTAATTACTCTGGATGTTTATAAAGTACCTATAATAACAATTTGATTATGGAATTTATACAGAATTAAGAATAACAACAGAACTTCAGAACAAGGCACGGCGAAAAACAATACGCCAATCAATATGCATTTTAACAAATAGATTTGCGGAAAGAAAATACACATGCGAGAATTGAACACCAGACCGATCCGACAACGACTTTTTAACCACTGAGCCATAACTGATAGTTAGATAAACAACAGATTCTTTGTAACAATATTACATGTAATAAACTTTATTACCATTTATAACTGAAACATTTATTCATTTTATGTTAGCATGTTTACATAAATCATTAACACAACACAATACATTATCTTGTGGGCTTCGACTCGAAAACATAAGAACCATTGTTGGCCTTCACAAATGATTATGTAGGTAATTATAACTTAGTATAGATATGCGTCTTACATTGTTGTTTTTATGCTTTTATTATTCTTTGTAATTAATCAACTTTAAATCCTTGATGTGCCATTCTCCTAAAGGTTTACCGGCCATGTCGTTCAGTTTGTATACTAGGGGTGACTTTTTTGAGGCAATCTTACATTTAATAAATTTAGGCGCCAATTTCTTGCTAAAGTATTTATCCTTGTCACTAAGTAGAAACGTTCTGCGCCAAACTGTATCACCGACATTGAATTCTGCCGGTTTACGGCGAAGATTATAAGATGAACAATTTCGTTGGTGGGCCGACAACAGAGCTGAATGTACCTTCTCGAAAATAGAGGATAAGTAGCCTAAAGCTTCGGCATAGCCGTCCCGTGGTTCAAGCACCATATTGGAATTAAATTCCTTGTCAATATACTGAGAACCACATGTTATGACCTCCCTACCAAAAACAAGGAAATTAGGAGAATAACCAGTAACCTCACTAACTGCGCAGTTAAGGGCGAACTGAACCTTAGTGATTAAAGTGTCCCAGATTCGATGATCAGATTCTATGAAAGTTGAAATAGCTGTCATAATGGTTTTGTTGTAACGTTCAACTGAGTTAACGTGGGGAGTATACAACGGTGTAAAATGCAAATTTGGAATTTTATATTTTGACAACATACTTTTAAAGGTTGGGCTAATAAATTGTTTACCGTTATCCAAAACAATAGTAGATGGAATTACATGCACCAAAAATACATTTTCCTCGAGAATTTTTGTTATCACTTCTGCAGTTGCCCGTGTAATGGGGAAAAGCAAACAATATTTAGAGAAACAACAACTGACCACAAATATAAAAGTGTTTTGTTTTCTGCTGGGGGGCAATGGACCAATCAAATCAATACTTATCGTCTGAAAGGGCTTTTGACATGATTTGGGTTTTCCCATTAGACCTAAATTTGGGTGGTTTTGGTGTTTATGGGTGATACAAGGTTCACATGAACTGACGAACTTGACAACATCGGAGTACATACCAGGCCAAAAGTAATTAAGTGCAAGACGTTTGTATGTCTTAAAGATACCCAGATGTCCAGCAGTGGGCGAAGAATGATTCTCCCTTAGAATGTCAATTCTTTGGTCAGACGGAATAACCTCTTTCCATTGAAATTCTCTAGTGAGAGGGTTTAATGTTTTTTTAAAACAATACAATTTATTGTTTATTACTTGATAGTTAACAAAGGAAGTCGGAGAACTTAAACAGCCTTTATAGATATTTAAATACCAAGGATCATTAGTAGAAACTGGTAAATTCTGATTAGAATTAATATCTATATTTATATCATTAGCAATAGCAGAAACGGGTAAAGAGCGAGACAGAAAATCAGGTAAAACGTTATCGGAACCCCGACGATGACGTATTTCGAAATTATAGGAAGATAAGCGAACTCCCCATCTGGCTAACCGGCCAGTAGGGTTATTTAAGGTCAAGAACCATTTCAAAGCAGCGTGATCAGTGTAAACAATAAACTTTTTACCATTTTCAACATAACAACGCCAGTGTTCTATAGCAGATAGAACAGCCAGGGCCTCGCGCTCTGTGGCACTGTAATTTTTTTCTTGCTTACTGAGTGATTTGCTATAGTACGCTATGACTCTTTCCTCACCATTTAACCTTTAACAGAAGATCGCGCCAAGACCAAAATCGCTAGCATCTGAGTGTATTTCAAATGGTTGCGAGTAGTCAGGACAAGCCAACACCGAGGAGGAAATCAAACAATTCTTTAGGTTATTAAACGCCTCATTAGCTTCTGTCGGCCAGCAGAAAGGAGGTGCGTTTTTACTTTGAGATGTTAACTTATTTAAGGGTGCAGCAATAGAGCTAAAATTCGGTATAAAACGCCTGTACCACGAGGCTGCGCCTAAAAATCGACGTACTTCTTTTCTATTAGAAGGAGTGGGATAATGTTTCATTGAATTTACTTTATCCGGATCGGGATGCAGTCCACTAGAGTCGACAACATAGCCTAAATATTTTAGTTTATCTCTAAAAAAATGTCATTTTTCGAGATTAATTGTTAAATTAGCGCTTTTTAGTTTATCAAGAATGCGTAATAAAAGAGTAATATGCTCGTTGAAGCTGGACGTGATACAGATTATGTCATCGATAAAACAGAAAACCTTATTTTCAAATTCTGGGCCATAAAATAAAATATCAACTAATCGTTGTTGAGTAGCTGGCGCATTCGTAAGACCGAAAGGCATTCTTTTGAATTGAAATGTGCCACGCGTGGGAATATAAAAGGCTGTTTTGCAACGGTCCTCTTCTTTAATTAATGTTTGCCAAAAAGATTTAGACAGGTCTAAACTAGACAAGTATTTAGCATCTCTCAGATTATCTAAAATTTCCGAAATATAAGGCAAGCTATAAGCATCTTTTTTTGTAACGGAATTTAATTTACGACTGTCCAAACAGAAACGCAGTTCACCATTCTTCTTTGGTGTCAAAATGACCGGGTTTGACCACGGGCTTTCGGATCGTTCAACAACATCCTCTGAGAGCATGTCGTCAAGATGCTTTATTAAAATTCTTTGTTTATCGGGAAACATGCGATAAATCTTTGCCGAATAGGGGGACAATCACCTGTATCAATTGAATGAGAAATAATATTTGTGCAACCGAGACCCCGCTTCTCGTATGAAATATCGGTAAATTTAGAAATAATGTTGTCAGCGGTAGCTCTCTGGTCGACTGTAAGATGATCATAAGAAACAAGATGTGTAGGGGGAACTGCCTGCAACTCCATTACTTGAGCGTCAGACTTGTTCACAATCAAAACAGACTCCAATTTTTAGGAAATTGGCCAAAGCTTCGCCAAAAATCCATGCCAAGGATAAGGGAATTTTGAATCCCAGGTACAACATGAACTTCTAAGTTAATCAATTTATCCTGAAACTCGAAGGGTAGAAACACCGATCCCAAAGACTCAAATCGTTCGCCGCCTGCTGTTATTAACCTTAAAGGTTTCGATTTATCCAAAACATTGTCTTTCAAAAATAAGTTATGCAAATTATTACCTAAAATTGTAACGCAAGATCCAGAATCTAAAAGACCAGTGGTAGGTATTCCGTTTAATTTTAGAGTAACGTAAGGTAAATATTCTACTTTAGAATTACGGATTGAGGAAATATGATAGCTATTAAAGAATTTTTTTAAAAAGTCCAACCAATTATTCCACTCTGTTTTATTACAATTAGTTGTATAATTTGATTTTCCACAATCCTTATTAACTAGTTTTTTGAAACTGTAGGGGTCGACTTAGATTTACAATTGGGGCAGTCTGACACCTTGAAACCCTTTGTGCCGCACTTAAAACAGATTAGGTAGTGTGGCTGACGGCAATTACGTAATGAGTGCGAATTGCATCTAAAACGCACGCAAAAAGTTTTATTTATATTAGAAGTACTCGATACGGCGTTGACTTGTGGTACAGACTTGTATCTCGATGTATCGGCGACAGAGTTATATTTATTGAAGTGATTATGATTGTAAACATTTTTGTTTGAAGAAAAATTAGAAAACGGATAATTATACGCTAGATCGGGTGCTACAGTATTCTTTGAAACTTTAGGGGGTTCAGAAAATTGCTTACTGCGACTTTGGTAATTTTCGAAAAGACGACAAACTTCGACCAGACTATCAACATCAACAACCTTTGCAGTGAGCAGACAATTAGTGTAACAAGGTCTAATATTATTTAGTAAAATTTCTAGCTTCTCCGAATCAGCGATAGGAGAACTAAGTCGCGAAAACAGACCGTGCATTTTTGCCACGTAAATAGTTATTGATTCGTTCTCGCCCTGTGAGCGCTGACGAATCTCCGTCATAAGCCGATAATCGTAGTTATGCGGACTAAAATCTCGTTTTAAAAGTTCGCAAAGTTCTAACCAAGTCTTTACATTATTTTTAACAGAACGATACCAAACTAATGCGTCACCCGAAAATATTTCAAAAGCGAAAGACAACATCTTGTCATGTGGAATAGATTTACAGGACATAAATTCATCAATTTTTTCAATAAAAGATCTTACACATGATTTACCGTTAAATTTGAATTTACCTAATTCCGAGAAAAGCTTACGGTCGTAATTATAGGAAGTGTTTCCCTCTGCCACTGAGCAATCCGACCGCGAACTACGGTTCGTGATTAATTGTAATTTCGCATATAAGTCATTAAATTTATTCCACACAGACTCAATTTTTTTAATATCAAGACTGCCGGTATCCACCCTATTCAGTCGATGAAAACAATGGTGAAGCACGGTTTCGACCTTCTGTTGAAGCTCGGAGGTATAGTTTGCTTCCAACATAGATAAGTGTTTATTTGATCTTAATAACGACTTTTACACTTCAGCCACATCCTCCTCTGGTGGGAAGGGTGAAGATAATATATCCTCCGAGGGAATTTTAACTGAAAGTTTAGCGATTTGTTTGCGGGGATCGTCAGGCTTTGAAACGCCGCGTATTGTGGTCTCATATTCTAATTCCGCTCTAGTTAATAATGAGAAATTTATAATGTAAGCCATTATTACAAAACAATAATAGAAAATCTAAGTATTTACGCCGGTACTAGAAAAAAAATTAAATATCGCCAGAAAATCGAATACCGTGCTAGAAAAAGCTGAAATACACTAAATTATACAATGGTGTGATGATTGGTAAAGGATAAAAAAATGTCTTAAAGGTCACTCGAAGGTTGAATCACAATATTTTTTTCGCGAACACGAGGCACGTTAGTTCAACGGCTAAGCGGTTAGAACCGGTTGGCGGCTGGGCACGCTGCCCGCAGTGAAACGTGATTTTAGACCGACGTTAATTAAATCACCGTTATGTTATTTACACAGTTAAATTGCTTATGGCCAACCAAAATAGATAGAAACTGTACCTGTACGCAATTCACCACACCAGAATATATGCACACACAGGAGAAAAATATACAAGAGAAAAAGAAATTATTTCACTCACCTGTAAAGTGCCAACTTACGTTTTAAAAATATATTTAAAAATTCTATTGGGCGCCAATGTCGCACGAGTGATTGGTTTACCGGGATAGCCGGGATCGATCACTCGCCGAGCAATTAAAAAGAGATAATTAGGTTGTCTTACGGGAAATAAATAAAAAAATATCACCAGGAAAGATTAAACTCGCGATATATTCCAGATTCACAATGGTTTTAATTACACAAAAGAACTGACACTGGAGATTAACCGACTAGACAATTATCCAGGGCGTGGGTGGTAGGTTGGCACTCCACAGGTCTTCGGATGGGTACTCAGCTTTGTCGTGTTGTCTCCAAGCAGAAAGGGGCCCAACCACGTGTGTCGCCGGTATATATAGGGTCGGCGAGCGGGAGAGAGCTCCCCACTGCATTGCGTCACTCGTAGCGAGGCTCGCAAGCGCTGAGGCACGACGTCACAAGGCAAGAGATGAAACTTGTATGTATGAGTAAAAAAATTTACTTGTGACGTATTAATATTTGGATAAAGGGACATCACAAGTGAAATATTGTAATGCACTCGTGAATCTTTACAATTTAAAATATCCAAAAGAGTATATGTATCAATATGTAGAGTCTAAATTAAGGGAAGGCGATATACGGGGCGCTTTTAGACTCCTTTTCAGTAGCGATGTGGTGGCGCCTTGCTCTCCAGACACGCTTGCGGGTCTGAAGAGCAAGCATCCAGCGACTATTGATGATCTCTCCTTCTCTGAAGATCCCGACAGAGAATCAGAACATCTGGTCACCACAGCCAAGGACGTGTTAGCAGCTGTTGGCTCCTTCCGGAGTGGCTCGGCAGGGGGCCTCGACGCACTGAGGCCCCAGCACCTGAAAGACCTTGTATGTGCCAGTGCTGGGGTGGCTGGCGATACACTTCTGAAGGAGTTGACTGCGCTAATAAATATGATGCTCTCCGGTAATGTGGACGACGCCATCATTGACATATTGTATGAGGCGTACTTGTGCGCCCTTAACATGAGGGATGGTGGCATTCGTCCCATTGCCGTGGGTTGCACATATCGGCGTATAGCAGCCAAAATATGCTGTAAATTTTAGCAGGGAGCTATCAGAAAAATGCCAACCCCTCGAACTAGGTTTTGGT
The DNA here is from genome assembly GCA_944739405.2 of Euclidia mi. NCBI lineage: Eukaryota > Metazoa > Arthropoda > Insecta > Lepidoptera > Erebidae > Euclidia > Euclidia mi. Next base: position 35,984,563 of record OX123183.2, on the reverse strand, counting down.
TTGCTATACACGCCCTTTCTGCGTACCTTGGAAGTGGTGATGGAGAGGGCATTTTGAAGGTTGACTTGAAAAACGCCTTCAATTCAGTAAATAGGGACACTTTGTTGGTACAAGCAAAATTAGAAATACCTAAATTTTTTAAATTTCTTCTTAATCTTTAATTTCTTAATGTATGGTATTTAGATGACGGGACCCTAGGAGGGGATTCAGATATTGCATTACAAGATATAGCTCTTCTTAAAAATAAATTCGCATCTATTGGCTTGGAATTAAATTCTAGTCAATGTGAGCTGTTAATAAATACAACAATCTCTAAAAAAAAAACTTTCAATAGTATCTAAATTTAATAATTTCACATCAAACATCAAAATTGTTGATAAGGTTCTCCAGTATTTAAAGAATCTTTCGATTCTTTCTTAGAGGAAAAGATACAAAATTTCTGTGAAGTTTCAGATTGCCTATTCAAAACTAAAATTTACTCGGCTTATACTATTATTCGATATTGTCTTTTCGTCCCAAAATTCACATATGCCTTAAGATCTTCCCAACTTTGGAAAAAATATGCACTTTTTGAACAAGTCAACCAAATAATTTTTTTATTTTATTTATTTATTTATAGACTCACGCCTGTATCCCTGAAGGGGTAGGCACAGGTGTAATATTACAGCCACATTTTACAATGAATTTTTAGGTCCCACGTAATAGGGGGCGAGCCTATTGCCGTACCGGGCACATTACCAGACTCCGTGCTGCTACTGAGAATTTCCTAACGGAAAAACCCAATAACACTTTGCCCGACCCGGGAATCGAACCCGAGACCTCCCAATCCCACGCGCACATATATACATACTTTAAAGAGAATATTAAATGTGGACTTGGACGACCGAGCCTGGCTACAAGCGTCTTTGCCTATACGTCTGGGTGGGCTCGGTGTACGCAAAATGTCTAGTGTCAGTTTACTGGCATTTCTGTCTTCGGTTCACAGCACGGAAGAGTTAACTAGGAAAATTTATCACCTACACTAGTTAACTCAGAAGTGCTGTGCAAAGCCGAAGCTATAAACGCCTGGAAAATGGCTTGTCCGAGCACTGATTTGCCTACCAACCTATTCTCCCAAAGACAGTGGGACGCGCCGCATTGTGACATTGTAAGAAAAAATCTTTTGGATACATCTTTTAATGTTGCAGAGCGTGCTCGCTTGCTGGCTGTGGGAGAGTGGGAATCGGGTCTGTGGCTTCAGGCACTACCATCGTCCAACACTGGAACCATGTTAGACGATGAGACGTTCCGTATCGCCACTTGTCTTCGTTTAGGTGCTCCGTATGTTTCTCCGCAACGATGTCATTGTTGAGAAGGCGTCGATAGCCTCGGACACCATGGGCTATCCTGCAGCAGAAGTGCTGGTAGAATTCCCCGTCACGCCCATCTGAATGACATAATTCGTCGTGCTCTTGTCGCATCTGGCGTAACAGCTATACTTGAAACAAATGGTTTGGTACGCGACGACGGTAAGAGACCTGATAGTATGTCATTGTTGCCTTGGAAAATGGGTAGCGCCTTGGTATGGGACGCAACCTGCGTAGACACCCTCGCGCCATCACATGTTCCAAGCATGGGAGGCCATGCTGGCGCTGCTGCTGCAACTGCGGAAACCTTAAAACGGCGCAAATACAGTAATTTTGTGAGTAATTACGTGTTTGAGCCGTTTGGGGTGGAAACGCTAGGCGCATGGGGTCCAAGCGCTCGTTCACTATTCCGGGAAATTTCTAAACGGTTAATCGACGTCTCAGGTGACCAGAAGGCTGGTTTATTCTTTGCTCAGAGAATCAGCATTTCCATCCAGCATGGCAATGCCGCCAGCCTTCTGGGCACGTTACCCGATGACATTGATGCGGAGGCATTTTACGACGCCTAAATCTTGTAAATGTTTTAATTTTTTATTTCTTTTTACGGTTTTTGTACATATACTACTTGGTTATTAACCTGACTAATCCAAAAGAGTAATGTACAAAAATTTTTTAGCTTTGAAAGTAAATGAAACATTCTGGAGACGAGACATGTCTACAAAAATACAATGCTTTCCCCCGTTTTTCCCTGAAATTCTTACCTCATTTTGATAAGTGATGGTAATTTTCTTGAAAGTGTAACGTATGTCAATATTATATTTTCTTAGAATTTCTTGACTGCCTTCGTGGTCCAGTGGATAGCGTATGCGACTGCTGATCGGAGGTCCCAGGTTCGATTCCCGGGTCGGGCAAAAGAGTTACTGGGTTTTTCCGAATTCTCAGTAGCAGCACGGAGTCTGGTAATGTGCCCGGTAACGATAATAGGCTCGCCACCTATTACGTGGGACCTGAAAATTCATGGCGAGATGTGGGTAGCGGTGTAATATTACACCGCTACCTAGCCCTTCGGGGACACAGGAGTGAGTATATGAAAAAAATGAAAAGAATGTCTTGTTTTGTTTGTGTAACTAATTGAGGGTATAATTGCTCGTTGAAGTTCAAAGTAATTGCTCACGGAGAGAGTAGGTGGTGGAAGATTTCAGTTATTCCAACAGATTCGAAGTATAAATAGACTCTCATGTTCATTTTGTATGCAAAACATTTTCTTACTCGTTTATCTTTAGACACTCTCGAAAAGAGCATACGTTAATGTTGTTGTAACATTATCGTGTGTTAGCCGAAAGACACTGTCAGCTTTAAGACTATAAATCCCTACTAATATTATAAATTCGAAAGTGTGTATGTATGTATGTTCCGTTTTAACGCTAAAACGGCTGAACCGATTTTGTTGCAATTTAATATAGAGATAGATTGGACCACGGAGACGGACATAGGCTACCATAAATTGCAAAAAAATATCTGGGAGGGATTGTAGGGAGGGTAGAAATTTGTACGGCACAAATTTATGTCTTGGAGGTAAAAACGCATGCGCTGTAATAATTGAGTGTGCATGTGGTATCGTACTGTCTGTCACATACATAATGCCATATTGTGCACGGTGATTACATTGTTCGCCCACCTACTCTTTTTTTTTAATAACGTGCGGCAATGAATATTTTGTCTTTTTATTGTAAACATGTTCTCATGTAAGTGACTTTTGTCTTTATGAGAATAAATGTCTTTAAACCTAAACCTATATATAAACTAATAATTATATACTACGCTTAAACGGCTGAAATCATTTTCTCAACTAATATTATAAATGCGAAAGTGTTTATAAATATATATTGCAGATGTATAGGAATATATTGCCGTGTGGTTGACGGCATAGAATACAAGTGTCACCACCCCCTATCTTCTCGTGGGTGTCGTAAGAGGCGACTAAGAGATAACAAAATGCAAATACCATCTTTGCGTAGAGACGGAAAACTCGACATCAAACCCTATACGACTGCCTCGTTGGTCTCGCGGCATAAATGTGCGCGTGGGATCGGGAGGTTCCGGGTTCAATTCCTGGGTCGGGCAGTGTCATTGGGTTTTTCGGTCACGAAATTCTCAGTAGCAGCACGGAGTCTGGAAATGTGCCCGGTACGGCAATAGGCTCGCCCCTTATTACGTGGGACTAAAGTATATCTGGCGAAAAGTGGGTGTAGAAATACACCTCTGCCTACCCCTTCGGGGATAAAAGGCGTGACGTTATGTATGTATGTATGTATAGGAACATGTCTTTGACATTTGTCAATGTGCAAGGTGGTGTGATTATGTACCTTTCGGTAGATAATGTCATGGATACTGACTGAGTTATTTTGTACTCCATATAGTTTCTGAAGCCTTTAGAATAATCAGGAGTCTACAAACAAATTGAGACTGAAAGTAGAGTCATGTCACCCCGAATTTAACGCGCGATAAGCTGCGGGCAAAAGCTAGTATACTTATATAAATTAAAAGTTTATATAAATCTAGATTAATTCACAACTTTTACCGTATCTAAAAGTAATTTAAACACATCGTTGCTTGTATTGATATAAATATAATATGAAACCACTAGCTGAGCCCGCGGTTACACTCGCGTTTAGGGTACTGTTCCGCACACGTGGCTCAAAGCATGATTTTATAGCCTTCCTCAATAAATGAGCTATCCAACACAAAATTTACTATTCAAATCGGACTTGTAGTACCTGAGATTAGCGCTTTTAACCAAACAAACAAAATTTTCAGCTTTATAATATTACTAGCGGTCCGTCCCGGCTTTGCACGGGGGGACATTTACTTTAAATAACTATAAAATATTTTCTAGAAATAAATATAGCCTATGTCACTCAGGGACAACGCCGCATTACAATGGTGAAAGAATTTTCAAAATCGGTTCCGTACTTTTTTAGTTTATTCGTTACAAACATACAAAAATACAAATCTTTCCTATTTATTATATTATTATTATTAAGTATAGATATTATAGTTTATAGTTATAGGTGGTCGTAGGTTTTCCGCACTTAGCCACTTATTTGGGCCATTGTGCGTAAGTGGCGACTTGATTGACGACGACTACTCATACCACCTTAGCACCTTCCAGAAAGCCATTAGTTGGCTGGTGTCGTTCAAAGCCTCACACATGGTTCTGGGGTTGTTCAGCAGCTTTGCCCGTTGATTGCTCACACCATTGCAGAATAACGTGAGCGGGTGTTTCTTCGGTTTCCATGCAGCCCCTGCACAGTGGGCTGTCCGTAACGCCTATATTGAATAGGTGCTTGTTGCGTGGACAGTTGCCGGTTATTATGCCCGTCAGATGCTTAAAAATTTTTCTATTAGAATGCAGCAGCTTGTGCGAGAGTCGCTTGTTCAAGCAGGGGATAGCATCTTTTGTTTGTCTGCTTTATTTTATGTCTGCCCACTGTTTTTCGTTTTCATGTGCGGTTCTCTCGCGTAGCCACGTTTTGAGTTGGCTTGCTGGTATCGGTACAATCGGCTCGGGTCCCATTATCATTGTGTCCGATCCTTGCCGTGCCAGTTGGTCTGCGGCGTCATTGCCTGCGGAGTTGCTGTGGCCTTTAATCCATTGCAGCGTAACCCGAGTCTTCTCTGCAATCTTTTGCAGCTCTAAGTGGCATTCTATGATGAGGCCGCAGTTGCTGCCGAGAGCTTGTAGTACAGAGACGCTGTCCGTGATAATGCGTATAGACAGGTCACTTACGTTCCTAGATGCGATTGCTGTTGCGGCTCTTGTTATTCCAACACACTCGGCTTGGAATATGGTGTTAAGAGTGCCAAGGGATGTTGAGATGTTGATATTTAAGTCATGGGAGAATACGCCCACACCTGTCCCATACTTCGTTTTTGAGCTGTCTGTGTATACTCTGACTTCGTGTATACCAGATCTGTCTTTGTGTTCCTCCTGCAATTGATGCGATATTTTTGTCAAAGACAAAAGTTTTAGGGATGAGATCGCAAGCGGCCTCTAGCATAAGAATCTCTTTGGTTAAGGTCCCTTTTAAGCGTGCGTGGGTAATTCGATCATCCTTTCTCCATAGCCCGAGCTTGTCTAGACGGATTGCTGCAGCGCCAGCTTCCTGCTGGATCATTAGGAGCAGCGGTCTTAGGTCCAGTAGTATCTCCAAGGCGGCTGTTGTCTTCATGCAGTCTGTTGTGGCCAAGCAGGCTAGGCGTTGAAGGCTCTGTAGCTTTTTTGTGATTGTGCTTAGTTGCGTGCGTGGCCACTACACTACTGCACCATATGTAAGCATGGGGTGTATAATGGCAGTGTAGATCCACAGGGTGATTGATGGTTTGAGACCCCATTTTTTGCCTATGATTCTCCGACATTGCCAGAAGATTGTGCAAGCTTTTGTTGTTTTTGTACTGATGTGCTTGCCCCAGTTTAGCTTATGGTCAAGTATTACGCCCAAGTACTTGACTTCATTCGATAGGGTAAGCTCCGTTCCAAAGAGTTTTGGTGTTTTGCACATATGGGTTTTCCTTTTGTTGGTGAAAAGTTCTAGCTCCGTTTTGTTGGGGTTAACCGTCAGTTCATGTTGGTTGTACTATTCCTCCATGATCCTGATGGCTGCTTGCGGATCGTGTCTTCTGAGTCACCTTTGATCAGGATGGTAATGTCGTCTGCATAGCCGACCGTGAAGAATCGTCTGTCGTTTAAGTTCCGTAACAGATCTTTCACCACAATGTTCCACAACAGGAGTGAGAGTACACCGCCCTGAGGGCAGCCTTTTGCAACTATGCCCCTCGTGGTGGAGTTTACCGTGAATTGTATTGTCCTCTGTTTCAGCAGTTGATCAATCCAGCCACTAAGGGTTTGCTCAACTCCGGACTTTTCGAGGGCCCGGCTGATACTGTTGAACTTAGTTTTGTCGAAGGCACCTTCTATGTCAATGAAGGCTCCCAGTGTCATTAACTTGTTGGTAAGCGCTGTTTCAATGGTTCCCACAACGGAATGCAGCGCCGATTCAGTTGACCTGCCACTTCTGTAGGCGTATTGATGTGGGTGTAGTGGCTTGCGCAAAAATGCGCCCTCACGGAGGTATCGGTCCGTAGCTCTCTCCAGCGTTTTCAATAAGAAGGAGGTCAAGCTGATGGGTCTATATGCTTTCGCTTGTGAGTAGTCAGTTTTGCCAGGTTTTGGGAGGAATACGACTTTAACTTCCCTTCACCTGCAAGGTATGTATCTATGTGCTATTGAGACCCTGTAGATGTCGAGCAGATGCGGCACAATCATTGTGCATCCCCATTGTAGGAATGCTGGTATGATTTCATCCAGGCCTGCGGATTTGAATGCCTGGAAGCAGTCTATTGCCCATTTCAGCCGGTCTGTGGTGACCACATTTTCGGCTACCAGCCAGTCTGTTTGGGTCGGTGGTCTGTAGTCTAACTCATCCCATAGACGGTCATTGGTTACTTCACAACCTGGGAAGTGAGTTTCAATTAGCACTTGGCTAATTTCAGCGTCCGTAGTTGCGTAGGTTCCATCTTGCTTTTTAATGGCGCCAAGGGTTTTGTTGCTGTCCTGAGACAAGATCTTTTTCACCCTGGCTGTTTCATTCGTGGTGTTTATACCGCTGCAGAAACGCCACCAGGACTCGCCTCTACGGAATCTTATGCGTTTATTGTAGTGTGACTGGGCTTCTTTGTATTTGAGCCAGTCTGCTTCCATTCTCGTGTTTTTAGCCCTGTTAAAGAGTTTTCTCATGTTTTGCCTGAGTCTCTCTAGTTCTCTTCCCCACCACTGGGTTTTGCTAGACGACTTTGGGAGTGTGGGTGCACAGGTTTGCTGGTAACTTGTTTGTATACATTCTGTTAATAAGTTGGAGTTATGCTCTATGTTGTCAGTGCTGGTTGGCATGACCTTAAAATAGGATCTGTCTACCTGTGATACGAGAAGCGTCTTGTATTTCGCGATGTTGGTTCTGCGAGGGTTGCGCCTAGGTTGTTGGACGTTCTCTTGCACACGTATGTCATAGCAGATTCGTCTATGGTCTGCAAAGGATGGCTCAGCGGACACATGCCAATTTGTGACAAGTTCTGCGGCCCCATCCGATGCTAGCGTGATGTCTACTATGGTTTGATATGTGGAGCTAACAAAGGTGGGCTCCGAACCGTTGTTAACTACAGATAGATTTGTTGAAAAGATGTATTCAGTCAAGATCTCACCTCGTCTGTTTGCGTCGGGGCTTCCCCACAGCGGATGGTGCGCGTATGCGTCCGCCGAGATGATTACCTGCCAGCCGTAGTATAGATTATAAAAGCATAATATTTATACCTACTCTTATAATATTTTCCATTAACGCTGCAGTTTCTGGAAAAGTGCTTTAGAAATATGTTTTATTACGAAGAAATTGGTATTTAATTACTTGGCACCCTTCCCGGCGTCATAATTGGAATTGACACAAAATTAACAGAACTTCACTATACTGGTATTCTTAGAATTCAGACATTGATTTTGTTCCACTTTGCTATAATGCAGAAATATTATAATAATAAACCTTTTAAAAAAAGTTTCTTAAAAAAAGTTACTTTTGAAGATAGGCTATATTTTACGTATAGTTTCTTTGATGTGTGTTTACATACATACATACATAGACTCACGCCTGTTTCCCAGAAGGGGTAGGCAGAGGCATATTAAACGCCCACTTTTGCCAGTGTTTTGATCCCACGTAATAGGTGGCGAGCCTAATGCCGCTTATTGGGATATTTTGTTTGCCAGAGCCTCGTCCGTTGATCGGCAGGTGCACCACTTGCAGGTGAGGTTGGCTTGGGACCCTAACTTTTTGGTGGGAACCCTATGCACCCTGGTGGGAACCTAGTGTGGTTATGTGAGTTAAACATAATATCTAAATTTTGAATAACTTATGTTTAAACATTGCTAACACAGAAACCGTATCGTCATATGTGATGACGATACGATTTCTGTGTGTATAAGAAATGTTTCTTAAGTTAGTTAATAAGGAAAGATATGGTTGGCTGCACTCAAGCAGAGTAGGTATTGTAAAATTTTCTGTCATAGAGCCTATAATTTGGTATAGGCTCTATGGCAGAATAATACTTATAAGAAACTTATTGATTTTATAAGGAACTAGATCTTTCCCACATTTACTATTACTGACTTTAAAGATTGTGCGTTTTTCAAACCAACTTTCAACCATTATCTAACCCACCTTAGTAGTGAAATATTAAGAAAATCACTACTTAACAGCTGCCTACCTCATAAAAAGAATCCGTTGTCCAAGTTTGATATTTATAACTTCAGTGGTTTAGCCTGTGCGATGATATGTCAGTCAGGTCATGCATTTTTATGCCCGAGTATTAAAGTCGGTATACAGATAGCTATAACAAGTTTATAGAGTTCTAGGTTTTGAAGTTCCAATTGGCTTTACGCGTATATTATATAATTATACATCCACAGATTCGTCCGTGTACTAATTGCCAGCTACAAATTCTGTAAATTGGGTCGCATATCAATGAAGCGTCCCTAGATTAATAATTGTTCAAATACTGAGAACTTTACTACGATACTATTGCGCCACTTCCTACCTCAATCATTTATTTATCTATCCGCAAAGTTGCCGCTCTGTCTCTGGCATTATGCAAAATATGATGTTTTCTATTTAAATATCCGCCAACTGTGTTTGAAATAGTGCCAAAGCGCTATGTTGAATGTTGGCATGAGTATGACGGTTGAAAAGATGACAAAGTTGCGCCACAGACGCATCTTGCCAAACAGCCAGTGTAACTGGAAACTCCCTGGAACTAGTTTAAACGTTCGTCACTTTCTTGGCGGTGACTTTTTATATGTGTTATGCAAATACATACTGTTTGATAAATAAAATAATGATTGCATTTTATCAGGCATTTTCAAACCAATTCCTTAAATTATTGAATGCCAGTAGAGTATAAAATAATTTAGAAACTCATAGAAAACATTTATGTAATGATGGGTCTAGCACGGTCTAAACTATAATGAAAGATCACAAGCCCTAAATAATTAAAGAGGGGTATCTAATTTTTTTTTTATTATTATGAAAATAAATAACATTAAAAATTACAGTAAAAGTAAATTCGATCAGAATTAAAATATAGTACCTGATCCAAAACTCTAATTATTATAATATTATTAGTAAATTGTGCCCATTATTAGCTCAGTGGTGTACGTAACGGACTGCCGTTACGATGTTCTCGGGTTCGATCCCCAGGTACCCCGGGCACAGACCTCTAACTTTTCGAAGTTATGTGTGCATTAAAAATGTTAAGGCGCTGTTATACCTCAGAAGCCGTGAAACACCTAATTTTTCGTCGCGCATCTAGCCATAACGGTACATATTACAAACTAGCAAAAATTAGAGCTTAAAGTCAAAAGTCTGAACAAAAGACTTTTGAAAGAATTTTTCATGTACGTAAAATAGAATCACGGTGAAAAAATCACAAAATCGAGGCAGAAAATAATCTTTCGTCTCACTGTTTGCAATATTTTGATCGTAAGCTGTCATATTTTTTTTATAATATTGTAGGAAATCTAATGAACTAAAGAATTACCCTATTTATTTTCATATTATACGTGTATATTTTGTAAAATTAAATAAAATCTGCCAAACGTCTATGATTTTGACGCTCGGTAGATCCCATCAATATCAAACGCTTCAGCAATTTAAACCTTATTAGCATAAGCGGTGTACTGAGTGTCAGTTGCTAGTTTACGCCCCGCCCAGACCTCATCATTCGGCTATGAGCCCTGTGAGAGATAGGTCATGTCGCTTGCGTCTCCGCTGCACGAAATTGTACGTAAACCTGTTTGTTATTATAATACGCCGATTTGAGTTCGTAATTTCATGTTTTATGTTATAGACTGAATACTTTGAATCAAATAGGCTTTTCATGTAACTATGGGCACATATAATTAGGACCTAAGTTTATACTCTTGTTGCGTTTAATGTGTTATTGTTTCTGTGCTTATAAATATATAATTAGAAGAATAAAATATGGACAATTAGAGAAATGAAGTTCTACGAAGGATTTGTACAAGAAAGCTTCGTAATAAAATAGAAATTCATCCATGGCCAAGTGATTATGAAATATGTAACATTTTTACACAAATTATTTTCATAAGAGTCTTTTATGACTATGTTACTTATATATTATCAATTATGCATAATATAATTATATAAATTATTCTCACAATACATAGCTGCCACAGTTTTCAATTTTTGAAAGAGTAATAACATAAAATCGAATCATTTTATGTACCTATATTTCAAATTCATTAGCTTGTCAGAGCGCCTGGAGCGCTAAGATGCCGCCACGGCGAACAATAATGATGACAGCGCTAATATGGCGCTCCGCAATCCGCACACAAGCGGTAACGAATGTTGTATTATTGTGTTTTGAACATAAACCTTTTTAGGTACATCGGGTAAAACTTTGATTATTCATAAACTATTAGGTATGTCTCAGTACATCTAATATCTTTTTAATTTCTAAAATCAATCATTTATAAGTAAGAAGGTAACTTCTCTGTTTGTTATAACACTAGATATAGTATTTTTTTAATAATAAAGTACGTAACTAATTATCATTATTGTAATTACAGTGAAGTTAAAGACAACAGTTCTGCAACGTCTTACACACATTTGACTTCAGTCATTCCTAACACGATCTGTTCAAGAGCTAGCCAAGAAATGACAAACAATTTTTTTAACAAATTTGACTCAAATTCCGTAGTGATAAGCAAAAATTACAAGAGGGATAGCAGTGACAGGTTCGAATTGCGTAAGAATATGTTGACAGATTGAAATTTTTGTATAGTGGTAAAAAGAAGAGATAACAGCAGTAAAGCCAACTTAGTAAAAAATATTTTGTACAAATAAAATATTTGCAATGTAAAATCAGTTGCGCATGGAATCTAAAGTGAACAACTGGCTTTGCAACAACTGGCGAAGCAAGAAAATGTAACAATCGAGCCTTGTGGATTATTCGATTATTGGTGCCACGCCAGATTGATTAATAGGTCCAAACACGATTGTGGAAATTTAATGTTCTAAAGTTGCCTATAAGAATCGCCTGGAGAATAGTATAAGAGCAAATAAAATACAAATATGGAAACATGATAAAAAAGTGAACTGACGAGTCTAAACAAATATTGTAATTGTTATTACCAAATTCAGGGGCAACGCCACGTTACACGCAAACAAAAGTGTTTATTTGCTGTGTGGAGTGGCGGAAGTATACCACTAAAAATAGAAATTATAGAAAGAGATGATGTTTTCTGGGAGAAGCTTGTGGCGTTTTATATGAATTGGCAGTTGCCTGAAATTGTTGATTCTCGTCAAGCTCAAGGGATGGCATTGCGAGATCACGGAGAGGAAAATGTTTCATCAGTGCTTGAAATTTCTACAATACCAAGCCGTTAAAGGAAAGTAAATGAAACTGTGCCTCGTGAACAACAGCAAATAATAAGTATTGAAGCCTTATCACCTCACACACTGCCTTTAACATTCGATGAGAATAAAGAAAACCTGCCGGGTTGTAGCAGACAGCTAACTTTTGATGAGCTGTAAACTCTGTATTTCGTTAATAAATTATAAATGAATATAAATAATTATCTTTTAATATTTATTTTCTTTGAAACGTGAAATGAAAATATAAAAAATTTCAAAAATTTTAAATATAACACATATTTGAAGCGAAAGAAATTTTTTATATTTTTCCATACAAACATGTATGACGAGAGCTAACGAAAAAGCAGTAACTCAACTTCTAATTCTATAATTTTCTAAGCGACATAGCAGTATCTCATGAATAAGGTATATATATCCACATATATTTTTGATGTTTCATCTATTTTGAAAAATAATAATGGGTTGGGTTTCGAAACGAGTCGCCTGAATTTGAGGATATTGGTAGTGTAGGGGGCTTAAGGTACTTCGTTTTAATACCCTAAAAGTAACTTTGGCTGCCGGAGTTGCGTCTAAATATTTTTAAACAATTTCCAAAATTTCATAAATACTTCGGCAATTATGCAAAACGGAACATAGTTTTTATACTTTAGTACAGTTTTACAAATGTAACTTTTAGGTTTTATGTGAAAAACGTGAAACGAAACGCAAAACTGCCATCTTGGAATGATTATATTGACAGCTAATGTCAAATTTGTGCGTCATTGCTTTCGAGTGCCTTGGGTTAGGTGCGACTGTAATAAGTAAATAAATAGGTTATGTTAGGTTCTCTTTTGACCCTTAATCCGAAAATAGGAGCCCTTCGCAGGGCTCCGACAACCTTAGTTTATTAAACTAGTGTAATGAATGTGGAAGTTGGCAGTGCCATACACACCGATGTTTGGAGATTTTTTCTTTCAGAGGAAACAAAGGATTTCCGGCAAGTGAAAATGATGAGGGGGGTTTCAAGACCTCCCCTGATCCCTCTCCAATCACTCACAACCCCTGAAAACGGCGACGTATTTCGAAACCTTTGCCATAATAATTATACCTATAATAACAATAAACATCCATAAATAAATAAAAGAAATCAACTTTTACTAAACTTCAATTATCTCGTAACTCGCTTTAGTTGAGATACGGCTTTTGCGCTTAGTAGAGCAGTATTGTGTTTTTTAGGGTACCGTAGCCAAAAATTGTAAAAACGGAACCCTTATAGATTCGCAATGTCTGTCTGTCTGTCCGCCCGTATGTCACAGCCAATTTATTGCAAAACAGATTTGAAAACTGGCAGGAATGGAATTAGATGTAGGTATTCTATGAACTGCTTCACTATTTTTATACAAAAACAAAACAAACATAATAATGGCCTCTCCATACATGGAACTGACTTAATTATTTTTACCATCTTACGGCACGTAGGTATTTACCTACTTTCGTCAACATTTAATACCTATAACGTCTAATGTAAACCAGTTTTGCTCATGGCTGCACTGAGAACAAAAATTGCGCTATGCCTATATTGTACAAACAGATTGATGTATGTAATATAAATTTTAATATCAGTATCTCAATTCAATATGCTAAAACGTTTTGCTTGCGATTTTGAAATATTGGAATACGGATGTCGCCAGAATACGGCCACACTCGACGAGAATGAAGGGGGGCGCCCCGCAGTAGACGGAGCTAAGCTCCCTTCACCTCCCCTGCTTCACCCCCTCATTTACCAAAACAGTCGCTTAGGACAGCGCCTTAATTATTGCTCGCCTAGTAATGTGCCCGGTAGGCTCGCCTCCTATTACATTGCGACCGAAACATAACTGGCGAAGTGTGAGAGCTTTATACACCTCTGCCTACCCCATCAGGAATTAAGGCGTGTATTTATTAGTAAATAATGTCAGACCGGACTGATGATTCCTGAGATAAGTCAATTCAGACAGTCAGGACTGTACTTCTTACATGGACCGTAAACAGTCTGCTGATAGACGCTTGAGTGACCGCAGGGAAGACCAGACATGTATTCATGGGCATGGAGATCCCTGATAAGGCCGAGGATGCTGGCTAGCTGCGACTTGTTTACCACTCATTGAGCGAAGGGCAATTTGAGACGGCAATGATACTGCTGCTATTCTGTTCCGTAAAGGCTGCTTTCAATCATGTTAGAGTCACCAGCTAAGTGGCAAGAGTGGTGTTAGTCCAACTAGAAGAAAGATCATCTGACCAAACAAGGTAATCTACCCCGTGGACCGCAGAGAACTGAAAGTTTTCTAAGAACTTATGTGTTAAGTAAACCGCGTCTGAATCAAAATTAATGCGATTTATGTACGTTATCTTTTCAGTATTGATTGTCTTCGCCTATATATTTATGAGTATTATAAGATTAGTTCTAGGGTGTAAGTATTCGGAGCTCTCTAAAAAAACGTTTTTGTTTTTACCGATCATACATGTATTTTGGAGTATTTCGAAGGCAATATTATTCTAAAGACAGCATAGCATATATCCAAATTAGTAGATAAAGTGAAAATGTTCAAATTTCACCCATTAGCGTCAGAGCCTTGTTTGTTTAGCTCCGTTGTTACACTAATGAGCGACGAAAATAACACAAGGTCAAGTCTAACGTTGGCTCATATAACGTTAAGACGATCGTATTTACCTAATTAATTAAGCGAATATATGCTCTCGTTGTTTAAAATAATATGTTTGACTGCAAGTTATGATTGGGGACTGGTTCAGGCGAACGCCACGCCGTTTAACATTGCGCGCGAGTGTTATAGATTCCATTTCCATATGATATTCGATTCACAAATGATTGTTTCGAGTCTGGCTGTTCTGTGTGCTAGTTAGCTGAATGTTAGTTAAGTTAAAACTATATTAAATGGAATGTAACTGAAATCTGCTATCACAATTCGCCGTCCCCGGAGAATAAAATGATAACTGCCATTGTCTTAGCTTTAGTGTTATGTCATTTTTGGGATCGGTGGGTGCTTTTACATCTGCTCAATTTTTTTCCTAATTTTTATACAGTTATTTACGAAGTTACAAAATATTACAATAGTATTCAAAGATTTAAAACAACTTTTAAATTACGAGAATAAAGTGTTAATATAGTATTATCAACATTTATTCCCACTTGTTAGTATGACAAATAGTCATAAGAATTATGTTCTCATGAAAAAAATATGCGACTAGATAATGATAAATGCAGTTATCATTTTATTCTGAATAAGACGTGTTAGTTATATGACTGTTGTGGATTTGAAAAATGATAAGTGAAGAGTACAATATTTGGTTCTAGTCAGGCTGTACGGAGAATAAAATGATAATCGCCGTTAAACAACTTAGATGATGGCTAATTTTGACTAACCTTTTATTTATTTATTTAATACTTTATTGTACACTATAAAGAACACATACAGGAATTTTAGAATAAATAAAGTACAAAGGGCGGCCTTATCGCTAACAGCGATTTCTACCAGGCAACCTTTGGATGGAGATATTATTGGTAGGAATGAAATGGTAGTTGTTAGTGTACCAGTAGTAGGATGATAAATACTTTAAATATATAAATAATTACATATATAAAAATATATATAATAAATAATACACATATATAAATAATTATACATACGTACACACATACATAAATAATACTTAAAATTATATTAGAATAGGAAATATCATAGTGATAGGTAGTGATCCTTGACTAAGGATTTGAACCTTGTTACCGTCTGAGCCTGTCTTATATGTAATGGGAGTGCATTCCATAGGCGAACATCAGTGACACTAAACGATTTATAGTAAAAATCCGTGGAATGTGCCGGCATCTTCAGCTTTAAGTTTTCTGATGACCTTAAATAACGATTATGCGTATCATGAAAGAATTCGAATCGTCCTTTAAGATAGGAGGGAGTAGAAGGGTTAAACAATATATTGTATAGAGAGAGAAAGTATGTGGGTATTCCGGCGAAATCGTATTGGTAACCACTTGAGTTGTTTGCGAAATCGTGACACATGATCGTATTTGCGTAATCCAAATATGAATCGTATACAGAGATTTTGAAGGCGCTCAAGTTTGTCAAGCTGGTTTTCGGCGAGATCTTGATAGCTGACATCTGCATAATCAATAATGGGTAATAGAAGACAGTATTTTTGAAATAATATCTCTATTTTTATACTAAGGCGTATTTCACTAAAACATTTAGAATAAACAAAAAATAACCTTCTTTAAAAGCTTACAATCATCTGTCTACGTCCAGTGTTTAAGGAGCAATCGACGAAAATATGTTTGTAGTTATCATTTTATTCTCCCATATTTAGCGTGTAGAGATGCCTCTTGAACACTTTTGTCAGTTTTTAGCCTTTACTTGTGTGGTACGTCAATAAAAAATATTATATTTACAATTTGTAAAACCAGGTAAAATGAATATCAGCCAACATTTCATGCAATTTTGCATCTCCTATTCCAGAGGTTGTAATTTGACTTTAAAGCCGTTCAAGTGTTTTAGAGCAACACTCAGCAATTGATAAGTAAGCGACAAGTTACTACGTATTAAACTGATTTGGCAACAACAGGCTTCATTTATTATCGTCATAGTTAAACTTTGTACTAATTAACATAATCACTATTTATCATGGAAAAAGCAGAAACAGGCTATTAAAAAGAAAAATCACATAATTCATCAATGGATCATCTGATCTTTCCCGTGAATGGGGGAGAGAATGATATACAGGGTGTCACAAGCCGCCCATCACCAAGCCGAAGTCTACTCGTTGTGGACATCATGCCAAGTCATACTAACCATAAATAATACCTGGAAAACGATTTTTTTTAAAGTTTAACAAAATTTTTAAGCCGCAATTAAAAGCGCGCGCGTGGCATGCTCGAAATACTTACTTATCCATGGGGTCATAGGACATCTAAAGAACATAGTGGCGGGGTTAATGCACCGATTTTGTTCCTAATTAGAAAAATTCCATTCTAACTTTGAGCCTCAATATCTCCTAAACCAGTAATTCCCAGGTACGGTGCCGAACTAAAAAATGTTCGTAGTGATTGTACAATGTGGGATTTCAGTTTTCGTTAAGGGTCTTTTTAAATCCTGTAAATTTTGCAATTTAACCTACTGGCGTATTATATCCAGCTTCGAATTATCGACCTTTGCCATATTACCAACTGCTTTTACACAATGCCCGTACATTATGAATAAATCATGTGTCGTGGAGGATTACATACGCAAACAATTAATATAAAGAACACCCAGACGCTATATAGGTAAATATATGAATACAATAATTATTGTGAATCATAATATAAAGTCTTGTGGTCTGGAATAATCCCCCTCCCTTAAGGGACCTAAAAACAATATCTTCTTTTAAATATAGATACAAGAATTATCTGTTAGCTCAACAAAAACTTTAGGTTCAAGTCTGCATACTTTTGAAGCTATTATTACTATAAGGTTGTTGTATAGAAGGCAACAACATTGCTTGCAGCATCCTTATATCGTTTTTATGCTTCCATTTCTGAACGTGAAGCAGGTGGGCATAACTGGAAATGAAGGAAGTTCTCATATAGCATTACTCACTTACCATAATTTTGTATCATAGATAATACTATAATGTTATTAGCTTGTTTTAAACTATGATTGTATATTATACGGTACTGTTCTGGCACTGTTTGGCATGTTAGGCCACATTGAAAATCAGTACTGAGATGGACCCACAACGTCCTTCACAGTGTATGCTGAATGTCGGCCTAATTTGTAGCACGCGACGTACAATACCCATAGGTTGTAACTTGTGTGAATTTTAATTTTGGTGTATGAGATACTCATAATTCGCATTACTATTATTAATATTGTAATTGTATACGTGGCAGAGCACATGGTTACTTACACGCCAGTTAATGACAGTACACGTCACCGGAAGTGACGTTTACTGTCATTAACTGGCGACGTCTGTCTGTCAACGGCGTCAACCCGTTGCTTTGTTTGGGCAATGAATACAAATTTTACATAATAGAAGCGTATTTCTTAAGGATGTCGTGTGCCGATTAAAGTTGGCGTATTGACGGTTGTCAGTGCAGTACGTAGTTGGCGCCGTTGGCGGCGCTGGCGTCGTTCTCCGTCTTTTTTGCTCTCGTAGTTAAGTGACACAGGAGAAACTTTCGTCTCTCTTGCACTCGTAGAGTCAGCTGTCACAGCGCGACTGTCACGCTGCCAAGCGGCAATATGGATCACACTGGTCACAGAAAGTTTGTCTACAGAGCGCCCATAAGAAATGTGCCTCTATTATTAAATATCTATGCTCTATGGTTTGGGTCACAGTCTTTTAGATTGCGTGATAGAGTGACGTGTCTCTTTAGCGTAAGGTTTTAATTGTATTGTTGTTCTTTATTTTTGTTTTTGTATGTTGTTACTAGCTTTTGCCCGCGGCTTCGCGCGCGTTAAATTCGGGGTAGCACAAAGCTATTTTCAGTCTCAATTTGTGTGTAGACATTCCTGATTATTCTAAAGTCTTCAGAAACTCTATAGGGTACAAAGTAACTCGGTATGTATTCATGTCACTATATACCTACCATTATATCTACCGAAAGGTACATAATAACATCGCCTTGCATACAGTCAAATGCCAAAGCCATGTTCCAATCCATGTCCAATATATATCTATAAACACTTTTGCATTTATAATATTAGTAGAGAAAATCGTTTCAGCCGTTTAAGCGTAGTATAGTATAATTATTAGTTTATATATCGTGGGTATAATGGAAGAACTGAATAACTCAAAATTTCAAGTTTCGAGATAATCGCGATTTACTGTTTTTTTGACACTTTTTTTACATTTCTAAGAAATGGAGAACAATTTTACCGTCGGCGATTTTATATGCTTTAAGCATGTTTGCTGTCAATTCTATGCTTGATTAAACTAACTTTTATCATGAACCAACAAAATAATAAAAATAAAAAACGAAGTTATCCAATTTTGCCACACCAAGATATTGCAAACATACCGTAGTTAGCTAATTCTATATTGTAGTTATTCAGTTTTCCCACACATTAGATTGATGTGAATACATGAATTTGGGTAAACTAAGTACACTTATTGAGTTTTCAACCTAAAGAAATATTTAAACACGAAAGTTAGGCATTCTTAGTGAAAGTTTATCTGTGAAATTTTATCACTGATTATTGATCTCACATGAAATAAAAGACCTGTATTGGAAGTAGTAACATCTAATATATAAAATTCTCGTGTCACAGTTTTCGTTCCCATCCTCCTCCGAAACGGCTTGACCGATTTTGATGAAATTTTTTGTGCTTATCCGGTATCTATGAGAATAGGCCAACATCTAAATTTCAAAAAAAATAAAATTTGCATAACAACGTTTGCCGGGTCAGCTAGTTGTATATAAAAAAACCTAAAATTACAATATTTAATTAACAGAATTAGGTATGGCAACGAAATATTATAATTATATAATAATAAATTACTTATTATAAATATTCTAAACTCAACTAAAACAAAAATAACTTTCCTTTGCATTAAAAGATACTAGGGTGGTCTGAAAAGTTTCCGACCTGAACCTGAAGGAAGCAACACTCGTCAAAAGAAGTGTTGTAGATGTAGTTGAGTACAATTGTACAAGACTTGTGGCAGTTATCCACCAACAATTCAGCTGTTTTGTACCAGTAATTGCTGTTTGACAGCCATACGATTGAGTTGATGTGAGTGTTTTTTGTGTAAATGGGAAATGTTGTATCGAGCTGTTATTAAATTTTTGTTTTTGAAAGGCAATACGCCGACGCCATTTAAACTTGATTAAAACTCTGTTTATGGGGACTCTCGGCTCCATCATCATCGCCCTAGTGTTATTCCGGTTGCATCCAAGACTTACACGTCTTAGAGCCCGAGGTTCGCTTACTGGTCTAACCAGATATGACAGAATATCGACTTTTCTACAGAGCGACTGCCGTTTGACCTCCGCAACCCAAAGGAATAGCGATATTCCAGTGGTCTACAGTATCAGTTTATTTGAGGGTACTCACTCCCCGTAACGATTGTCAAAGATCATCATGACAGCCAGGAACGACAGTTTAACGTGCTCCGAGGCACGGGGCAAGCGATAATTAACTATTTAATACGCACTTTACTTTGAAAAGTCATTGGAGCGTGCTGTGGATTCGAACCCGATACCCTCTGGATGGACTGCCATTGGTACCTCCACTAGGTTATCGCTGCCTCTCTATTCCATCAGTTAACACAATGAAATTTTGGGCAGCTGAATTTAAACTTGATCGTTAGAGCTAGGGAACAGATGAAGGTTCGCGACGTCCAAAAACTGCAACCACTGACGATAACCTCTCTAAATTTCACTAAATGGTGCTAGACGACCGCTGAATTGAGTAAGAGAGATAGCAGAGGCTATGAAAATGACTAACAAATGTATTAGCTACATATTAAAACAAGATTTAAGCATAAGCAAGCTCCCAGCGCGACGGGTGCCGCGTTTGCTCACGTTAAGACTAAAACCGCGTTCGAATGAAATTTTTTTAATGATCTCTTTGCGTAGATTAGGCCTATGATCCAAGTTTTGGTATAATTAATGACTGTAGATGCAACCTGGATATACCATTATACGCCCAAATCAATAATACATACATTCCAAATGGTAAATTGCTAAGGAGGAACCGACTCCAAAGGACAAAGGGGTTTTTCAGCTGGGAAAGTGATGCTGACTGTTTTTTGGGATGTTCATGGAGAGATCGAAAGGGATAACTATTACAGCAGCATACTACGCTCTATTACTAGACAAATTGAGGGTAGAAGTTGTGCAAAAAGGTCCACATTTGCAAAAAAGACTATATTACTGACGTAAATCTTCGTATACTTTATATTTATTTTGTCACTGATTGCCTACGTGGCACAGTAAATAAGCTATGCGTCTGTTGATCGAGAGGTCTTGCGTTCAATACCCGGGTTAGGCAAGAGTGTAAGTAACTGATTTTCAAAATTCTCATTAGTAAAACGAAGTCTGGCAATGTGCCCGGCAACGTCAATAGACCCCCTTTTTAACTAGGACCTAAAATGCATGACATGGCCAAATGTGGGTGTAATTATTACAACTTATGTCTACCTCTTTGGAGTATCGGTTTGCCACGTCACGCCTTGCTCGCTATCACGCGAGGTATTTTCTCACCTTTAGGCTTTCAAAATCAAATAAATTGTCAAATAATTATAATATTAACTACTTCTTCTCATTTAATTCATTTTATCAGCCTATCACTCCTAGAGGTGGACCTCCCCACGGTATGCCACAAGACCAATTCTAGCGGCCAACAATACACTTGCTGAGGCGTGGCGTTAATTTAAGAACCTGCTTTATAATCTACATACCATAAGTTCCCCCATTCAATTTGCTATGACCCTGGACTATGTCAGTTACTTTGGTCTTCTGCCGGATAATCTCGTGCCGGAAATTATTAATCAGCGAAATCCCTAACATTGTCCTTTTCATAGCTCTCTGAGAGACATGTAGTGTAGGCAGTGCATTGCAGGACAGTCCAGTTTCAATGGAGTTGAAGGCATTTTCGTAGTCTACAAAAGCCAGCCACAGCGGCCGGTTTTACTCTTCGGATTTCTAAATAACCTATGAAAAAGTATGCTCTGTATGGATTTGGCCCACGGTACTAAATCCTTTAAGAAACCTAGCCTGCACTGGTCGCTGGAAGACATCAAATCTTGATGTCAGAAAAAAGAAGAAAGGGGTGACCACACCACCCAGTCTTAAAGATCTGCTCTCTGAGGCACGAGACAAGCCATTCTAACCCGAGCCCTGTGAATGGCAGTCTGTTGATTTCTCCACTAGGCTATCGCTGCCTACCTTGGTAACATAATATGTCTAATAATAGTATATCTGCTTATACTATAATTATCCGATTGTAATAAATCGCCGGTAAAAACATAGCATACTAGTATAGCACAATCTACTACATTAAGTTGCAGTGAGTTTAGTGTGGTGACGGATTAAAAATACGCAATGTCACCACCCCATATTAAGTCGTAAGGGCCGACAGATGGACCATACTATGCAGAGAATAGCACTGTAAGAGAAGGAAAGCTTAAAACAAACCCTATACCAATCCGTTTGGCCAGCGTGGTATAGTAGGCCAATTCCTGCTTCCAAGGAGAGGCCTAGTCCAGCAGTGGACTGTAAGGGGCTGATGCTGAGTTTAGAATCTAAATCGATCATTTTGCTGTATTCTGCTACCTAGTGATTTAGTTATATTTAAGTTATTTTATTTTATTTGGAGCAATATTGTCGTGAGGCCTCTAAAGATGCTTCGTGGAGCCCTGGCGCTCTGCGGAGCGCACTTTGAGAATGGTTAATCTATAGGTTTACATTATTTCGCACTAATTTGTACTACTGAATTATACCATAACTTCGCTAACGTGCGTATACTATAAATAGAAATATTAAATAACTTCACTTATTTACATTTATTTGATTGGAATCTCTTATAAATTTGTATTTTCTCGAAGAAGAAATAAATAAAAATACTTATTTAAAAACGAAAGAACGTTCATTAATGCCCGAATTAAATAACTCAAGTTGTTTAGTTTTCCTTTCAACTTGACTAGTTTCATTAAAATATTTTCGTGCGCGGAAGAACTAAATAACTCAACTTAGCTAATTCATTTCATACTCAAGTGATCAGAAGTCACAGTTGTTCATTTATTTATAGAGTTATTAATTTTTTCTACTAATATTTAATGTTCATTTATACATATCTATTTCTACAATTGAATCACAAAAATGGCTTTATTTTTGGACTGGGATAAGATATAAGAATGTCTGTTAGACCAAAAGATGCGGCACATTTTGGGGTTCACGATAATGGTTAAAGGTCAATTTGGCCAAAATCTGAGTTATTTAGTTCTTCCATTATACCCACGATATGCGAACAATGTAATCACCGTGCACAATATGACATTATGTATGATGTGTCAGTACTGACAGATATACGCACATGCGCACTCAATTATTATAGCGCATGCGTTCTTACTTCCAAGAGGTAAATTAGTGTCGAACAAACTTCTAGCCTCCCTACCATCCCTCCCAGTTTAATTTTTGTATCTTATGGTAGCCTATGTCCGTCTCCATGGTCCAGTATATCTCTATATCAAATTTCAACAAAATCGGTTCAGCCGTTTTAGCGTGAAAACGGAACATACATACATACATACATACATACATGCACACTTTCGAATTTATAATATTAGTAAAATAGTTTAATATTTCTTAAGATATAGTATTGTTGTTGTTGTGTTGCGAAATTAAACCTATATTTTCTTATATGTTTGATTTCGTATTATGTTTGTAAATCTCTTCTGTCTGTTAACTTGATGTTTAATTGTTTCAATGTATGCACATGTGTTGACTTGCAATCTAGATCTAAACAAAGGCTTTGATTGTTTTTAATTTATAATAAGATTGTAATTTGTTTTGTGCAATTAAAAAAAAAAAAAAAAAGTAAGGATTGTGCGACTTGTATACAAATAAACATATTTTCTTTCTTTTTCTTTCTTTCTTGTCTTATTTGGGCAACGTACCTACAACACTCGACGTAGTATAAATGGTGGGACGGCCGTTTAATCCACTACGCCATCCGTGCTGTCAAATATATACCTAATACTTATCTGTTAAGGGATAATTGCCGGGTCAGGGGAAACTTAAAATAAGGCGAGGTACATGGAACTTATCTGTTAAAGCAGTATCACTATATTGTCACAACAAGGACTAAAATGTATTACACTCTTAATGACAGCACACTGCACGGCCTTTCAATGATTAACCTCTATAAAACCATTTTCATATATCATGTGATATGAAATATATATATGATGTGAATAATAATTCCATATGCAATGTAAATTCTTAAAATTAACAACTTTACATCCTTACAGGCGTTGGTGCTAAATGTGCGTAGAAAAATCTATGTTATTAAAATATAATATATTATATTTATACCAATATAATAAAGCGGAACGGAATGTCGGAAAAATTTTATTCCGTTAAAATAATTAATACATTTGTTTAAATAAACTACGCAACACAGTGGTTCCGAAATCGGGTTGGATAAATTTATATAAGGTGGTTTCACCTTCTGCAGCTTTAGCTCGCTAAAGAAAGTAAAGCGAGCCTAACACCTACATTGAAGCCATTCTATCCGATATAGAAAATATCTTGCTGGCTGGTGCGAGGAGCGCCGTGATAGCCTTCGAAGCGCTGGCGTACAGCGCTAGCCTCCATGCCGGCCTCCGCTAGCGCACTGGCCGACGGCAACGGTCCGCCACCACGGACAAGAAAAATATTAATTGTCATATGTCAAAGTGTATATTGTAGTGTTGTTTTGATATTATTTATTTAGATAAGTTTATTTTTAGTGCATATAGTTAATTGTTCGGCATATGTCGTGTAATGGTGGCAAGAGCGATGAAGAAATAGGTGCCAGTGAACCTTACACATCTTCTACCCTGGTGCGCTGCCCCATCTGTTCCCAGGCACGATTTTTCAAAGGTGAGCGGGGCCTTAAAGTACATTTTGGCAAAATTCACAAAAACCAAAATGTACCTACCGGCCCCAATACGTCCAGTACTACACACAGTAATTCCACAGACGCCCCTAAAATTCTTTTTTGGCAATATTTGAGTCAGTTAAAAAATTCCATTCCGGTTCTGAAGAGAATTCCCCGTGGTGCGAGGCCTTCAGTGGCTCAAAATCTAGCACAATTCATAGGCCTTGTCATCCGGGAGAATTCTATTACGGCTTGGGAACAGTTACTCACCTTTCCGTATAGAATTCTACATGCTCAAGAAGACAGGCTTACAAAAAAAAGTTTGACAACAAAAATAAAAGAAAATTGCAATATTTCGACATCAAAATTAAATTACCATCCTGCTAAAGCACACCGCAATAGCACCATCTACCACCATGTTGAGTCTAAACTGAGGGAAGGTGATATCAGGGGAGCGTCCAGGCTTTTGTTCAGTACCGATGTGGTGGCGCCTTGCTCTGCCGACACACTCGCGAGTCTGCAGAGCAAGCATCCAGCGCCAGGGGATAACCTCTCCTTTCCTGATCCACCTAACACTGACTCGGGTTTTCTCAGCATTACAGCCAAGGACGTGGTTGGTGCCGTTGGCTCCTTCCGGAGCGGATCTGCTGGTGGTCTCGACGGTTTGACACCACAACATTTGAAAGATCTTGTGTGTTCAAGCGCTGGGGCGGCCGGCGACTCGCTTTTGGGTGAGCTAACGGCATTAACTAATCTCATGCTCTCCGGCAATGTGAACGATGCCATCGTCGACGTTTTGTATGGCGCTAATCTGTGCGCCTTGCGAAAGCGGGATGGTGGCATTCGTCCCATTGCCGTTGGGTGCACATACAGGCGTATGGCAGCCAAGATATGCTGTCGCCATTTTAACACCTCATTATCTTGTAAATTTCAGCCACAACAGCTTGGCTATGGTTCCAGAGGAGGCTGCGAGGCTACCGTACATGCCTTGTCATCGTACCTTGACTGTAATGGAGGTGAGGTTATCTTGAAGGTTGACTTAAAGAATGCCTTTAACTCAGTCAACAGGGACACTTTGTTGACACAAGTTAAATTGGAAACACCCCAAATTTACAATTTTCTTTGGCAATGTTATAGACACCCTTCTAAATTAATATACAAAGAACATCTTTTAGAATCTGCCGTCGGTTGTCAACAAGGTGACCCTCTTGGACCACTAATTTTTAGTTTGGCCATCCATCCAGTTATAACCCAACTAAATTCTAAATTAAACATCTGGTACCTCGATGATGGAACCCTGGGCGGTGACGTAGAGTCTGTGTATCAAGATCTAGCACTTCTGAAATCAAAATTTTTATCCATAGGCTTAGAACTGAATACAAACAAATGCGAAATTTTTATTAATGACAATCCTTATTAGCTGCCAACCCATTATAATATGGTACCCACTCTAATTATTTTTGAAACTTGTATTCGCTTTACTTAGTCGCCGCATTAAATACATGCCTTATAGATATAGATAATAATATATAGTTAATTATAACATAAAAATTGCATAAAATTTAGGCTTTCCATTAATCCCCCCTGTGGGATCTCCACCTTGTCGTGGTTGGGGGGCTCAGTAACCGTGGCTTGATCAGCCACGGTGAAGCTAAGCGGGATCCCAGGAGTGGACGCTCCATGTGGGTTTGGAGGGGGCCTGCGCAGGATGCGTCCAAGGGTGCGGGTGCGGGGGACAGTTCTGTCTGTTCCTCGCAGTCGGGTGCCATCGCGGGAAAAGAGGCGTGTCGGTGTTGCGTTGCCGCGCGCCCTATCTCCCGCGAGCAAATGGGGGCGTACCATTTGATGTGTTGCGGTGGGGCCGCAAAGGAAGAGGAGATGCGCTGTTGCCAGGTTGCCGTCCGCCCTATACTCTGCGGCCGCTGGATGTTTTGGCGGCGGAGCCCAACACCTTCATCCGCCCCCAAGGAGGTTATCCGCTGGGGTGCCGGCGTAGAATGCTAACGCGACCCCCTGGTGCCCACAAAATGGCGTGGAAGTATGCGCTGTGGTTTTAGTGGATATTACGGCCTTGCACTCCAGTTGTCGAGTCCCACATCCCCCCCGCTTTTCATCTTGCGGGGGGTATGCGTAAATGCATTTCCACAGCGAGGAAAAAAATAAGAAAAATCCGTCCCATTAATATTATATTTATTAATATACCATGTTTATTAATGGCAAAGTTTGCCAATTAATTGCAAATTCAATTTCCCAAAGTCGTTCTTTATGTTCTCATCGGAAATACGAAAGCATTTCTCACAAAATTGATCATACTTAGCCCCACCTTTAGAGAATACGCTTGAAATTTGAATGATTAATCAACAGTTATCACTTGCATGGAGTGGCAGGTGTTGTTTATGGAGAAAGTTTCGCATTGCTACAGACCGTTGCTATGGTTACGTGCGTCGTCATGGCTACAGCTGACTCACAACGGACTACTCACGACGATTATTGCCTAGTGTTTACAAGTAAGGTTTTACAAATCGCGAATGCGTGTAGTTCTATTTGCAATGGTATTTCTCTTTGTTTTCGTAGTCAGGCCAGCCAGCTTCAATATACATACAATAAACATAATATGCGATGTATAGCTTGATGACCAAAAGATGTATTCTGAAAGATACTACTTGGTATTGCCTACAAATCTAGATAAAATTGTGATGCTGATAAACCGTTAATTGCATTTTATCTAACTCTATGATGTATCTATATCAAATAATATCAGTCTGTAATGTAACAAATATGTATATCATTGGTATAATAAGGCTGAAGAGTACGTTTGTTTGTTTGAACGCGCTATCCCTGGAACTACTAATAGAATTTGAAAGTATTATTGTATATGATAGCCACATTCACAAGGAAGGCTAAATGCTATATAATTTTAAATATTTATTATAACGCTACGACCCCTAAGAGCTGAAAAAAAAGAAAAAGGAAAAAGCACGAGCAAGCTATGCGCTCCGGCATCTATCGCGTGAAATCACAGAACACCCCTACTATTCAATACAATTTCAGCTCTAAGCTATAACATAAACTTAAGCTATGTATATTTTTGCATTAGTTCCATATGTTCCGAAAGTTATTATTAAGGACCCTCTTTCAAGCTGCCATTCTGCTAAAATATAAAGACCCTTCTCCAGCCCTCCTTTTTGAATTTTGAACCATGTTTTTTAAAAGCACTTTTGTTGATTAAAGGACTTGCATAGAGCGCCCCCGACACTGGTGTTATTTGATTACCCAGTGTATACATACATACATACATATAATCACGCCTTTTTCTCGTCGGGGTAGGCAGAGATAACGGAACGCCACTTGCAACGATCCTTACAAATCTCACGCGCTTCATTACTCTGTTCATACATGCTCGCCGGTTCCGGGTGCTTCGGACCTTGCCATTTTTTAAGATGTCCTCAATCTGATCGACGAATATCCGACGAGGTCTGCCGTGTCCGACTTGCCCACACACGTTAGCCTCATAAATTTGATGCGGCACTCTTTCTTCACTCATTCGCTCCACGTGCCCAAACCATTTCAGCATTCCTTTCTCAATTCTTGTCACGACATCTTCTTTCAGGCCACATCGCCATCATCAATCAGTCTTACCCCACACATACCTACTACGCAGTTTCGGCACAATCTGGCCGTTCATAAAGGCATGTAGCGCTCCATTTACACAGTTTTCCGCAGTCACTCTCTTTTCAATATCTCCTTCACGTCTTCCATCTTTTGTAAACACCAGTACACTTTTATTTTATTTGGGGGGACGTTGTTCCTCTGGTATTTATCATAGCAATTTCTGGATAGACCAGCATATTTTTTTAGTGGCCTATATATACAACACCGACTATTTAAAACATTTGCTCGGCCTCTCTCGTATTCAAAAAATAAAACATGATAGAAATTCGTTAGTATTGTGAATGCATAAACAGTGTGAAAAGAGGCAAATATTGTCCATATTAGACCTGCTATTGGAGACTGTTTAGTTTATCGTGTGACTGAGTGGGAGTATCTAAGTACCGCTACGACCAATGAGCTTTGGCTTTAAAAGTACAGAAGTTCAATTCGTATCACAAATTATACAGGATAGGAATAATATGGAATGGAAACAAAATACGAAAATCAACGTGCCTTTGTAATAGTAATTTATCTTTCAATGCTTGTGAAATATTGATGTTCTTAGTAACTTTGGTTTTTATATTTGATATCCATTGTTAAGACAATAAAAATAATATAAAAATGACTATTGGGCATCTACCATAAACAAATAAACATCTGTTTAACAACATAGCTAAGCTTCATAATATGGAAAGTGCAATTTTTCATAATTTTCTTATGTAAACTTGCTTTCACCTAGACTGCTGGTTCGTGGACCATTAAACTTGATAAAAATTCCAAATCTAATCATAAATAAAATTAATTAATTTGATTTTACTTAATATATGTAGTTAAAACAAACGAAAGCTAATCGAAACAAAATATAGTAATTAAAACAAAAGGTTTAATTACATATCTACTATAATTTATTCTGTTGTTCATTTTACACAGTTTTATGATCGACTGCACCATTCACGCAGTACTGTGAGTACCTATTGTAAAACATATTTCAAACAGGTCCTAAAATACTGTTTCAGTTAGGAAAATGTAAAAAACCTAACTGTTATGAAATAATGATTGATTCACCTATTCAGCTCTGCCGTTCATAATAGGATTGTGTCCTAAAATGTAATTAGCGATTGATTCGTTCCATTATTAGATGTTAAACTGAAATACTTGATTTTTTCTTCAAAAATCGACCAGCAACATTACTTATTACTGCTTTTTAAAAACCTTTTTGAATTTGACATGGTGGTTGAGTGATATCACAAAGTCCAAAACAAAACAAACCGTGAATGAAGTCTGGTCTGATCAAAGAGATTGGATAATATACATAGAGACCGTCCTAGTACTCCCAAATTGAACACAGTCAACTGACGTGTAAGATACAATTTAAACAACATTATGCCATTAAATTATATAACCTTAGTGATTGTTCTTTTATAACAGTTCTATCATGATTTTGAATTTAGTCGTATAATATTTAGGACGATTGGATGGCTCTTCTCCTGCTGTTGGAACAACTGGCGGTGCTGGAAGTGCAGGTTCGTCAGGTGTAACAAACAAGAACTCTCGTAAAAACTGAGGTGACACCAGCGTTGTATTCTCATTATTTTTAACTTTTTAAGCTTGTTTTATTGGCTCCAAAAT
This sequence comes from Euclidia mi, assembly GCA_944739405.2. Lineage (NCBI taxonomy): Eukaryota > Metazoa > Arthropoda > Insecta > Lepidoptera > Erebidae > Euclidia > Euclidia mi. Next base: position 35,954,830 of record OX123183.2, on the reverse strand, counting down.
TCAGATTCTCTTGTTCTGTAAGGCTTAATTATTTTGTTTACTTTATCGTTTATTAAGTTCTGTTTACCCACTAATTTATTTTCAAATTTATTTATTACAAATTCTCATTTTTCGTAATTTGGCATACGTATTATATTGACAGTTGACATGTTTCAATCTTGTCAGATAAGTCAGATTGCGTAGTAACAAAACGTTTTGGGTGCGTTCGTTTTTTATCACAACGTGTTTAGTTATGATGTTAAGCAGCATTCACTGCCTGTTTCACTGCATTCTGATGAGTTTCTGTTTAATTAATGTATCCGGAAATGTTTCTATACCAATTTTATTTTCGTGTATATGTTTATATTCTTTTCCTTTTTAGTGTTTAATGTGTGAATTTAGCTGGCGGGTGGTGCAGTGATGATAATATTTTGTTTGGAAAATTAATATCTTGATATATTTTTATTTTTATTTATTTATATATTTATGTAATATTATTATACTTATATATATATTTATTAACCTACATGATTACTGATAATTATATATTTGTTTCTGCTAACAATTCTTTGGTTTCGTCTGCTGATGAAAGTTTCTCTTCAATTGCTGACATATCACTTGGTGATTTCGTACGTGAGACATTCAACAGGAATTCAAATAGATTACTGAATGTGTGTCATATAAATGCCCAAAGTGTGGCATCCCACTACAGTGACCTTATTGAGGCGTTTTCTGATGCAAATGTTCATGCCGTCCTAATTTCGGAGAGCTGGCTCAAACCTCAACTTCTCTCAACCACTTATCCTTTACCGGGATATGTTCTCATTCGCAACGACCGTATAGAGAAAAGAGGCGGTGGTGTGCAATTTACTTGCGAAGTGAATTTTCTTATAAAATTCTTGCCACTTCCCCTTGTAGTTCTTCTGCTGAATTTCTTTTTCTAGAGGTTTGGGTTAGGAGGACTAAAATTGTCCTCGGAGTAGTATATTGTCCCCCTGCAATTGATTATTTCACCGACTTAGAACTGGTATTAGAATCTTTAGGGTCTGAGTACGAACATCACGTCATTATGGGAGATTTCAATACCAACCTCCTTACTGTCCAGTCTCCTCGTGCACAAAAACTCCTACACATCCTCGAGTCAGCCAGTCTAAGTGTATTACCACTGCAAGCCACTCATCACATCAATAATGGCGACGACACCTGGTTTGACTTGATGTTAACCTCTAGTCCGTCCTTAGTATTTTCCCATGGTCAGTATCCTGCTCCCGGCTTTTCCCACCATGACCTCATTTTTCTTGCCTACGCCCTTAACCCTCCCAAACCTCAACCTAAAGTATTGCACAAGCGTTGCTTTGCCAGGATGAATGTGGAGATGCTCTCTTCAGACGCCTCCTTGATCGACTGGGAACCTCTGATGGTAGCAGTCAATATCGATCAGAAGCTTGACCTCTTCAATACAACTGTGATACAGCTTTATGACGATCACGCCCCTATTAGGAAGGTTAGGTTGAAACGTCCACCAGCGCCTTGGATGTCTAGGTTAGTTCTGATGGCAATGAGGAGACGAGATCGGGCATTCAGAGCATTCAAACGGAATCGCTCGGATGACAGCTGGGCTTATTATAAAGCTGCAAGAAATCGCTGCAACCAGATGATACGCAATGCCAAACGCCGACACATCATAAGCAATATCGACTGTGGATCGCCAGGTGATATCTGGCGATTTCTAGGGACTTTGGGGATAGGCAGATCGAAGCAGTGCAGTCTGCCGGAGACTATTGGGTTAGACGATATCAATACTCATTTCATAACTTCGAATACTCTGGATCGTCTAACCATGTGTCAAACGATTGACTTCCTTGCGGGACTGCCTAAACTTGATACAAATCCTTTTAATTTTTCTCCCGTCACCTTAGATGAAGTTAAAAAGTCGATCCTCTCCATTAAGTCAAGGGCAGTTGGGTACGATAATATCAGTCGTCGCATGATTACCACTGTTCTTGACCAACTCCTTCCTGTTATCTATCACATAATCAACTTTTCCCTTTCCTCGGGTCAATATCCTGCCATCTGGCGAAAAGCCTACGTCCGACCTCTTCCTAAAATCTCCAATCCCACTATGCCGAACCACTTTAGACCCATTTCCATTCTCCCATTCCTATCCAAAGTCCTAGAGGCTTGCGTACACAAGCAGTTATCCCGATTCATCCAATCCAATAACATCCTTAGCCCATTCCAATCCGGATTCCGGCCTGGTCACAGTACTGTTTCAGCTCTACTTAAGGTGACTGGCGATATTAGGGCGGGCGTGGAGAAAGCCGAGGTAACTGTGTTAGTTTTGGTGGACTTCTCGAACGCCTTTAATACCGTCAGCCATGATGTACTTTTGGCCATCCTCTGCCACCTTAATATTTCATCTAAGGCTCGGGATTGGTTCTCTTCATATCTTCGTGGTCGCCAGCAATCGGTTCGCATTGATGAGACATCGTCGAATTGGTGTGATCTGGACGCTGGGGTTCCACAAGGCGGAATTCTCTCTCCACTTCTATTCTCACTATTCATTAACCTCATCACTCACGAACTTCAGTGTGCGTATCATCTATATGCTGATGACTTGCAGCTTTACGCTCAGGCAAGGGTGGACAGGCTGTCCGATGTCATTGCAGATGTTAATCGAGACTTACATGCCATAGCAGAGTGGTCTGACAGATTTGGGCTTTGCGTCAATCCTACAAAATGCCAAGCTATCGTTGTAGGAAACCCGCGTATGATAACCAGAATAGATTTCGCAAGCCTGTCGCCTGTAACTTTTAACGGGTGTGCTATACCATTCTCGACATCTGTGAAAAATCTCGGTCTACACATAGATGGCAACCTTGACTGGCGGACCCAGATTTCAGTTGTCAGCCAAAAAGTATTCGGGACTTTGCACTCACTGTACCGTCCCAAAAATGTTCTTCCATACAAAACTAAAGCAATGCTTGTGCAAACTTTAATATTCCCTATAATTGACTATGGTGACGTGTGTTATCTCGACCTGAATGCAGATCTACTCAACAAACTTGACCGACTTCTCAATTATTGCATTCGGTTCGTTTTTAATCTGCGTAAGTTCGATCACGTTTCTAAATTTCGCAAAGAATTAAAATGGTTGCCGATTCGTCAGCGACGAAATTTACGTACTCTGACGACTTTATACTCTTTTCTCCACTCTCCTAACGGTCCGTCATATCTAGTACCGTATTTTCAATATCTCTGCTCCAACTATGATAAGAACTTGCGATCTACTAATAACCTTCTCCTTCTCTGTCCATCTCACTCTTCTAGCTTAGTACATTCTTCTTTCAATATCCAATCTATCCTTCTTTGGAATGCTCTCCCTCCCGAAGTTAGGACGTCCACTAGTCGTGCCACGTTCAAATTTAGAGTTCGCCAGCTGTTGTATAACGAATTGTCGGAACCTTCTCAGTAGCAATTCACTACTTGTTAGTATTCTATCTTTTTAACTATTTATTTTCATGTGTATGTATATTATTAACTGTTAGTAATCTATCGTCTTAAATATTTATTGTTATGTATAGGTATATATTATATATGTATTTATATATTTATTTATTTATATGTATATACTTATGTATTTTGTAATGTATTTATATTTAAATTATAAGTATATATTATATTGCGTATTCTCTTAAATTTTTCTCTTTATGTATAAAGTACACACCTGCCATGATCATCTCTGCATCACCTAAAGGTTGACTGGGAGAAAATGCCTATAGGCATTAAGTCCGCCTTGTGCAATGTATTTTGCAGGAAGTTTTTAAATAAATAAATAAATTTATATCGACTTTTCAAGTGTTGTAAAAATTCTTATCGATATGTCTATCCACCGTATATTTTTACCTCGTAATTTTTTAGATTATACTCGTATGTGCACGTGATAAAGATTTATAAAATAAGTGGATTGCTGCAGTATGTCGTGGAGAAAATTGGGTGCCTAGAAAGCACCATAGAATTTACATACATACATACATACATACATACATACATACATACATACATACATATCGTCACGCCTTTTATCCCCGAAGGGGTAGGCAGAGGTGTATTTCTACACCCACTTTTCGCCAGATATACTTTAGTCAGACGTAATAAGGGGCGAGCCTATTGCCGTACCGGGCACATTTCCAGACTCCGTGCTGCTACTGAGAATTTAGTGACAGAAAAATCCAATAACACTGCTCGACCCAGGAATCGAACCCGGGACCTCCCGATCCCACGCGCACATTTATGCCGCGAGACCAACGAGGCAGTCGTATAGGGTTTGATGTCGAGTTTTCCGTCTCTACGCAATGATGGTATTTGCATCGTGTTATCCCTTAGTCGCGTCTTACGACACCCACGGGAAGATAGGGGGTGGTGACACTTGTATTCTATGCCGTCAACCACACGGCAATGCCGTCAACCATAGAATTTGTTCCAAGCATTTTACTGCGGAATGTTTTTATAGTAATGACAGATGGCTCCTCCCTTCTAAACATATCAGTGTGAGTGCTTAAATAATTACTTGCTATTATTTAAACTATCAGCAACAGTAATGAATTCCGAAGCTTGTTAGAATCCATCATATTACAAAAAAAATTAATGCACCTATAGAAAAAATCTGAACTTTCTTTACAAAGACAGTAATATTTAAAGGACAGTAATTTGAAGGTTTGATAAGAATTGTCTGCTTTCATAGTCACGACTACTGAGTGAATATGCATCAAAATAAGGGAATCTTCATTTGAAAGAAATTTTGTTAAATGTCATCTACCCAGAGACCAAAACTTGGTTGTTCTAGTTCGACTAGTGGACTAATAATGTGCCGATCCCAAGATAAAATCGAAGGGCTAGTCTAGCCACAATTTTTTTCTCTCTAAATATTCTGTGTGTCACATGTATGATCGAAAAGTGTCCGATCCCGCACATACATTTACACATAGATTTGTATTACCTACAGTATGTAATGAGAAAATTTCAATAAAGTGATTATTGTTAATAACAAACCTTTGGCCACTATTCAAGGTTTTGTCTGATTTATCTATTTTAAGTAAATTTTTATGTTTTATGCTTGATAAAATCCATGTCGACTATCTCCTATCCTTGTAAAGAATTAATTTGGATATGCCATTCTCAGTTATCATAATGCTTAAGCTATGAGTTTTGCTTTTATCTTAATTATTTGCTTTCTCTTATAAAAATATGTTATTGAGATTAGAGAGAGAGTAGGGGGTGATGTTTTATTTATTTAATATTTATTAATCCCACTTACAGCTTTCATTACAGCTGAAAAACTAACTATAAATAAGTATAAATAAACATTTATGCCGAGGGTATCGTATTAGGCGACTAAGAGAAACAAGAGAAGGAAATCTCGAAATAAAACCCTATACGAATACGTCTGGCTAGTGTGGTATTATAGTAGGCCGAACCTCCACCACGGAAGGTTAAAGACCAGCAGTGGACTTGAAAAGGCTGTTGATGCGTAAAGAAAAATACCATGAAAATTAGAAAATAACGCCTCGAAAGATTATGTGCTACTGAGTACCCATTTGAAACAAAAATATATAAGTTCAGTTTAAAAATGCAAGTTTGTGTAATAATTATTTAAAGACTGTCCATCAACTAGCGTTCTGACTGCTGTGGACATAAAGTTACAGAATTTAAAATGTATAACATATAAATAATATACTTTACAAGTCCGTTTGATTTTGAACCTATATTGAAACTTTAATCGATATCGATAGCGGATTTGCTCAATCACTAAAAAATTAATTCTCAAAAATTCTAGAAAAGGCAATGCATAAAAGACTAATTTCCTACTTAGATCAATTTAATCTAATAAAAAACGAGCAATATGGTTTTCAGAAAGGAAAATCAACGACACTTGCAATGTTCGATCTAGTAAATAGTATCCTTACGAATGTGGACAAAAAAAGGCGTACAACAGCAATACTATTTGATATGACAAAAGCTTTTGATTTTGTATCTCACAAACTGCTCTTAGAAAAATTGGAAAATTATGGTATTCGAGGACCGGCTTTTGAATGGACTAAAAGTTACCTACAAAATAGAGTACAATGCGTGGAGATAGCACATATGGGTGAAGATACAGTAGTCAAAAAGGAATACTCAGACTATGTTACAAACAATTACGGTGTTCCACAAGGAAGTATTCTTGGACCACTCTATTTTCTTATGTATATAAATGACATTCCTGACATTACTTCACATAAAACTATATTGTTTGCAGATGACATATCGATTATTGTGACTTGCAAAAATTCCTTAAATGACGAACTATATGATACTGAAATTAATAATACTATTGACTCCGTTATAAAATGGCTTTGTAAAAATAATCTACACGTAAATTTGACTAAAACACAATGCATCCAATTTCAAACACGCCGGTCAAAAATAGTTCCGAAAAATATTGTTTATAATGGCATCCAAATAACTGAAGTTTCTTCGGCCAAATTTTTAGGTCTAACGTTAGACAAGTTCTGTGACTGGAAAAAACACGTTGATAACGTCTGTAAGAAAGTTAATAGCTATGTGTACGTCCTAAATAAGCTAAGGAATACCTCAAATATAGAAACTTTATTGTTAGCGTACCATGGCTATGTGAGTTCGGTCCTACGATATGGTTTAATACTATGGGGAAACTCAACAGATTCACAGAGAGCGTTTTTGTCGAAAAAGAGATGCATAAGGGCTATAGTTGGTATTTCGCCCTTTGAATCGTGCAAACCACATTTTAAAAAGGTCAAAATATTACCACTACCGAGTATGTACATTTTTGAAATTTGTGTATTTGTTAAGACTAACCCAAATTTATTTGTGAAAGCGAAAGACATTTACCAACGAAACACAAGACAGGGAGAGCGGCTAGTTTTGGATGTAGTTCCTAGAACCACATTATACAATAAAAGCTGTTACGTAATGTGCAAAAAAATTTTTAATAAATTACCATTACAATTACAAAATCTGCCATTATGTAGATTTAAAACAAAATTAAAAACATTGTTAATGGAAAAATGGTCTACTCTGTTAATGAATGGCTCCTGTAATATTATATTGGTTTTTGATGTTTTTTGTAATAAGTTATTGATGTTATTTATTATTCACTGACATTTATTTTTATTTTTGACATTTTGTATTCTTATTTTAATTAATGCTATGCTATTACATAATTAATTCACATGCCAAATATCGGCTTAATAGATCTTAAGTACATACATTGTTACATGCCATCTGTATACTCTATTATATGTGAATAAATGACTATGACTATGACTATGACTATGACTATGACTATTAAAAAGTTACGAAATTTGTGTTCAAATGGTCTTTAGCCCAAACTGACAAACATAGTGCCATCTTCTTCTGGCAACTCTAATTTGTCATATGAGTGAAGAGTGTAGCTATATTCAATTTGTTCATAAAAATATCGTTCATTCCATGCTTTAGTTATTCTTCTGTGGGTCTGATGTACCCACTTTTATTTGGTTATATTCGATTTGACAGGTAGAAAGTTTGACGTTTTAGTTGTATTTACTACTAAAACGTCAACAACATGAATGGCGGACGTACTGTTTGACGTAATGCTCTTTGATTGGTGTTCACTGTCACAATAATAAATACATTATTTTTAGTTTTAGTATCCTAAAATTAACATTAATCTTACATTTTTATAATAAATAATAAACTTTATTGACATCTTAAAATCATAATGAATCTATAGATACTACAATCAAACCGATTTTCTCTTAGTAGACACGAGCCTATTTATTATTACGCCTGCCTCCACTGAAGTAAAACATAATTCAAGACCAATTTTTTTAATACTAAAATAATAAAAAGCCACGAGCTTGTCTATGAAGATACTCAAACAACAGGTCTTATTGAAATTGTTCCACTTTGGATACTAAAATCGAAATCTAATTACTATGTTGATTATTATGTTAGAAGAATACGTAATATTTCTAACAAATTTTCTGAAGAATATCTCCTGTAAATTTATAAGACTCCGGTGAGCGTATGTCCGTATTATTTTTCTCTTGTACGTCATAACCTTTTTTATTTATTTATCTTTATATACACAGCGTATACAGGTGGACTTAATGCCATGGGCATTATGTCCCAGTCTACCTTTGAGTGGTGCAGAGAGAAGAGGAAGTACTTTTGTACTTATAGTGTCAATAGTACAGTGGCATTATTGTCGAATAATTTATTAATATCTGACAAATCTGTCTTTATATACCTAGGTGGTTCGAATTCATCAGGTATTTTAAATATGTGATTAAATCTGAGAAAAAGTGTTTAAGAATTTAAACGATAATTTAACACTTATTTCCAAATTGTAAAATAACTAATATAGGTCTTTGTTTCCTACGAATAAACAGACTTAGAACTTACATTATTATATTTATAAAACCTTCATCAAGATCTTTAACCCTTCTTTTTACACACCAGAAAGGTTTTCCTATTGATTCTTCAAGTTCACGTTACAATTTTTTTTACCGATACAAAAAAATATATGGAAATATACAGTTTAGTAAGTTGTAACGTAATACTCCTTATTGCGTTATAATATCTACAGGCGCTTAACGCAGTGAGTGGAGCCAGCCTAGCCCGAAGAGCGCTTCGCTAGGAATTATTACCATATAAGGTAATGGACCGAACACAGGCAGTCTGTGAGTCATATAGGTCTATGCCTATATAAGATGGGTGCGCGATCTAAATCGGTCACTTTCCCTAGACGTCGCTACGCTGCCACTACTACCACGCATCTATGTATTCTGCCTTCTACTTCTATATCTACTGTCCTGCTGGGGGTGAGCATATTCTAGTTGTCTGTGTGCCTATATGTTCTGTCTGTAGTATCTGTCTCTCCTAAGCATAACAGCCGATCTAGGGACAGCTTGTTCCTGACCGGTTGTTGTGTATTCTCTATGCTACTTTCCAGTTCTCGCTACGGGTTGCTGTTAGCTGTGACCTACGAGCTGCTGGCGCCGTGCTTCTACCAGCTGCTGCCTACGCATCAGCCTACTAGTTTCCTACAGCCAGGCCACTAACGCCTGACTGCACCAGCCTTCGCCTGAGCCCTACCGCTCAGCCTACATCAGCTGCACCGCCTGAGCCTACCGCTCAGCCTACACCTCGACCACCGAGCTGCCTATCCAGCATGCACTTCGGCCAGCTCACCGGCGACCCTACGAGCGTCGGAGAGCAGCAAGAGTCTACACTCCAGCATTTAGACCAGTGCTTGCCTAGTCGGTCATACTGTATGTAAACGGTAGTGAGACATAGTAAAAACCTGTTCCTTCTAAGCAGTGCTTCTATTAGAACCCCGACAATCTACCTGAGAGCTGAACGTCTCAAAGTTTGTTTCACGAAATATTGCTAGAGGTATCACAAATATTTGTGACTGGTACACAAAACTAATGTGAATCTTTTGAGTTTATATATACGCGTAAACAAGGATTATTCGTACCTTGTGCAAAAAACAGAAAATGCTTGATTATTGTTGTTCATAAACAATACGCTTTCAAACTTAAATATATTGTGTTTGCAAGGATTTTCGTTAAAAATATTGTTCGATGTTTTATCTGTATTACTATTATTCTCAAAAACAATAATATAGTTTTGTTAATAACAACTTTCTGCACTGAATGTACCAGACTCCAATATTTACTGTAAAGGCACTGTACTTTTAGAGTAAAACACTTTGTAGTTAACAATTTATTCAGCACGTTTGAACCGCAACAACAAATGTGTTCACAAATACATAGTATTTTTCTTTACAAATTTTAGAGATGTTTGTCAGTGCGTCAATAAAGCATTATAACAGATATAAAAATAACATCGGTATTACTATTATTCTATTTTGTATCACGCACTGATGATGCATCATGGAAAGATATTTTATGATTCATTTTAAGTATACAAAATGCCAGCTGTTCCCTGAACATTTTTTTAGTACTTCTATACGAAGAGCACAAGGAACGCTGAAAATATCTTCAACTTACCATTCCACAAATTGTACGGTCCAATTGAGGGAAACTGTATTTTTTTCTAGTGACGGACTGTGTCTCTTTCACATGATATATGTGGGATCCTGCCGTTTTGCCGAAAAGATTTTGACAAAATTTCATTACCCAAACAAATTTTAGCAACCTTTTTTTATATCATTGCAATATTTCGAATGATTTTAGTACGCATATGTTTATTTGGTCAAATTTTTACTTGGCAAAATATTACCAAGTATAATGTCATTATGGCATTTGGTCTTTAATCAGATGATTTATTACAGCAAACAATCTTCAGACAATAAACGTTTTTCAATAATAATTTATTTATGGAAGTAGTTAGAGTAGGTTAATTATAAAAAAAATGGTAAGGTTAGGTTAGGTTAGAACTGTGACCTCCTACGCTTGAAACGACTTGCATTAATAGAAAAAGAAATTGTTTTTAGTAGGTTAGCCGGAACTGAACTATTTAGATTAGGATAATTATTGATTTTGCGTAAAAACTGTTATTCCAACTGTAATATATGACTAAATAAAAAATGTTAAAAGTACTAGTTGGTAAACACGTTATAGTTCGAACGTTCATTTCCCAAACATTAGGTTTGCGTTACATTTTTTGTGAATAGATTTTTTCCTAAGTAATAATTTGGGAAATGAAATTATGCGAAAAATTTTTTGGGAAGAGAAAATTTGTCAAATTCCTTTTGGTCAAACAAGGGAGACCCTATATATGTATGAGATTGAGTGCCTACTCTTATGCATATCGTTATTTTATTCGAGAAAAATGCAACCCAGAGCTTCTGAGATACTGAACTCAATTCTCAGGGGTGAGAGCATAATTGAGTTTGTCTGTTAGAAAGTTCACAGTTTTGGTCGCGCATTGGAAAGCTGCCAAAGATACGCAAGAAGATTGTTACGACTGTATCGATTGTCAAACACAAATAAATTAAAAATTACCTATACAGCCTCACTGAAAAACATACACGAGATGTATTTGTCCTAGTAAGCGTAGTGTTTGGCTTATTTGTGTCAATATGAGGTGACAAAATTAAATAACGGTACTTAGAAATTTTATGTTCTTATATGAGAAATTAAAAGGCCTAGTGCAAGATATTTGTTAACCAACCATAATTAATATAGTCGTTTGGTTCGAAATTCCGAGTGTGGGCCTTGAAAATCCAAAAGTTTTGAAAATTGGTAACAGCGGTTTTTTGCAGGTGTGTCTGTTTGTGATATACTCAAAACTGCTAAGCGGATTTTCTCGCGGTTTCCTCCATTATATATGGCGGATTATGAAGAACTACGCTGTATAATTTGAAAACGTTTTGTGTAAATAAATGTATTATACTAACCGTGGGCGGGTCGCTAGTTAGCCTAAACTAGCTTAATTATACAGCAGTATCTGAAAGTTATAATAGCTCAAGTGGAATTAAGTCCCTCATAGGAGGCCAAAGTTTACAGACCCAAACTCTGCAGACCTTACGTTTTAGTCAAAAATAAAGGCCTTTTACAAGCATGCCGCTAAAGATCAGAAATTTACTTACATACATCCCAATATTTAAAGTTGTGTGTTACAATTTTATTATACAAGGAAGTACAGCTTCTGAGTACAGCTAATATCAGTAATGAAATGTTATAATCATTATAAATTGAGACCTCAGTCTTTGGTATGAGTCATTTCTGTTAACTGTAACTTTTTGATTATGAAGTAAACATTTTTGACGCTACTAATTTCATAAGCGGCATACTAATCCAACGGAATGTAATTTTCCAGTTTATCGTTCTACTCATACGACAAAAAATAATAACTGATGCTCAGTTTTATAGGTCTAGTACTTACGTAATATTATTTATGTACGCCAAACTAATGTCAATAGTTTGGGTAGCGATTCGAAAGAGTTTAGTAGTGCCATAGTTATTTAATGGAATGATGTATTATCGTATGGTAGGTTGATCATAATCATAATCATAATGTTTAATTTGCATAAAATGTAGGTTACATAAGTTGTTTTATAACATAGTGCAAGATACATGTTGTCGCCTAGCGACGTGCAAATCCAGGACATAATTAGAATTCAGCTTCTCATAATGACAAATTGATAATAACACATACACACATTAATTAAATTCAATTCAATAGGCATGCGAATATACAGTGAACTTTTTTTAACTAAATACATAGGAGTTATACATGCAATATTTACATTACTATAGTCCGTGCCACGAGCACATAGACTTTTTGTAAACAAAGAATTTCTAATAAGTGACTTAGCAATAGTTCTGTCAAAAACAAATAGTGGCAAATCCAATGAGCGCAACGGTACAACAACTTGGCGGCGGATGAAGGTGTTGGGCTCCGCCGCCAAAACACCCAGTGTCCGCAGAGGATAGGGAGGACGGCAACGCAACACCGCATCTCCTCTTCCTCTGCGGCCCCACCCCGTCGCAACGATAGTGCGCCCCCATTTGGTCGCAACACCGACACGCCTCTCCTCCCGCGACCGCGCCTGACTGCGAGGGACTGACAGAACTGTCACCCGCACCTATGGACGCATCGTACGCAGGCTTCACTCCAACCCACGTGGAGCGTCCACACCAGGGATCCCTCTTAGCTTCACCGCGGGGTTCCAAGCCACGGTTACTGAGCCCCTCCACCACGACAAGGTGGAAATCCCACGGGGGGGAGGCGCATGAGCTAACTAACACGCTACTAACCAACTGAGGTAAATCAAACTTGAAACGCAAGAAATGCGATGCGGAAATATAATCCATGCTTATATTTATTATTTATTTAGTTCAGCTTGTTCGCCAATAAGTGACAAGCGTAATGTAGCGTAAGTTTGATAGGATAAAAATATCAAGAAATAGCTGTTCTATAAGTATTTATCCTATTAAATTTTATCGGCAGGTTGCTTGTTATACATAACAGCAAATAACTCAACATTCAACTTCATAAAATAATTACGTATTAGTCTATTGGCACATGCATTTTTTTTTTACATAAGTATAAAGTGTTTCATATTTTTGTTGCTTAATAAGCAGTGCAGTAACGCTGGACGGCACCAAGCACTAGACGTGTAAAATACCCCCACAACTGATAATACTTACGATTTAAAACAAAATTACAGCATTGCTCCATTTTTTACACAATAGCTAGCAGCGAACTAGCATCCCATTGCCACTTTATTGCTATATAAGTAGAAATAGGTTTAGCACAGCCCTATTCCCGTCCACTGCTTTACTGTGTACAAGTTTAGTCTAGTTTCAGTAGTAGTAGAAGGCGTCTAGATCATAAATGATTTAGCAAATATTTTAAATCAGACAATTCCAATTTATTTGCAATCAAATTAAAACTAACATAGCTAAATGACTATTTACACATAAAATAAAACAATAATTTCTATACTTAAATAACTAAAAATCTTAATATATAAAATCCTTGCGTTACTGACTGACTGACAGACACGCTACAGCCGAAATTATTGGGCGCAGGAAGCTGCAATTTGGCATGTATGTTCCTTGGGGACCGTAGGGGTGCACTAAGAAGGGATTTTAGAGGGTCTCGGGTTTAAATCCATGGCGCCCAACTCTATATGTGCGTATTAAATTGTTAATTATCGCTTCCTAAACGGTGAAGGAAAACATCTTGAGGAAACCTGCATGTCTGCGAATTCTCCATAATGCTTTCGAAAGACATGTGAAGTCTGCCAACCCACACTTGGCCAGCGTGGTGGACTATGGCCTTACCCTTCTCATAGTGAGAAGAGGCCCGTGCCCAGCAGTGGGACAATTTATATACAGGGCTGATGACGAAACAGAACTATGACAAAGACTCGAACAAACTATTTCGTAAAACCAAACAACACGGGTCTTTGGTTTTAAAGAACCTAAAAAGCTATCAAATAACTACGAAACAAGCTTCTACTAAACTTAAAGACTGAAGAGTACATTAAGAACCAACTAAAAGAATATTCTATAAACATGAGCAACTAAACTATTTTATTTAATATTATTACTGATTTTTCAGAATGTTTCAAACTGTTTTTAATTGTTGCAGTTACAGCGAAATGTCAGAAATAACTTATAATAAGTTGCTGAAGTATTTAACTGCTTTACCATTAAAACTTTCTACGGAAACTTTGTAACAGGTTAGTGGAAATGTTTGACAAAGTGGTAAATAAGATACTTTGGATACAATTTTATTAAAACCTAAAAATTACTATTAATAGGCAAGTAGACATGCATATGCGTAGCTTAACGACTATTGTACCTTAACATTATGCATGAGTATGTGTGTTTGTTTACTGAATACCCATAGTCACATGCTTGTAGAAAACACTTGAAATAGTTCCAAAATGTATTTTTCTGGAGATTATTAGATATGTTTAAAGGCAACACCCGCATTAGGCACAAATTCAGTGTCTTGATTAAGTAAACAGACACTTGAATGACCAGATTCCAATCAACAATGGATCACAGAAAGTCTCGTATGTTCAAACATCGAGCCGACCGATAAAACCACAACAAGATCGGAGGAATTTTAATGTAACTTCGCTACACACTATTAATATTTACCTTATTAACTTCTTTTATATAATATAGAAATAATTCACTAAGCTCTTTATGATTTTATTGTGTTTTTTCTAAACGGAAATACATGTTTTTGCCTAATCATACTTTAATTTATTGAAACCCTGTTCATTAAAGAATAATAAATATATTTGTAAGGACAAACATCAATTTAAATTGTCAGCAGTCAGCATTCCTCGATAGGTAGAAATTGTTCCCAATTAAGAATAAATTGGGGATTACATCATATTTTGATAAAATATTTTAGTTTGAAGTAAGAAAGAAAAACGTAACGGAAATCCGGTAACCCATAATTATTTTTCGCAGATGTGTGTTGCAATTAAGGTATTGATATCATAATTACTTTTCTTTTCATAAGCTTAACGCCTTTCATCGAGAAAGAAGCGAGAATGCCGCAAGTGGACCTGGGTAAGTCCATACGGTGCCACCAAAAATGAGATTGACTTTATCATGTCTACGAAGAGGCAGATATTCAATGATGTCTCCGTGATCAATTCGCTTAAAGCGGGGAGCAATCACCGAATGGTAAGAGGCACATTGAATATCTGTACAAGCCTCGAACGGTCAAGGTTGATAAAGTCCACGCTCCGACCGGCACCGCTTCATATCCAAAACCCCTAGAGCTTTCAGCTCGAACTCAAGAACCGTTTCGAATGTCTGGGCGAATGCGTAGATGACGACAAATACAGTACAGTATGATGATGAGGACGAGTACAGTAAAGAGTTCGTGGATGCTATCCATACAACAGGGGCTTAATTTTTTAAGCTCCAGAAGAGCAAGAGAACCAGCAAGATCTCGGGTCCGACCCTCGAGCTGTTAGAGGAAAGGCGCAAGATGGTTCTGCTATCCTCCGACGACATGCCGAAATATCGGCACCTCAACAAACAGATCTCTAAGTCTCTGACTCACGATCTCCGCCAATACAACACAAAGTGTGTTCGTGAGGCGATCGAGTAGAATAAGGGATCCAAAGTGTTCCAGAGAGATCTGTCTGTTGGGGAGAGTCAGCTGACAAAGCTGAAGACGGAGGATGGCAGAATCGTATCGTCCAAGCCTGAGCTCTTGGAGGAGATGGAAAGTTTCTATGGACAGCTATACATGGCTACGCGACAACCCGTAAGTACTCCAGCGTCAGAACCTAGAGCTGGATTGACCCGACACTATACCGAAGATATCCCGGACGTCAACCTGAACGAGATTAGTTTGGCTTTCAATAACTCAAAAACATCAAAGCGCCAGGTGACGACGGAATTACGAGCAAGCTTCTGAAGGCCGGCGGCACACCCGCCGCAGAAGCCCTTCGGAAGCTATTTAATTCCATCATTCTCGAAGGTAAAACGCCACAGGCGTGGCATAGAGGTGTGGTGGTGCTTTTTTTTAAGAAAGGAGATGAAACCCTCTTAAAGAACTACAGACCCATCTCACTTCTGAGCCACGTCTACAGGCTGTTTTCGAGGGTCATCACGAATCGTCTCTAGAGCAAGCTAGACGACTTTCAGTCTCCCGAACAAGCTGGTTTCCGTAAAGGCTATAGTACCGTAGACCACATACATACGCTGCAGCAGGTTATACAGAAGTCCGAGGAGTATAACCAGCCTCTATGCTTGGCATTTGTGGACTATGAGAAAGCCTTCGATTCGATCGAAACCTGGGCGGTGCTACAGTCTCTCCAACGGTGCCGGATTGACTACCGATATATCGAAGTGCTGAAGTGTTTGTATAAAAACGCCACTACGTCAGTCCGCCTCCAGGACCAGAGTTTGAAACCTATTCAACTCCAGCGAGGGGTGAGACAGGGGGATGTCATATCCCCGAAACTGTTTACCACTATGCTGGAGGATGTTTTCAAGCTTTTTGACTGGAATGGACTCGGCATCAACATCAACGGCGAGTACATCACTCACCTTCGATTCGCAGACGATATCGTAGTCATGGCTAAGACCATGGAGGACCTAGGCACAATGCTCGATGGCCTCTGTAAAGTCTCCCAACAAGTAGGTCTTAAGATGAACATGGACAAGATGAAAATCATGTCAAACGTCCATGTTGTACCTGCTCCTATTCCGGTTGGGAACTCGACACTCGAAGTTGTCGACAAGTATTTCTACCTGGGACAAGTAGTCCAATTAGGTAGGTCCAACTTCGAGAAGGAGGTCAATCGTCGAATCCAACTCAGTTGGTCATCGTTGGGAAGCTACGACATATCTTCTCGTCCGATATCCCGCAGTGTCTCAAGACGAAAGTCTTTGGCCAGTGTGTGCTGCCAGTGATGACTTACGGATCATAGACGTGGTCGCTCACTATGGGCCTTATCAGAAGGCTCAAGGGCACTCAGAGGGCGGTGGAGAGTGCTAAGCAGAAGAACCAAAGTCGCCGACATAGCTCTCCGGATAGTCAAGCTGAAGTGGCAGTGGGCAGGGCACATAGCCCGAAAAACCGATGGCCGTTGGGGCAGAAACATTCTGGAGTGGCGGCCACGTACCGGACGACGCAGCAGAGGTAGGCCCCCCGCAAGGTGGACGACGATCTCGTCAAGATCGCGGGAGGTGGTTGGATGCGGGCGGCTCAAGACCGGTCTGTGTGGAGAAACTTGGGGGAGGCCTATGTCCAGCAGTGGACGTCGTTTGGCTGATATGATGAACTTCTTTCATCAGCTGTATCGAACACGACTCATTTCTGACGATAGTGTTCGATACAGCTGAACGAAAATACAATATCTTGTAATTTCGTTTTTATTATTCTATGAAGCTAGGATTCAGGGATATCGCGCCTCATAATAATCATCTTAGCATTGTCCTATTTACATTCAAGTTAACCTTCGAGCTAGGGGTCCGCTTACTAGACATACCAGATTTGACAGAGTGTTAGCTTTTCTACAGCGCGACTGCTGTCTGTCCACCGCAATCTAAGTTCAAGATTTCACGACAGCCGGGACCGACTGCTTAACCTGAGGTACGGGGCAAGCAATAATTAATTATATACCTACGCAGATACATTCGAAAACTCAGTAGTGCGCTCCGTGGATTGAACCCGATACTATCGGCATTGCAGTCTGTTGGTATATCTGTGTAGGTTGTCGCTATCCTAGGATGACTATTTGAACAGAATAAATTGATTTTGTCTCTTTGAAGGCGATCTCTGACTGGGGCGATGCTAATCAAGTCAAGTTTAATACTCAGGCGTACTACCAAAACTCAGGCGTGTCTATTATCCACGAAACGGAGTCAATTTCATCAGACTCCGACTTTCCGAAATGTACCTGTGCATCACCGATCGCTTGGCACTCTTTGGCGTCACGTTGACCTCTAATTTAAATTTTGGTCCTTATATAGAGTCAAAAGCCGAACTGGCTGGCAAGAAGTTATGTATCCTGAACAAGGTTAGACGGTACTTTTCGCCGGATCAGTTGCATAATCTTTACAAAGTACAAGTCCGATCCTGCATGGAGTACTGTTCTCACCTTTGGGATGGTTCAGCGAATTACCAGCTAGGGACTTTGGACTCTATTGAGAGGAAAGCTAGGAAACTCATTGGCGATGACCAATTGGTTAACACAAAACTCCAAAGCCTGAAGCATCGTCGCAATTTGCCAGTCTGTCGGTTTTTTATGGGTTACATTTCGGAGAGTGTGCAGAGGAACTACACAACCTGATTTCTCCATCCTCTTTTTACCATCGGACGACCAGACAAAGTAATCATCGTCACCGTCATATAGTTGACATCCCATCCATACGCACGAAACGCTTTGCTTCCTCATTTATTATGCGTACTGCAAAGGTATGGAGTCCTTGCCTGAGTCTGTGTTTCCTGTTGAGTACAATCTGGGTGTTTTCAAGTCGCGACCTTCTAGGCAAACGTGCTGCATCTTTGATCGTAACATCGCTTAACATCAGGCGAGATCGCGGTCAAACGTTAGACTATCAAAAGTAAAAAAAAAAAGATGTGTTGAGTAATATAGCAATTTTATGCATGATTTGAAATGAGACGAAAAGGTTTTCATAAAGTATTTTATAAAGACGTATAAAGTTAATAAATAATTAAAAGGGCTATAGCATCTGCGGACGTACGAAACATTGGTAGCTTTCCAACAAAGACAAAAAAAAGACTATTATTGAAGATGATGATGATTATTGAAATTATTAGCTTTGGTTTTAGTTTAATAGTTTAATGAAATTACAATAGAATCGCAAATGTATTCTTAATCGTCCCATATTTTTTTATTTATTTCCTTACGGTGTTTCACAAAGCGCTCTGAATAAACCTATTTTAGTTGAGTATTGTTCTGAACCTTTTTTACAATCCGTTCCTGAGTGAAATAATTGGCTTCTTTATAAAAAATAAGAACAGGAATAAAAACTAGAACCTCGATAATGTAACAAAGGCATAATATCTAACGAAGTAAATGTTAGCGTTATACAATATTTTTATTTCTTTTTATCTCTTCTTTCTATAAATATGAAGTACATAGTTCAGTATTCCTTATTCGCGAAGATAGCGATTGCCCTATAAACCTTTGCCGATGTAACGTTAGTTTTCCTCTTCTGGGAACAATATAATATTTATTTATAGAGACTGTCATTAAAACAATACTCTATTAAATTTATCATAAACGACTTATTTGTTGCGGCAATGTATTCTAAGGTAAGGTTTTTGAACTTTGCGCCCCGTCCAAATCTTGAACCCCGTGACCCTCGTCGCTATCGCTATCTTTTTAGTAATCTCTAATTAGAAAACGCCACTCATTGTAACCAATAGCGCACGTTTTTAAGCATCGTGTTGCCTTAAAACAAACAACGCACAGGTAACTAAAGCTTACACTTGTCAGTCGCCCACAACAGTACCAAACGTATGGCACGGGAAGAGTAATTGAGTACACCAACTGAATTTAAAGCCACCTCTAAACAGCCGTTTCCTATGTATTTCTTTTATTTACAACACTAGGAAACCAGAACTGACTGGCGTACTTTCTACCTAACGGATAGTATTGTTTGAGCGGCGGCCTTGTGGTTAAACACTGCGACGAGTGCTGTGGGATTGTATCCACACGAAACAAAACTTTATGTGATCCACAAATAGTTGTTTTTCGTGTCCCTTGTTCGTTTGTTTGTCAAATCTTCGCGTGATATGATTTATTCCTAGTTTTGATGTAGTCCTTAAGAATATGTCTCAGATACGTATATGTATTGTAGATCATCTGACAGAAAAATTCTTGCTCTAAAAAGTCTTTATTCAGAACACGTGTTTTATTGGACCAGTGAAAAGTTATTCATCTTTTCTCTAACTACCTGTGCAGTCTTCTTACTTTGTTTAGTTTCTTTGGCGTTACAACTCTTTGTGGGTCTCGGCCTTTTCCTTCTCCAGTTGGTATATCTTTTCATGCCATATACCATATACTAATAATTTAAAGTTGCCATTAGCATTTGATGTCGTAATATCGTAAAGATTATGGTGTTCCTCTTGTACTTTCCATTCAAGAATGCTTCCTCTGCTGTTTATATGTTTTATAGCTACATATTAGAGTTCTCTTGGGAAATTATACAACAATGGTAACATGATCGACTCAAGATGAGGCACAATATTGTAAATTATTAACAACTACTTTCAGAGTTTCTATATTATTAATTTTGTTTTAATTTTCCTCGTTTTGTTGTGACTACGGGGTACACTAGACATTTTTAATCTATGTAAATTTGTAATCTATGTAAATGTCCCTTTTTCTTATGAAGGTAAAAAGATTGCATACTTTCTTTCATCTTAAAAAAAAAGTCAAAGTATCAAAATATAACCCACGCTGAAATAGGTATCCCTTTTATATATATTTCAAAGTAATGCTTAAAATAGACCAACCCTGATATCGTTTGGAGTAGAACAAGGTTTTAATGACGCGTGTATCATTTGCGTCTTAGAAGAGTACTAGGTGATAACGCCTGCGCGATAACGCATCAGTCAGTACTGAGATCGATTTGATAGGCGTTCAAACTTATGGTTAAAAAGGCAGCTTATACTTAAGGCCAATAAGTACTGGTACCGCACGGCTATCGAATAGATTTAATTGCTAAGATTTTCCGTACAAAAGAGATCCTGTGAAAACAGTGCAGATACTGTTTTCCACGATATTGCTAGTTTTTGGGATAGAAAAGCTTAACGTCCCTTCTGTTCGTCACACGATATTCGTAGATATAAAAACTAACGTAATAAATTTTATACTTGAAAGTTATCAGCCTACAAAACAGAATGAAAATCGGATTATACACGTTAAAACTCTAGGTGTACATGCCATAATAAATATTTTTATTCAATTTGAATGCTTCCTACTCGAATCAGTGCAGACTTAACTTTTTTCAACCATTAAAGTAATTGGTATTTTTATTTATTTATTTATTTTATTTATAGTCTCACGCCTGTATCCCCGAATAGTCAGAGGTGTAAATATTACACCCACATTTCGCCATGAATTTTTAGGTCCCACGTAATAGGGGCGAGCCTATTGCCGTTACCGGGCACATCACCAGACTCCGGGCTGCTACTGAGTATTCGGAAAACTCAGTACCACATTCGCCCGACCCGGGAATCGAACCCGGGACCTCCGATCAGCAATCGCATTCGCTATTCACTGGACCACGGAGGCAGTCTTTTGGCAAAGGAATTAATTTGTAATACCATTAAAAAGGATTGAAGTAAAAATAAATATACCGAATAAATTATACTCGTGCGATACGAATCAAACTGACTTTATTTATGACAATCAATTTATTCGAGTATATCGCGCAAATAGCTCGAACAAACATTAAAATTGATAGCTGTAATTAAAGAAGGCAGTAAACTGAATGCAGCAATTAAAATGTGCATTTGTCTGAATCGAATAGTTTGAATATCATCGGATGCCAGTGGATGAGAGCCTTCGTATTGGTGTTCACAAATATTGTTAAATATATTCAAATATTTTATGCTCAAAAGTAAAGGTGAACGTTCCTTTCCAACAAAACAAAACTGGTGATTATTGTGTATGTTTAAATTTTCTTTTCTTTAGTTTTTCGTGCTCTCCCTGATGCGAATAAGACTTGTCAAAGGTATTCATTACAGCTGAGTCCAACAGTCTAACCTGCTTGCCGAGGCACGGCGCAGGTAATATTTAATACCTAAGTGCCGGGATGAACGAGCTCTGCTGTCCCTTTCATCGTATGACAGATATTTCTGTGGTGTCCAGGTAAAAATTGTACAATGAGTCTAAAATTCCAAAAATGAGCTAATTACACAGTTAGATAAAGTAGATCACTAAGTTTTACGGTAAAAAGGAGATAAGTCAATTGAATGTATTTTGATTTCGTCAATCTCAAATAACAAAATGGAGTCTAGTCATAAATAGCAAAAAATAAAAAGGAGTTATGTGTACTCATCTCATTATTACATTCGTAATTCTTTACTTATAACATTGAGCAATGTGAGATAAGTCGACTCGTGCCTAAATACCTATTATAGTCCATTGAAATGTTAAATTTTTTGGGCTTAGCGTCCACTTGTCAGAGGATGCAATTTTATTTCATAGATGCCAAAAGGGGGTTAGTGTAAAGTTAAATCCAAGTTTGTGGGTGGCAGCCCTTGTCCTGCGGCCGCCATCTTGAAAAGAGTGGTACAAATGGGTTGTCTAGTAGTATATCTGGCAAATTATAGGCCGCACAGAAAAAAAATCAAAACATGCTGAGATGCAAATTAAATTCTCTACGACTTCGGCCCCGTAGTATTCAGTCGTAAAATAAAAAATTACAAAGTTACGGACGAAAATTGAATGCGATTTGCGACAAATTTTCTTTTCAATGTTTTTTTTAATATATTTTTTATTTATAGTCTCACGCCTTTATCCCCGAAGGGGTAGGCAGAGGTGTAAATATTACACCCACATTTCGCCATGAATTTTTAGGTCTCACGTAATAGGGGGCGAGCCTATTGCACATCAACAGACGCCGGGTTGCTACTGAGTATTCGGAAAAACCGAGTAACACTTTTGCCTGACCCGGGAATCGAACCCGGGCCCTCCGATCAGCAGTCGCATACGCTATCCACTGGACCACGGAGGCAGTCTTTTCAATGTGTTGTAGTATTTTCGTCCTTAATAACAAAAAAATACATTTAATTTGTCTTTACTGCCTCCAAAATAAGAGCCGGGCCTTCAACTTGAGACACCGCAGCCAAGACTACCATAAGGTCCAATTTTTACTCGTTACAACGATCATGAAAACAGAGGTTGGCAAAATATGGACAAACTTCTAAAACTACGGCACTCTGTGGGCTTCTGAACTTGATGTTCCGCCCTTGCAAAGGAAACTGCAATGTTCTCCAGCACCTCAATCATCAGGGGAGAGATGCCGCAAAATAATAAGAAAATCAATGGTAATTATGATTTTCCGACAAAATACGGATTTTCTATAGTTCTTCATCAATAATTGAATGCCAAAGATCTATTAGATCATAAGCCGCAGCCTGGTCCATAATAAAAAAAATATTTAAAGAAAAACAAAAAACCCGACTGCGTAAAAAATATTTAAAAAAAAAATACGTGACAAAAATAACTTAAATAAAAACTAAAAAGAAAGAAACAAGGCTAGTAGTGTAGAATTATAATGCACAACAGAACGACTCACAGTCGGGGCCCATTCAAATTTTACTAATCAAATGTTTCCAAGGGGCCCCGACTGTGAGTCGTTCTGTTCTGCATTAGAATTCTAAACTACTAGCCTTGTTTCTTTCTTTTTAGTTTTTATTTAAGTTATTTTTGTCACGTATTTTTTTTTTAAATATTTTTTACGCAGTCGGGTTTTTTGTTTTTCTTTAAATATTTTTTTTATTTTATACTTTTTAGTTATTCACTGCTTTTTTTGTTTGTTTATCGTTTATACTTGAAGTAAAAACTTATATCAATAAGTAACAACATTAGCGAGAATTATTGTTTTGTTAAACAACTTTAAATCGTTATATATCCTAAATTATTATTTTAAATGAAAAATGATAAAAGGAACCTAAAGATGATTTTAAAATACCTATCCAACGACACCCCACATGACATAGTTCATCGACATATTTTTTTTTCATTTTGACAATATGGCGTCTGGTTGACGCTGTGGTGAATTTTGATAACTGTCATGTCTTTAGTGACACTCGCAAGGTTAAGACGAATCGATTGACGTAAGAATCATCAAAATCGGCTTACGCATTGGGTCTCTACAACGCCACATAGAAACAAACATACATACATACATACATACATACATACATAGACTGATAAACACATTACCCTCCTTTGCGTCGCGCAGTCGGGTAAAAAGACTAAAGACGCAGTAATCATGAAGAAACTTGTGGTAAACGTGAACCAGGTATTGTTCAGTTCAAAACAAAATTAGATAATTTGGCCTAGTTTAAGGAGATTTCTTTCTGTTTAAGGGGCAAATCAAGTGATTCTATCATAAATTACAATTACAAACAAGTACTTACAAACACGCGAGATGTGGATCCGGATATCAAGGAGTTCAGCGAAGCTTAAGGTTAAAGCATTATTTATTTTTGGTATTTCACATTTAAATATAAAATTTTAAAAATACTTCGATTGAGTCATCTCTTTATGTGTTATTTATTTATGTATTGAATATTAATAAGTTTTAATTATTTTTACATAAATTTTACACCTGACTTGAGAGAGAATCTTTTTCTCTTAGCGTTATCCCAGTTTCAACCCGAGGTCCGCTTACTAGTCTAACCGGATTTGACTGAATATTAGCTTTTCCACGGAGCGACTGCCTGTCTGGCCTCCGCAACCCAAATGGTAAGCGGTATTCCATGGCTTAGACTAGTGTCAGTTTATTCAGAGATAGGTACTGTACTACCTATAGCGACTGTTAAAGATCTTCATGGCAACCGGGACCGACGGCTAATTCAATACGCACATAACGAAAAGTCAGTGGTGCGCGCCTGGGATTCGAACCCGATACCCTCTGCATGGCAGTCTGTTGGTATATCCACTAGGTTATAGCTGCTTTTGACGCGAGAGAGACTATGGCCCATCATTGCTTCATGCATGAAGAGGTCGATGAATGATGTGGTAAAAGCTTTGACTGAATCGAAGCAATTGATGTGCCATAGTCTCTCTCGAGTCAGGTGTCATGATTTATGTAAAATAATTAAAACCTATTAATATTCAATACAAAAATAAATAACACATAAAGAGACGAGTCAATAGAAGGATTTTTTTTCTTGTTATGGAAAAAAGAGACATGTCAATTATTTTAATAATTAATTAATAATTTATTTTTTTGATAACATGTAAAAGACTACTACATTGTAAAATGTCAATTAAAACAAATTTGTATTGATTATATGCTCACATTTTTGATTAAACAGCATTTATCTTATAAAACAATTAAGCGTTTTTTTTTATCAGCCCCTGGTGAAAAGTTGTATTTTTCGACTCATCTCCTTTTACCTTGATACCACAGATTTTTTTAAGCTTCATTTTGTCTTGCTAGCATGCCATTATTATAAACACTTGTTAAAGAAAAGTTATTTTGAAATCAAACACAAAGTGTCTTTGTGTTGATAAACACTTTTATCCATATGTGTAATGTGTATAGACGTTTTCATCCGTAAGCGCAAGCGACGGTAAATTAAAAATCATATGTAGCTTGCTCATTGTTTTTTTAATGTAAAAAGTAGTATCTCCTTATGCTAATAAGCCAGCAAATTGTATCAAACTCTTCTACAACATCCAGGTTTATTCATTAGAAATCCACCGCACATAGGTAGCTAGATTTAGATGATGTCTAATTATTCTTATTGAAAAACATTTCATAACATTCTTCACTTGTACGTTTTCTTTTCATAAAGCGACTTCTGCACAATGTTAATAAGCATTCAAACAACGGACACATAGAAAATTCAGATGCGAAACAAAAATATGTTCATTGCTCAAAGTATCATGTACATGGGCCTCCAAGGCTCTCCATATACCGATCTAGAGAAGTCCGCATTCAGCCCCTTCCTACAACTCCATTTAGATCGTAGGGCCACATTGCGGTGGGTCACAGCACTACGCCATGTGTGCAGTTATTTCTTTTATCCTAAGCGAAATGCTTTAATCGTGTAGCTCTAAATATAGGTTTTAACTTTTGAATTGCGGAGTCACTTCCTGCGTTTCTAACAAAAGAGGCTTAGCAAACACTATTACTATAAATTTATGATGTTTTCTGATTTTTATGTCCCGAGTTACTTTGTAAGCATGTATTCAATTCTTATAAAAGTTAATCCAGATTCCAAACAACAATTTGTGGATAACACGAAACATCGTCTCGTGAGATTCGAACCCACACCAATTAGTGCAGTTCTAAGCCATACGTACATACGTACACTCTAATCTATTTGGTCTACAAAATCAACTAATTCACCATTCAAATGAATAGAGATAGCACCTATGATTACACAAGTCAAATAGAGGTTGCCCTGGGTTTTACTGAAACCTTGTCAGATATTGTAGATCCCTTCATAACGTTAATAATCATTGATTGCTAATCTCGATATACATTACAACTTTTTCATATTGTTTTGTCATTACCATCAGTGTTGTTTGTAATCTGTCGCAACTGCTAGGAAGAGAGCACGCTTATTTAGAAAATATATTTACTCGTGACTTGAGAATATCTAGATTAAACTCATGGATGTAAAGGCTAAAATGTTTTAGGTATTACCTATTTAACAACGGACAGCGGATGTCCATTGAATGTCTGTAAAATCCTCACAAAATGAAAGTTTATCATTAGTACGACAAATGTACCTATATTCAAAAATAAATAAACAGAAAAAAACAGAACAGAAATAATGTAAAAAGATAAATAAATAGCATAGCATTTTCGTTTTGTAAGATTAAATCCCATCATGTTCAGTGAGGCGTAAATCTTAGGATCTTGTGCGACCTCTATCAAGTTAGTCATCTTACGGTTGGTTTGATTACGTTAAATTATAATAATGCTTTAGACAGACTTGACATCTTGATTCCAGTATAAAGCCTTTAGTATTGAAGTTGATAAAGAGAACGGAGATTTGAATAGGAATAGTTTTTTAATTAGATATTGTTTATTGCTTATACTCGAAGTGAATTCGTGGGTATATAGTGCCTGTTATGTTACATAATTAAAATAAGACATTATTTGGATTTAATGAATTGCGAAAAGACGAGTGCACAGAGCGGACGTGTTATTATTTAATTTAATATATTCAAAAAAGGTCATTAGTCAATTACGAACCTCACCGCACCTAATTACGACATCTTCTTCAAAAATCAAACGCGAGTGACATACACCGTAATTGTGTTGAGCTACGAGTAAGGAACGCGGCATCGACGCGGTAACCGCTCCTCACCCCCTCGAGTAACAAGGACGGAATATCTACTACAGCATTGCACCACCGTACGCATCTAACAGCGGCGTACAAGCAACTTCCACGTGAGTAATTGCATACATAGATCTACAATGAGCACACTACACTCACCGCCTGGAGGTGGCATGGGTGCAGGACGCAGCGGATCTTATCCGAGTTTGTCTGAAGCATACAGTGAAACTACACCACAGATTACTCTTCGTAATAAACGAAAGTTACCCGATGATAATGAAGCGATTAAGTCTGATATTGCAGATATAAAAAAGCAAATGTCTGAAATGATGGAATTATTAAAATCCTCCAAGAACGAACAAACTGAAAGTATAAATAAGCTTTCTCTAGATGTTGCTGCGATAAAAGCTGAAATCGGTAATATTAGCTGTACTATGCAAAATATTATCTTGGAGAATAATAACTTAAAAGACAAACTTTCAAAATTATCTGTTGTTGCTGAAAATACAGAAAAAAAAGTGGAGGGTCTTGAAGCCGATGTCAATAATCTAAAGAATATGCCACCTTCATCTTCTGTAACACTTACTACACACAATGAAATCATCACCGAAATGGAAGAACGAAACTTCCGAGCTAAAAACATCGTAGTTGTTGGCATTCCTGAATCCCAGAATGATACTACAACAAGTCGGCAAGATTACGATAGGGCAGAAATACTGCGAATTACTGGGCTAATATATAATGGCTGCCCTCAACCCACTAAAATATTTCGCCTTGGTAAATATAAATCAGAGAAAACACGTGCAATAAAAGTATGTTTTTCATCTGAAGACACAGCAAAAAATATACTACGAAATAGAAATAAGATTGACGAGGAACACATCAAAATATTTTCGGATCAAACTCCATATCAAAGAAAATACCTCCAAAATTTAAAAGAAGAGCTTCAGCATCGTACCTCAAACGGAGAAAGTGGTCTTAACATCAAGTATATCAAGGGCATACCAAAAATAGTCACATATAAAGAAACGCAAGCTGCATCTACAACGAAAGAAATTCCAAAAAACTAACGACATCCAAGGAAAAAATAACATACCAAATAACCAACAATTACTCAGATATTATTTTTACAAAAAAATCTCTAAAATGTTTTTATGCGAACGCTCGTAGCATTGTTAAGCCAGGGAAATTCGATGAGCTTAGATGTATTATAGCTTCCCTACAAGTAACCATGCATATAATTATACTTTCGGAAACCTGGATTAAGAGTGAAGATGAGGCAAAAATGCTCCAGATACCCTCTTATACCCATTACTACAATTATAGACAAAATAAAAGGGGAGGTGGAGTGTCAATATTTGTGCACAACAATCTCAAACATCACCTTGTTGAAGAACAATGCGTGGATGATACTCACTACCTCTGGGTATACGTAAAAAATTCTCGCTAAATATAGGTGCTATCTATAAACCCAATAAAATGAACATGGACAACTTCCTCGAAATATATTCGCAACAATTACATAAATTAAAACGAACAATAGTTTTTGGCGATTACAACCTTGACTTACTCAATCCGGATTTAGCGACACGAAATTATAAGCACACCTTAAAAGAGAACAACTACAAAATTCTGAACAAAATAAGTCCAAAACACTGCACCCGTGAAACAACCTCAACCAAGACAATGTTAGATCATGTTTCTTGTAATTTAAGTGAAAATAATTTTCATTTTGTCACTATGGAATCCTCAATGTCTGACCACAAACAAATACTTTTGGAGATAAAGCAATACCAACCGCCACCTATCATGAAACAGAAGTACTACGCAGTAGATTACAATAAACTTTATCGATGCCTAGATGAATGTCCTAAAAATCATGAAGAACCAGAGTATGAGAAATTGGCAGACAAATTACAATCTTGTTTGAATAAATGCAGAATTTCAAAAGTTAAACTCCTAAATCCTCCGCGGCAAGATTGGATAAAAAAAACAACTATTAGAAGATATAAACAACAAGAACCTACTATGGCAAAAATATAAAACAAACACGGCAGACACGGAATTAAAGGCAGAGTATGAGCGTACAAAAGCTAGAGTATCACACAACATAAGCAAAGCGAAAAGAGACTATTACTTAAAGAGGTTTGAGGAAAATTCAAGTAAACCACGAAAAATGTGGCAACTCATAAACGATTTGTCAAAAAACAAACTGCATGATAGAACTGGACCGGACAAACTTGAAACGGCAGCTGGTACTATTACAGACCAAAAGGAAATATGTGAAAGTTTCAACTCATACTTCTCGACTATTGGCTCAACCCTAGCAAATAAGATCTTCGAAAAATCAAAAGGAAGTCGAATTATAGAAGAGTGTAGACTAACTGATACAACCGAATTAAAGTTTCTAAAACCAGCAACTACGATAGAAGTTATTACCATAATTAAACACTTGGACTGTAATACTGCATCTGGCATTGATGGTATTAGCACAAAAACGATTAAATGCGTAACAGATATTATTGCTACGGAACTAACAGCTTGCATTAACCACTGCATGGCACGAGGTATTTTTCCAAACGATTTAAAAGTTGCAAAAGTTGTACCTATTCATAAATCCGGAAGTAGATTTGACCCGTGCAATTACCGCCCAATTTCAGTTCTCCCGGTGATTTCTAAAGTTTTTGAAAAGATTCTTTACAACCGATTAGAATCATTCCTTAATTCAAAAGGTTTCTTTTACCGGAAACAGTATGGATTTAGAGCTCAATCAAATACTCTAGCTGCTACAATTGATCTCGTAACTAAAATTAAAAATAAAATTGATAAAAAGCAAGTTGCTCTAGGTATATTTATTGATCTTAAAAAAGCCTTTGACACCATCAGCCATGACATACTGTTACAAAAGCTAGAACTCAGTGGTGTTACAAGCAAAGCACTTGAAATTTTTAAATCATATATGGACGGCCGTAAACAAATTGTAAAAATAGGTGAATATGAAAGCAGTCCCTGTGTCCTCGATTTTGGCGTCCCCCAGGGATCAATACTGGGCCCCCTAATGTTCCTTATCTATATAAACAGTATCAGTGCATTAGGCCTCAAAGGAGACATCTCCCTTTATGCAGACGATACAAGTCTGTTTTACTTTGGACACTCTGTCGAAGATATAATAGGCGACGCTCAGAATGATCTTAATTTGTTGAATGAGTGGTTTCAGTCAAATCTTTTAACTATTAACATTACAAAAACAAATTGTGTAATTTTTGCAGCAAAAAATAAAAAAATAACGGATACTTTTGAACTTAAAATAGACGGCCAACTACTTGAACGAAAACCAAAAGAAAAATACCTCGGACTTATTTTAGATAGTAACCTAACCTGGAAGCCACACTTAGAAAAACTTAAACTTAAACTAAGTCCACTCACAGGGGCGCTACGCAATATAACAAATTGTCTCCCTCAAAAAGTACGACATCTAATTTACAATTCTCTAGTTAAGCCTCATATCGACTACCTTATTGAAATCTGGGGTACTGCAGCGAAGACTAACATAGATCCAATTCAACGACTTCAGAATAGATTAATTAAAATTTTATTTAACTATAATTTTCGGACACCTACTGAAAAGATATACGAGGAAACAAAAATAATGAACATAAGACAAACGTACACTTACTACACATGTATTCTCATACGTAAAATATTAAATAAGGAAATCCACTCAAATTTAAAGTTTGTAACAAAACAGCAAACACGAAGGATCAATCTAAGACGTGCTAGTTACTTAGTGACCCGTCCTCCTAGAACTAACTATGGAAAAAAAAAAATTTGGAGTATGAGGGTGTTACAATTTACAATAAATTACCATCAGCAATAAAAGAAGAAAAAAGTTATGTCCGGTTCAAAAAGCTACTCAAAATTTACACAAGTAATACATACAAATAAGTGAATAAATAAAAAAAAAATATTTATACAATAACATATAAATAAAATAATTACAATATAATATATACATTAACTAAATACCTCTAAATTAATTCATAATTCAATTAATCAATTAAAAATAAACATTAGTAGGTAATTAGTTAAATTAAACGACAACAAATAAATCCAATACTACGTAAATATCTAAAAAATATAATTCGAATAATAAACTAAAATTAATATAGTCTTTTAATAATAAAATCATAATATTACCTACAAAAAAAAAGTTGTCGATAACAGGCTATGATGCCATCAATGCCACATCTAGTAAAATCAATTCATGCATCCATGTTCTGCTCTCTTACGATCGAGTTTCTTAACGTTTAAATGTTATTTGTTTACCCACTTTTTTGTTACGTTGTTTTGTTTCTAACTTACCTACATACTTTGTGCACTCGAAATATTAATCTTAGTTTAAATATTGTTTCTCAGTAAGTGAATTATGTATGCAATTCTTTATGAGAAATAAAGTTGTTCTTAAACCTTAATGTAACGACTGACAACTAGATGATGGCTAGTTTAATTTACGGAGCCATGCTATCCTTCGGCTGAATCTAAGTTAAGCAGATGTTTCATCTTTATTTATTTATAAGGGTGCAATATTAAAGATCTCTTCAATATTTTTATTGCTAAACCACAATATTTTGAGACGCTCTATTTTTGGCAAAAAGGACATACCTAGTATTCCGTCATCGCGCATTAACCCAAAGAAGTCTTCATAAATGCGATGATGGGAGGTGGCTTCTGGCGCAAAAATAATATTGAATATTTAGATAAGTTTTATTGTTTTAATTTTCATTATTTTATTTTTTAGTATCGAGTTAAGCTTTTAATGTTTCGTTTACGTACAATATACTAATATTTAGTTTTATTTGTTTAAAAAGCCTACAAGATATTCAGAAAAAAAATTTTTTGGGACGATAAATATAACGATTCGATGTCACGTTATTGTAAATATTATATTAACTTATGTACACACAAAATTCATTCTAATGAGCGGATCCAAGCTCACAAATAAATCCAGACTGTATGCAACTTATTACCTTTATTCGCCCTAAGGTTGTGAAGGGAACCTATTCGTTTAATTAAAACGTTTCATTCTAAGTTGTATGTTTTAGTTTGTCTACCACTTTTACGGCGTTTTTATGACTGTCTGCTCGATATTACGACCAAAGTAAGGTTAAAAACACTGGCTATTTGCACTGAAGATAAAATAATGAGCTTTTCAGGTAATATTTATTCAGTATGCAAACGTTGAAATATTAATTATTTTGACGAAAATTTCGAGTTATTATGAAGTACATACATACATACATAACGTCACGCCTTTTATCCCCGAAGGGGTAGGCAGAGGTGTATTTCTACACCCACTTTTCGCCACATATACTTTAGTCCCACGTAATAAGGAGCGAGCCTATTGCCGTACCGGGCACATTTCCAGACTCCGTGCTGCTACTGAGAATTTCGTAACAGAAAAATCCAGTAACACTGCCCGACCCAGGAATCGAACCCGGGACCTCCCGATCCCACGCGCACATTTATGCCGCGAGACCAACGAGGCAGTCGTATAGGGTTTGATGTCGAGTTTTCCGTCTCTACGCAAAGATGGTATTTGCATCGTGTTATCCCTTAGTCGCCTCTTACGACACCCACGGGAAGATAGGGGGTGGTGACACTTGTATTCTACGCCGTCAACCACACGGCATATATTATGAAGTCTTGTCTATTTAAGATATTTTTCACTGTATAATACGAGGCTAAGGGTTGTTATTAGTGTTTTTTACAGCTTTGTTCGTAAACTGTAGTCATGTGTGAGATGGTAGACTTCTCACGATTCTTAACATTATGGAGAATCTTAATACTAGAAGGACGGCTTTCTCAACAAGTTTTTCTTCTTCATAGCTTCGCAAATGATTATTACAATTTAATAGCCACTCAACTTTGGCAGTGATTAGTGCGTGACGTGGGTATAAACCTAAAACTCTCTGCGTAACAGTCTGTTGGTCCGTTCACTAGGCTATCGCTATTATGCTTAGCATTGCACCAAAAAATAATTATCTCTTGCTTTATTCACACACATCGACTTTATTTCAAGAAAGCCTCCTATTCACAATTTGTTACATTCCCTTTGATGCGATAAGTAGGCAGAAACCGACATTTATTACCTAGAACTATTGGCACAAAAATCACCTACACCTATTTCTGAAGAAATATGATTCATGGGCGGCTGCCAAAGTTGGCATTGGACAGAAAAATGTATCCTAATACGGCTTCCCTCAAAATCGCAATGTATTAAATTAAAGCAATTTATAAGTGTTACCCTAGTATTGCCCGCAGTGCGACGCAGGGTGCCCTTGTTTAGGGGAAAACTTAGGATATTACACTTAAATGTTATAGCGTCGGATGTCACAATAGCAGTTATAGTTGCAGCGCTCTAGCGCTTTATGTTATCTACAGACATTTTACACAAAGGATATATATGTTTGTTTGTAATCGGTAGACTTTGAAACTGTTTAACCGATTTTGATATTTTTTTCGACATTAAATAGTTAGGTGTATTTACAACAATGTTATAACTTAGGATATAATGCTCATCAGTGGTATTATAAAGTTTGATAAATACACGATAAAGTCCCGTTACGTAAATTTACCCACATGTAGTTTTTTGTCTATTATGTAACTGTTTAAGAATGAAAAATTCAATAAGCGGAGAGATCAAGAACCGAGACTAAAACTTTACAAGTAATTGAACAAATACAGAACATCAGCAAGTATATTTGTGAGATTACATATTATATTAAGACAAAAGGATTTGAGGGGCTACATGCCCACAACTTTATCTGTTACTTAACCGAGCCAAACTTCAGTATTCAAAGCTTATAATCTTTGTCTCGTTTAATTAAATCGATGATAAATTACGGTGACTCAGCGCAAAAGCAATAAAGCAGCTGGCCTGTTCGTTCGACTCACCTATTGGCGCCGTCTAGTCGACTGCCTCCGATGTAAGAATGCCCCGACGTCACCCCAAACCAACAATAAAAGACCCCTACCAAAGTCCAAATTCCAACCAATCCCATGTAAAGTCTATGACACCGTTAGCTCAATCTATAATGGACGTCTTTGTTTATTTTTATCTCCTGCATACATAGGGGATAACTTTTAGGGGGTTTCTTAGATATAGTCGAATTATTATAATACCAACCACCACCGGCTTTAGGATTTTCGTGGCAGTTAAAAGTATAACTGATTTTATGTTTACTATTTTAGAAGTTCATGGTATGATTATACTGATAAACATGGCTGCCAAACTTTCGAAAGACGATAAAAATATATTGGGGATATAAATTTCTTTAAAAAGAATTTGGAACTGCAATAAACTGTAAATTTTAACATCATCAACATGACATTATTTTATGGAGTTCTGTTTTACAAAATCCTCTCAGTGATTGTATGGTGTAATTACTAAATGGGCGTAATGAAATACATTTACAATATTAGCGGTACTAAAAGCAAACTATAGAACCTAACTTGTCAGGAGCAAAGCGCAGGATTTACTTGTGTCAATAAATATAAGGTAGGTTCTAGCATAATACCCAATGATAATGTAGGTATAAAGGTGACCCCAATAAAACACCCTTTATAGTTTTTCCGTATTTTAGAGCTTTTTTCTTCGTATTTTTGAGCAAAATGTTTAATAAATTCTACAAAAACCTTTTACAAAATAGATTAATAATTAGATTAGAATACCTTTTAGTCAGCGATACTAGTATGAGTATTTCGTTGAGCATTTAAAACTTGTGATATAAATATGATTGTCGGAATTATTCATGATCCATAAAGTTTAGGGATAAACTAAAGTATGTGAATCGATTAACCTATATAAATTATTCACAAAAAATGTCTATGAATACTCTTTTATATTTAAAGTAAGTACATAAAATTACGTCTGCATAGTATTCGAAAATATGTAGATGAAAACTGAAATTGAGAAATGTATACACAATTTTACTTAAGTTATAAAGCAAAGGTAATCTATAACACTCTGTCTAAATATGGCAACTTGATATGCACTATCATTCAGCCTTTCGTAGTCTATAGCTGGACATATGCCTTTAATAATGATGTGCATTATGAGTTAATTGAAGAATTGGCTCTACTATACCGCGCTGGTCAGAAGGTTTGGTATGGGTTTGATGTCGATTTACGTCTCATTCCAACGATATTATTAAATTGTATTTTCATGTCCTCAGATGACTCGTAGTATACCCACAAGATAACATGGCGTGGTAACACGTTGTATTCTTAATCCGTAACCACACGTGTTTGCTTGGTACCTTAATTTTTTTTTTACTAAACTGACCTTAATAAAAAAGATTTTTGGTAACAAAACTTTACACTTTCATAAATATGGGAATGGTAGCAGAATATGTTAAAATGGAACCCACTAAGTACATCACTGATGTAAAGTAATGTATTCTCGTGAAAATAATAAAGTAAACATAGTGTGATAAATTATTTTACGCATTAAGCATCACACATCTAATCATCGGTATTCTAGTGATACCCCTTGCGTACAAAATCTTTGTATTCCAGCCCAAGCCCAGCGCTTCGTAGTCTAACTAAATTTAACAGTTCTTTGCAATAGGTACTAAAGATCAAGAAAATTTAGGAACATTACTCGACTAAACTGGGACTGCCTCCGTGGTCCAGTGGATAGCGTATGCGACTGCTGATCGGTGGTCCCGGGTTCGATTCCCGGGTCGAGCAAAAGTGTTACTGGGTTTTTATGAATTCTCAGTAGCAGCACGGAGTCTGGTGATGTGCCCGGTAACGGCAATAGGCTCGCCCCCTATTACGTGGGACCTAAACATTCATGGCAAAATGTGGGTGTAATATTACACCTCTACCTACCCTTTCGGGGATACAGGGGTGAGTCAATAAAAAAAAAATCAACTTAACGACTTTTTCGCGATAGTCCACACTGCTCTACGTGCTCGCCGAAGCACGAACTGGCGTGGAGTTTTCTGATCGACAAGTAATTTAAAATCCAAGCAGCAACGAAAGCTTTTAAAGCTTCGTAAATCACCAGATTCACGATATAGTCTATTATCTAGAATAAAACATATACCAACCACGTTTCCTTCCTACATCTTTCTCGTCTGTGTAAGTCAGGTAGTTAAGGTAAGAAACGCGGTTCTAAATCTTCTCTTATCAGGTACTTAGCTGTTACAAAGATTGGTCAAGAAAGACCTAGCAGCACTTTCCTGTAGGCGAATCTAAGTCAAAACATTCTGAATTACCAAAAACGAAAGAAAACGAAGATTTTGTTTCTGGTTATTTTATTCCCATTCTAAAAACCTCTTGAATGGGCACGACGTTATTTGTTTTTAAAAGCGTGTTTATTTGTATACTGTGGTTCACAGACTGAACATACATAACTGCGAAGACAACTTAGTTCGGCTACCGTCCAAACTGACGGTTGGTATTAACTCGTATTTTTAAACCGTCTTCGTGGTTTCTTTTTCGTTCATGAAAATAGTTTTCATTCATGACTCATCTTGTTATATGGAAGTTTATAGATACTATCTAGATCAAGCAGAATACAGCACAAGAATATGGTTACGGACGGGGTAACGGGATTGGAAGGATACACCGAGTAGCACTGATTTTTCAATTATTTTTATTTTTTTTTCAATTTATTTATATAAGTATAAATATAGACACAATATAATACACGCAACACCATCTAGTCCCAAACTAAGCAGAGCTTGTACTATGGGTACTAGACAATGGATTGAAATAATATATATTTTTAATTATGATAGATATCTTACAGATGACTGATGACACTTTATTCAACTTCACACACACGACGCGTCGTTCGATTTCAATGCGGACAGCACCAACACTAACGTCTTTTGCACTGCACTTCACTGCACTTCACTGCACTATACTTTAACTTCACTTTATTTTACTACTACTTCTTTCTTCCTTTTACTTCTTCCTTTTCTTCTCCACTTTACCACTTCTCAACTTAAACTGGCGCTCAGCGCGTCTACACCGCCTTATATACCCCTAGGAATTAGAGCCACTAATTTCGATTGTCATTTGAGTATTCAATTGTTTTTCCATCTCCTGTCTCTTTTTAACATTTCCATTCCTTCCTGAAGTTTCTAGAATTTTCTAATTTTTACTCGAAATATTTAAATAATCTTTTTTTAAATATCTGCCAAATATTCATAAACATTTTCCAACTTTCATAAAAACCAAAATTCACATAACTGCTATGACTTGGATTTGAACCCACGCCCTCAGAACTTGAACGGGATGTGTTATCTGCACGGCCAGTGCCTTGTTGTCAATGACTGGTGAATTTGGCGAACACTTGACAGAGTGTATACGTCATCGAACTAAAACCTGTCATTTCCAAATAATAAAATAGTCTTCAAACATCTTTGCTAATTATTGTGTTTGACAACCAGCTAGTTTGTCGTGTAGACGTCAGTAGTCCTTGACGACCGTGGTGATGACAGTTTGACATTGAGAGGTTAATATTTATAATACAAGGGCCTCAAGATCTCATGGTCACCTCGAAGCACCGTACTTCTTCATTCAGAGGTGGATTCCGTCTTGCTTCAACGAAATGTTGGAATAATCTTCCTCCTCCCCTGCGTAGCCTGAAAACAGTTTACATATTCCAAACTAAGTTGAAGCAAATATTATTACAAATACAAAAAATATCATAGGTATTGTACAGTGAAGCGGTAACTTACATTTAATCGGTATTAGACATGTGTAGTAAATGACATTTTCATCATCTGTAGTATGAATGCAGAATGTATCCATTCTTTAAATTAGTTTTTAATATTGGCACAATGAAAACAATCACAATGGCCGACTAACAATACCATCTGTCAAATGTAACAAGACGTGACTGTTAAGCGTTCGGAAACGCATAAAAAATTATCTATTATTGTGATATCTGAGCATTATTTTTAAGATATTTAATTAATATTCTGTATATTATGTTTTTATTAGGATTATTTAATCTATGTATGTATATTTATTTGATATTTATATATTAATTCAGAGTGTATGTTCTATTTATAATTAATTATAACTAGTTTTAAGAGATTGTATGTGTATGTAAGTAAGTAGGTAGGTTCTGCGGGAAGATCAGTGTTGCAGTCTCACCTGATTCTGCAACTTATACTGACGCAGGTACCTTATTTGCGATCCAAAAACTGTTTTTCTTTTTACTTTCTCACTACATTGTTACTGTTGCATTGGAGTTGCAAATAAAATAAATTTCATTTCACATGACACCGGCCGTCACAATATTAATGGATGATGTAAGGTTGGACTTCAACAAAATGAGTTAATGTATTGTTTTTATTTTGGGGCCCCAAAACTACTAATATACTACGCCACGGACCTTGTAGCCGTTACTGATAGAATTCATCAATACCGCTTGTTTAAATACTAATATTCAGTAACGAAGGCTCAGACAATACTAGAGACAATACTATGCTGGGCGGAGTCCAAGTCGCCTGCACAGGCATTGTGCCGTCCGTTCGCGTCCGATTTTACTCAGATACTCACTGAAGCATCCGTGCCTGGTGAGTAACTGAGTCAATCGGTAGGTGACACGTCCGTATTGCATCCCAACATTCCCAACCCATGCATCGAGGCTTGACAGAATGGCACCGACAGCGCGTTGGCGCGCATTCTGCGGTAGTTCCAATGCTGCAGAGCCTGTCGGTGAGCGTTGCGCCGCATTTAGAGCTCGTCCTGGACGTCCCCGTTCCCTTCCCGACGAACTGCGCGAGTTTGGTCATAGACCTTCACGTCCATGTTCGCCAGGATATCAAAGGGCGGTAAACGTGCCAAAACTGTTGCCGCCTTTGATGACATTGTGCGGTACCCTCCAATACGTACGATCCGGTACGATTCGAATGGCCGCTACTTGCTGCACGCTATTGAGCTTAGCTCTGCAGCGTTTGGAGGCCGCTAGACGTGTGGCCAATATAGGCGTACCGTAAAGGGCCATGGATTGCACGACCGCACAATAAAGGCGGCAAACTTCTTGATTCCCTGGGTCCCCTTAGGTTCGGTAGCAGCCTCTGAAGCGCCCTCGCTGCTGAACTCGGGGGAACATCCGCTCAAAATACTACTCAAAGCTCCAGCGACTGTCCAGGGTGAGCCGGAGGTACTTAATATACCGGCTTACTCGCACCGTTGATGGGACCACACTCTGTCGTTTCCTGTGGAATCACAGCGCCTCTGTCTTATGCTACCTGTAGCCCCAGCCTGCTTATCTGTCCGATAGCGCAAGATACTCCCAATTCGGCGAGCCCAATAACTTCTTGGAAGCCGTGCCCCATCGCTAACACCAGAGTGTCATCCGCATAGCAGACGACACTCACGCCAGTGGGTAGGCTGGTCCTCAAAACCGCATCGTTAGCGGGGTTCCATAGCAGCGGTCTTAACACTGACCCCCTGGGGAACACCACATGTAACAGGTGACAGGCACCGAACGCGTTTTATCGCATCCAGCGTCGAATGCCCACGCCGGAAACCGAATTGGCTGTCTGATAAGTCGGGGCCTGCACATAACAAATGCTCCGTGATACGGGCGGTGATAATTCTTTCAAAGAGTTTTGCCTCCTCCAGTAGGCATATGGGTCGGAACGCCGAGGGAGAGTCAGCGGTCCTGCCGGGTTTATTTATGAGGACCAGCTTGGCTTCCTTCCAGCTGGTGGGGAATACGCTGTACCGGAGGCAGCTAGTAAACAACCGCCTTAGTCTATCCCCCAAGATAGCCAAAGTATATACCCATATCCGGCCCGGGACCCCGTCGAAACCCGATGCGGTGTTGCGGGCCGCGAGTCGACACATAGCTCGGTCTAACTCAGCCACCGTTACCTCGAAGTTGTCGGACCAAATCATGGTCTCCGGCGAGGGATCTGAGTGACTGTCCTAAATCCTGGGAAAGAGGGTTTCTACCACTCTGCCTACGAGTTGCGGGTCCAGAGTCTGTGTCAGCAGTGGGACCCATGGTCTGAGCTTGCCCAGTACAAATTTGTATGGACGCCCCCATAGGTCACTATCCCCCCCCCCTCAATGAGTTCTGTCCAGGATCGAGCCTTGGCATCCGCGATGGTGAAACTAAGAGCCTTCGCAGCAAATTCGTACTCTCGCCTCATTTCGGCAACCTCTTCGGCTGTGGCTCGCCGCCTTCGTCGGGCTCTCAGATATCGGCGGCGGGCCCTCGCGCATTCTGTGCGTAATTGCGCTATTTCGGGCGACCACCAATATACCAAGCCCTTTTTCCCCCCGGCCGGACCCGATGCGTCAATGCCACATTGACGCATCACACACGTATGTCATGACGTGACGGAACCAGGCTACCTGTGCTTCGGGATCGGACGAGAACTGTTCTTCCTCTGGCCAGTCTACAGCGGTGGCTGCGGCGACGAGCATGTCTCTGTTCATTTGCTTGAGGGACCAACGTCACGGAAGGCTATCATTGCGGCGGGTCTGGTTAGCGCCAGGGCGGAGGATGGCCAGATCAAACATGATATGGCGGTGGTCCGACACAGTGATCACCTCCGCTGCCACTTTCCATCCTGACACCAGCTTGATGGCGTCTGGAGTCGCCCATGTCAGGTCGACGATCGACTCGCCCTGCCATCGTACACAAGTACTGACTGAACCCCGGTTTAAAATGCCGAGGTCCAGTCCCGCCGCCCACTCGATGAGTGTAACTCCTCTTACGTTGTCTAGGCGATAGCCCCACTCAGTAGAACGGGCATTGAAATAGCTGCACACGCAAGTTCTGAGACCGTCCAGATACGCCTCGAAAGCGGGGAGGCCACAATTTGGGGATATGTAGCATCCCACTATAACCATTGGACCCCCCTCTATTGCCAAAAACCGTAGCTCCCTCTGAAGGAGCGTG
The DNA here is from genome assembly GCA_944739405.2 of Euclidia mi. Taxonomy (NCBI): domain Eukaryota; kingdom Metazoa; phylum Arthropoda; class Insecta; order Lepidoptera; family Erebidae; genus Euclidia; species Euclidia mi. The sequence continues at coordinate 35,913,867 of OX123183.2, read as the reverse complement.
CAATGGGGGCCATTTCCCCCCCCCCTCCCCCCTGCCAAGTAGACGGCACCACTGTACTAGTTACCTTACCTGAGGTGAGAATGATCAGATCATCTGCATATCTTTTTGTGTAGAAGTATCTCGCGTTGAATTTGTCTATGAGTTCATTGATGACTAAGTTCCACGAGTAGTGCAGGCGCACTACTCTTTTGCTGAGCATGTTTTGGATCCACTGTATGAGCATCTGATCCACACCATGTCTGGCTAGGGCGTTGCTTATGCTGGAGAAGTTTGTCTTGGCCAAGGCTCCTTCTATGTCAATAAAGGTGCCCAGACAGATGCTTTTTTGTTGTATAGCAGCTTCTGTCTAGTTCACGACCTGATGTAAGGCCGATTCCGTCGATTTCCATGAGCTGTATGCATATTGCATACAGGTCAGCGAAATCGATGGAATGAAAATGGGTTGGCATGTAGGGGTAGGTGCTTGAGTGCCCCACTTCTTAATTCCCTCTCGCAGAGCTTTTCCAAGGCTTTAAGCATGAAGGAGATCAAGCTTATTGGTCTGAAGAACTTTGCATTGGTGTAGTCTGTTTTGCCTGGTTTTGGTATGAAAATTAGTTGACTTCCCTCCAACTCTTCGGTACATGTCTAAGGGCCAGGCTAGCCCTCATGATTGCCAGAAGTCTTTTCCAGACAGGTTCACCCCCCATTGTAATAACCCTGGGAAGATGCCGTCCAGTCCAGCTGCTTTGAAGGGATGGAAGCTATCGATGGCCCATTGGAGTTTTTCTTCTGTGACCACGGTGTTTGCGTGTCTCCACTCGTGTTCAGTCGCCACTGTTGGTGTATCGTTCCACGTTATTACCGGGGTGAGGACGCAGCCTGGGAAGTGTGTTTCAAGTAGGACGCGTCTTGTTTCCTCCTCCGATGTGGTGTATGTGTTATCCGGTTTACGGAGAGTACCAGGTGCAACCATTGGTTACTGAGCCAGTAGTTTCCTTACTTGGTTTGCTTGTTGGCAAGATTCAATGCTCCCACAGAATTTCCTCCATCCCATGGTGCGTCTGAATCTGAGGCATTTCTTGTAGCTTGATTTGGCCGCTTTATAAGCGTCCCAACCTTCGTCCGTGCTTGTGTTCATTGCCCTCTCTAGAGCCCTTCTTACCTTCTTGCGCTTGCGTTCAAGCTCAGTGCCCCACCAGGGTTGTTGGTTTCACCTGGTTCACCTGGGGTTGAGAGTAGGGTGGTTTCAGGGCGGGCTTCGTGGTAGCTGTCTAGCATCGACTGCGTCAGTGTACATACCTGCTCGTCGATCTGTTCATTGTCACCCAGTACCGTCGGCGTAGCAGTAAGGGTAAGTTTCTTTTTAAGTAATTGGACATACTTTGCTTTGTCAGTATTGTGTGGTTTCCTACGTGGCTGTATGGGTTGTATAACGACTTCCATAGAGAAGCTGATCCATCTGTGGTCTGAGCACGATGCCTCTTTCGAGACGTGCCATTCCTTGATGCGTTCAGCCGCTCCTTCTGTTGCGAGAGTTAAGTCGATAATTGTCTGACTACGTCTTGTGACGAAAGTGGGCTCCGTACCTGTGTTTAATGGGGTAAGATTAGTGGTGAATAGGTATTCAACCAGTGATTTACCTCTGTTGTTATTGCAGTTCATGCCCCACATTTGGTGGTGGGCATTGGAGCCCGTTTCTATTATGTATATGTATGTATGTATGTGTATGTATGTATGCAGGTTCTTGGATGTGTGTGGTCAATTGAAGAATAAATCTTACCTCCCAGGCTGGAGAGGCCTCTGATGAGGCCACCCCTTATCCAAGGTTCCTGGATGAGCACGATGGCTGATTGATGGACCTCCATCCATTTGCGCAGTTGCGCAGTGGCCGTTTGGCTGTGATGGAGGTTGATTTGAAGGCAGCTGACTTCACTAGGCGGAGGGTTCATCTTTGGATGATGTCCCTTCCTCCCCGAACGTCAGCTGCGTTAGGCTGGCCAGGATGTCGCCAGCTGCCACCCCGTCGTCCCGCCGCACCGGACTTAGGATCAGGCTCTCATCTTTCGAGTTACCCTCGGCTGATGGGCCAGCCCCCGATCCAGACGCGGCCGGCTCTGACGGGCCGGATTCTGCGTCGCACCCTGGCTTTGTTTTTGAGTCCTCCTTGACCCGTGTGGAGTTGCCGTCGCATCCCGGAGAATGGTTGACAAATTTACCTGAGGGGACGCGGAACCTGACGTACACGGCACCTACCCCCAACGCGAGGCAGCGCTCGTTCTTCATCAAGATCGGGACCTGTTCTTCTGGGACGCCCACTACCAGGAACCATCCACCTGACTGCCTTTTGGAGTGCAGCGTCAACCATTTGTCAACCTCGAACCAGGGCCAAGACCTCCTGTTCGTCGGGCACGACAATGCCGCACCGCACTCTCTTCGGGGTCTCTTCCTGGCCCCTGACCTCCAGTTCGAAGCCCGGTGGTGGGATCAGGAGAGAAACCGCCTCCGTCAGCCAGGTAACGCGTAGAGGTATTAAATTGAAATTCATATCAAATACTGAGGTGTATAATACCTTTAGGCTGTACCGAAATCAAACTTATATGTCAACGCAATAAAAAGAAATAGCAATTTAAGCCCCAAATTTTCTCGCAACTACTCGCAAGGGAATCAAAACCTACAGGGTACTTCCCGTGAACTAAGAATCTTGAAAAATTTCGAAAACCGTAAATTTTTACTTACATCATAATTATAAAAAGAATATTTGTATAATTTTTAAGTTATTACCCCTTTCCTCATGAACGTGTAGAGGTATTAAATTGAAATTCATATCAAATATTTGGGTCTATAGTACCTTTAAGCTGTAATAAAATCGAACTTCTAACTCAATGCAATCAAAAGAAACAGCAATTTTAGCATATTTTCAGACTCGCAACTACTGACACGTGAAACAAAACCTACAGGGTATTTCCCGTAAACTCAGATTCTTGAAATTTGGTACGAACCAACTTCTTATATCACAAGTAAAGGAAAAATTGCGAAAGCCGCAAATTTTTTGTTATATCATATAATAAAAATAATTATAATAATATTAAAGTTACTTGCCCTTTCCTTATAAACACGTAGAGCTATAAAATTGAAATTCATATCAAATACTCGAGTCTATAATATCTTTAAGCTGTAATGAAATCAAACTTCTAAACCAACGCAATCAAAAGATACAGCTGTTTATGCCTCAAATTGACGACGTAGCGAGAGTGTAAGCGACTGCTACGCTGAAGGTCGCGGGTTCGATTCCCGCTCAAGTCAAACATTTGTGTGCGTGAACATGGATGTTTGTCTTGGTCTGGGTGTTTCTATGTATAATATGTATATATTTAATAAAAAAATAAAATAAATAAACTATAAATACCATAGATAATATAATATGAATTAGATATAACATGTTCAACTGATACTAGTGTCCGTGATGCGAATTATACAAGCATATCTTGGATTGCACAATTTGACACATTCCAGTCGCTCGTTGACATTCATAAAGGCATTTTATAGCTTAATTTAGGCAGGAGTACCTGCTTGTGTTCAAACAAATTTTAATTTTTTCGTAGACTTGCAGAAAACGAAAAATTCGTCTATAAAAATATAATAATATGGCATGAATTATACCTTCCTGGCTTCGTTTATCTAACTAGTTATATCTTTTAATAAGTAAATAAAACTGACATGTTCTCGCAGCGATGTAATAATATATTTTGATTTTGAGAAATTTCATTGGTATATAACTTGTAAACTTATTCACCAAACGGTGTTCGTTCAAACAATACACAATGTGCAAAGATAACACAACACATTTTACGTTAGAATCATAATGTCACCATAAAACGTTTTTGTTTACGCGACGAAAACTAACGGCCGCCATTCTTTGGGAACGTAATAAGTGCATTACAAAGGTTTCGTTACTTTTCAATGCAATATTTATCACTTTTCGATAAACTATAATTCAATATGAAATCTACTCTTATTTCCCAGTAGTTCAGTATATAATACTTATAAGATTACTCAATGTTTTCTCATTACAAACATTTTTTTCTTTTCTCGTGCACACTTATTTCAAAATCAATATGGCCAATATGGCGTCGTCGCAAAGCTCAATAGTATACGTATTTTATTTAATTAATTTTCGTTCATTCTTGCTCGTTTCCAGTTTAAAAAGGTATTAAAATTGGTTAAGCGGAAATCGATGAATCGAATGATATAACCAGATCGTGTTACAAGTGCAATAACCGTTAAATATCAACGACCAATGACAGCCGTCCCATTATGCACCTATGAGGTGCATATCGCAGTTGAGGGGTTAATAATGGAAACATTCGTGTCCACCGTACATCCTTAAAGCTAAATTAAATAAAATATCACTATGACACAAAAACTATACATTGCCGGTTTTACATAACGCTACTGTATGTAAAATCGACTTTACACAGCAATCTACTTTTAACGTCAGATTTTGTGCAAATGTCAGTGTTTAGTGATGTACCTCCATTGCAATAAGAATGTATCGATACTCTGGTTATTTAGTAATTGGTAAATAGCAAAGATTTAAATCGTTACATGTGCTCTTTGCTTCCAAAAACTGGTCAGTTTTACTATGACACACGCAAAGAAAAATTAAAATGGCTAGAAGTAACAGCAATTGGATACCCAAAAATAGAGCACAATATGCTTACTACATTTTACTACAATAAAAATTTTGTTCGTAGTACAGAAAAGCGAGGCAATTTTTTAAACCAGGAGCTATTCCTACGATTGAAATAGCTAAGTTATCTTCTGAAACTTTCAGGGTACATATAACTTTTATTACAAATCTTTTTTATACAGTACGTGGATCTGTATTTGCAAAATATTTTAATAATACTACATAGACAGTATACTTCTTCTTTCTCTTAGCGTTATCCCAGTTTCAGTCTGGGGTCCGCTTTCTAGTCTAACCGGATTTGGCTGAATATTAGCTTTTCCACGGAGCGACTGCCTGTCTGACCTCCGCAACCCGAAGGGATAGCGATATTCCATGGTTTAGACTAGTGTCAGTTTATTTAGAAGGAACTGACACCCTGTAACGATTGTCAAAGATCTTCATGACAACCGGGACCGACGGCTTAACGTGCTCTCCGAGGCACGGGACAAGCGATAATTAACAATTCAATACGCACATAACTCCGAAAAGTCATTGGTGCGCGCCGTGGATTCGAACCTGATACCCTCTGCATGGCAGTCTGTTGGTATATCCACTCGGCTATCGCTATACTTATTAACCTATACTTATTAGCCTAAAATTATTTCAAACAGTGTGCGATGATATAAAACCCTATTTTCATTAATTGTTACTTTTTCCAAGTAACTAACCGCAAATCAGAATAAACTGTTGACTCACGCGGAATAAAACTAAATTGCACCGTTGCTGTAGCCTGTAGGTACGTATACTCGTATGTGCTAGACACCTGAAATGGCAATCAGCTGAGCGGCGGCTGTCAATACACCGAATTTATTTTCAAAATGTATCATGACGAAAATATTTTTTCCACTTTTAGTGACTTATTTTTTCATGTATTAGTATTCAGTTATAGTAGTATATTCACCCCTAATTTTTTTTGCAAATGCACATCAACACCCTGTATACATTACGCCTCCAGCAATTTTATTAATGTAGCGGCATAATCTACGAGTAAGTGCAAAATAATTTAATTTATACTCATAACTTTTTTAGACCACGGGAACGATTCCGTCTACTTTATCATTAAATCGTACAGTAATAATTATACTACATTTAACCCGCGGGAGCCGTGGGTTATTACTATGTATCTTAGTTTCAAGTATCCAATATTGCGGCACAGTTCCAAACGCCATGATTACGGATATTCTGAAATCTTACAGATCAGCGAACGCTTACGAGTGAGTAAAACGATCTACTCCCTTTCTTAGGGGTTTACTAATGTGCAACCAGCGCGACGCCACTACCACTGTCATAATTTAAAAAGAACCCACCCATTTTAAAAGTAATGGTAATGATCACGAGTAATTAAGTTATAACTTTAGATTACTTTTTATTTATCACCGTATTTACAGCATTTATAAAATGATCCATCTATCGAAAATGGGCTCTTCTTCTGTACGGCTATAGGTTTATGCGTATAGGTGGCTACACGCATAAACGTATAGCCGTACAGAAGAATTAATGGACATATATAAATATACTAAGTTTTATTATAATAATATTAGTAGATTTTATTAACAAGATCTTAACACATTGGTGAATTGATTCATAAAATAAACTTCTTTGTTGTGTAGTGCGTAACTTAGTTCATATACACACACAAACACTCCTACTAAATTAAATATTTTTAATAATCCTATATACACTATCGATATAAACATTTCGTTTAGCCCCATGCCTAAATGTCATATCATTTAGATTATTTATAATGATATCAGCGATCGGAATGTGTAATCTACTATATATTATTAATTAGAAAAAGCTAAATTTAAGTGTTTAAATCATTTCGGTCACAAAATATGAACATAGAGATGTTGTATAATATACTTTCCTATCAAATTAAATTAATAAATATATACCTATGCAAAAAGAGTTTGAAAGTATTATTTTGCACAATTCCTGTTCTTGGTAACACTAAAAACTAGAATAAGAATGTAAAACAGCTCTTATATCTTTATTGATAAGGTACATTTTGCTTTATGTGTGACTTTCAGATAATACTTTTTTATAATAATTGTGTTTTATGTATTTAACTAATCACGCCGTGGCGTTTTATGTAGTGGTAAATGTGTATTTGTGTGTGAGAGGCGACACTGCTTCTCGTATGAAATGCCTGATATACTACTTCTATTAGTATTCTTTATTCTATGATAAATACCTTAAAGTAAGAAAGTAATAGAGACCGCATTAAAATAGTAACCTTACCCAATATATGTACTTCACTCTGACTTATAATTTTTTTCTCATGTAAGAGAAAGATAAATATACAAATGTCATTTCGAATCTTCGAAATTGTCGTAAATTTTAACTAGACTAGTGATGTGCTGACGCCAAATGAATTTCGATAAAATATCCATAATGTTTGCAATAAATGCTTAGATTTGGTTTACTCAGAATGAATATCAATTGAATGTTGATAAATCCTCAGATAAAGTAAAATATGTGAATAAATCCAGCTTATACTTTAACACTAGTAAATAAGTTACGACAAAAACATATTTTTAAATAACCTTTTTAAGGTGAATAAAGCAATTGATATTCATAATATCACTAATAATCACTACCTATATGCAATAATAGGGTGAATGACGAGATCATTACCACGTTATGGTTTTCGAATACAAAACCACGTTACGTATTTCAGACTTTTGGAAGTTATATGCTTATTATTTAGAAAATTATCACGATCGTCAAGTGTTCGTCTAAAATCTTCTAAACCAAATTAGGCCTTCTCAAATTGAAGGGAGGCCCGAGCCCATTATGCTCAGTTACATCATTATATTAAATCACAAATCGAGAACAGGCTGCAGTAATAAGTGAGTTAACTAACAGATTAGAAATAAAATTTAACTTCAGGATCAATTTTAAATAAAATATGTCACACATAATAAATGTGTTTAGGGTAAAATAGAAAAAGTCACTGATAGTGTCATTGGCTTAATTAGAAAAAAAACTCAAATCTTTACAAAATCATATTATATATACAGGTCAAATTAATTACGCCCTTATAGGTCTAATATAAGTAAGAAATAAAAATAATCTAAAATAATTAAACCAGGAGCCCGCATGGTGAGTAAGAAAGAAAATAAAATTGTGTGCGTACTTCTAACTGGCACCGAACTCAAAAAGTGTTCTTGTTAAAAATATTAATTTTTCTGCTGCCTAGTGCGAGCATCTTTCGATGTTGGTAAAGGCTCTTGGCGATTAGTCCATTTACTGACACAACTTTCGGAATAATGATCGCCGAGTTCACATCCCACATATCGACAATCTCATGTGCTGGGACCAAATATTTGATCTCCTTCTCTTTTTCTGCTTTTACGAGATTGCCGTCATGCGATATGGTATTTATTTTTTGCTCACGTACAACCTGTTTTGTTACTTTACAAATATTGAATACACACTTTGATGGTGTGAGTAATCCTCCCCTGTCTTTTACTTTTATCAGGGAACATCTGGGCTCTATTTCACCATACAAGCTTCTAATATACTTTTCACATCTTAAGACATTTTGCAGTTTTCTGACCACAAATCCTGCAACGTAGTGAACGACATGCATATTGCACTCGGTCAATTTCGTCGTAAAAATGTAGTCATGATCAAAATCGATTGCATCTTAGGTAGCGTAAGGGACTAAAAAGAAATTTCTCGAAATTACCTCAGAATCAGGCAAAAACAACGTTAAAAAAATATGTGCGAGCATAGCTTCAAGTATCCCCTAGTATTGCATAATTTGTTTAGGGGTTTTTATAAGCATAATATTGATCATTATCCATTTTGATCAAAATTGACTTTCGGTATCATTTGACCACAGTTTTTAGTATTAAAAATATTTTAAGGGTTCACAGCAGTCTACTTGTCATTTGCATGACGACAGGTTTATCATAGCTACGATTATATAGTCATGATAATGACTTACACGATTAGCATCATGGTAATTTATCGTTTTAAGATTGACGTGCTAGCCCTTCCTATAAGTCCGGCAATCGGTCGCCACTGCAAAAAAATAGTCAATGACTACTCAGTACTCAGTACAGTTAATCGTATCGTCCTACATGTGAACTCTTGCATTTAATTACACAAGCTTTAAACTTAGTTGTTAGCAGCAGATGTGTTTATTTGAACTTTTATAAACATGAAAGTTTGTGATGATCGATGAAAACACATTTCTTAAGATATATAATTATACTCAAGTGTACTTATATTCCAAAGAAATATTGCAGTATAGCTTATACTTCACAATAGTGCAAAGGCTACCTTTTTTTTGCAATAACTGTCACCCACATCCGCGAATACGTGGGCCAAAGCTAGTCTGTAAAATAGAAGTATGGATAAAGTTATAGCGTCACTATGTTTATGCGTTACAATCTTTATACGAATAAATCAAAATGTCTATGAACGAAGTCTCAAAGTTTCAAATGAAGTTCTATTAAATTTTGACGGGTAATGGGTGGCCACACGGTCACCTATGTCAGACCTTTTTGTGATGGTCTTGCATGCGGATCCCTCTGTCTATAACAGAATATATATAGTCTAAGATAAATACAAATATTAAACCGGTCAAGTGCGAGTCGAACTCGCGCACCGAGGGTTCCGTACAAACCTGTAGGTATATATAATTATTTAAAATATGTGATGTAACTAAAAATTAAAAAGTAATAACAGTTTTTAGGTATATAATTATGTTTGTTTATCCATTATTTAGTACCCATAGTACAAGCTCTGCTTAGTTTGGGAGTAGATGGTGATGTGTGTAAATAGTAGAATATTATTACATTATTATTAAATTCTCGCAAATTTTCGAAACTCACAAGGGAATCAAAATCTACAGGTTTCTTCTCGTGAACTTAGAATCTTGAAATTTCCTACAAGGCATCTTCTTTTAGCACAGATTAAGGAAACATTGCCAAAAATGAAAATTTTTAGTTAGATCATTCCTAAAATAAAAACATTTTTTATAATTTTAAAGTTACTATCTCTTTTCTCGTGAAAGCGTAGAGTTATTTAATTGAAATTCATATCAAATACTAAGGTCTATATCACCGTGAAGCTGTGATAAAATCAAACTTCTATGTCAACGCAATCAACAGAAACAGCAATTTAAGAATATTTTCAAACTCGCAACTACTCGCAACGGAATCAAAACCTACAGGGAACTCCCCTTGAATTTGACACGAAACAACTTCTTATGGCACAGATAAGGGAAAAATGGCAAAAAACCGTAAATTTTTAGTTACATTATATAATTAAAATATTTTTAATAACTTTAAAGGTACTAACCCGCTCCTCATGAACCCGTATATAAAATTGAAATTCATGCTCAGGTCAAAACTAAAGGGTACTTCCAGTCAACCTAGAATCTTGAAATTTGGCATAAAGCAACGTTTTATAGCACATAGGAAAAACTTCGAAAACCTTAAAGTTTTAGTTATATCACATATTTTTTTAAATAATTATATATACCTACAGATTTGTGCGGAACCCTCGGTGAACGAGTTCGACTCGCATTTGACCGGTTTTTTTTTCTATTCGATGGGCAAAACGAATAACTATCATAGCCTTATTTTTTCATCCGGAGACATCATCATCCTCCTAGCGTTATCCCAGTTTCAACCTGGGGTCCGTTTACTAGTCCACCGGATTTGGCTGAATATTAGCTTTTCCACGGAGCGACTGTCTGTCTGACCTCCGTAACCCGAAAGGATAGCGATATTCCATGGTTTAGACTAGTGTCAGTTTATTTAGAAGTTACTGACGCCCTATAACGACTGTCAAAGATCTTCATGACAACCGGGACGTGTTAACGTGCTCTCTGAGGCACGGGGCACGCGATAATTAACAATTCAAACGCACATAACTTCGATAAGTCAGTCGTGCACGCCGTGGATTCGAAACTGATACCCTCTGCATAGCAGTTTGTTGGCTACTAGGCTATCGCTGCCTGCCTTTTTCATCCCGAAACATACAGAAGTGAAATTGTGTAATTAGGTGTATGTAAGCTCCAAGCCATTACATTACATTATACATGTGTATTAGAAACTATACTCCTAAGTCGTATTTCCGAACACTGAAATTCATTGTCAGTAGAATCCGAACTCTGCTTGTAAGTTAAATTGTGGTCAAACATTGTAACAGATTCTAAGCTTAACCCCTCGCATGCCCCGCTCTAAAATGTATTTTCTCCGGTAGTGTCTTGCCATTTTTAGGATGTAACGTTTATAAGATCCTAGGTTATAAAACTTTAATTTTCTCGCGTTTGGTATAATTATATGACGTAAATTTTAAACGGTATATAGTTCAGAAGTTACTCTATATGAGAATTATATTAAATTAGCTTACCCTTAACTTTTTCATATCGAAAAATATTTATAAATGCAGGTCACTTTGTTTTTTCTTACACCTAGTGAAACATTTTTCCAAAATACACATAAATTATTCACGAAATTCCCTTTCTCACTGCGCTAATATTGACACGGGTAGACGCGACGGTTATATACATTAATTTAGCACAGTTCACCGATATTACTTCACAATAACCATTTATTCATAGCAGCCAAAATATTTGGGCCATTTTGACGATCCGACGGCAAACATTTCTCACTTACAAAACATGTTTAAACCTATTTATAGTAAAAACAATACAAAATGTCTTATAAACAATGGATTTTAAGACAATTTTGTGAAAAACTTATGTATATTTTAGTAAAGTAATTAATAAATACTTACATAAATAATCATTTAAAATATGGAGGACGGCTAGCGGCCAACGCCCGAAAATTGCATCACAAAATTTACTAGCACTTTTTTTGTAATTTTTTTATAACTGGAAAAAAAAATTTAAAACATATACTTCACTAAATTGTCAATAATTTAATATATAATGCTAATACAATTACTAAACGGTTGCGGTGAAAACACATTTAAAAAAAATCACAAATTCAACTTAGTTGATCGCTACAGCGCAATATGGCGACACGGAGAAAACTGAGCACCAAAATAAGCAATTTTATTATTTTTCTCGGTTGCAAGATTGGAAATATGGTAAAAATTGATGGTATTATGTTGGTTAACCTGTAACTAGTCGATGTACGTTTTTATTATTGTAACCTATCACACAACACCGGAGTGAAGTTCACACGAATCCTTATGGGCACACCGTGCCCGTAGGACACTACCGGCCTATTTCTCTTACGGGCACACCGTGCCCGCAGGACACTCAAGGGGTTAATGAGTGCTTTCTAACTTCGGACGTAGTTTCAACTTTGGTACGTACATATATTTGCTTAATTTGATGTGAGATGTAAGGGATTAAATCAATTTTGAGCGAGTGGAACACAGATTTTAAGCTTAATGAGCGCTTTCTAACTTCGGACGTAGTTTCAACTTTGGTACGTACATATATTTGCTTAATTTGATGTGAGATGAAAGGAATCCTTATCTACTATAAAGAACGTGTTCGCCAGTTTATCTGTTCGCAATAAACTTAAAACTACTGCACAGATTTAGACGCGATTTTCACCAATAGACGGAGTGATTCGTAAAAAAGTTTGTGTAAATTACACATAATAATATACTACCACTGCAAAGCCGCTACTGGTCTTTAGTAGATATTTAAAAAGTGTATGCTGTCTTGTGTTTTTTCAATTAAATTCTAAGACTAGGCAAAGTCTTGTAAAATTTTTCGTTGAGTAACATTTTTTGTTGTTTACTCATCCCCATCTAGTCCCAAACTAAGCAGGGCTTGTACTATGGGTACTTAGTAATGGATAAACATACATTTATATTTTTTTATTTGTAAATACATACATATTATAAATAGTAACGCCCAGACCGAGACAAACATCCATGTTCACGCATACAAGTTTTTGACTTGAGCGGGTATTGAACCTGTGACCGGTAGTCACTACGGCACCGGGTCGCCAATATATTTCTCTGTAGCTGCAATGTTCACAGTGATGAGGAGTGAGTTTGCTTTTTGTAATGCGATGATTTGAGAGCGAAAACGGTCCTCCCCAATGTGTGCGTATAGTTAAACGCAATGGCTTTGTTTCTTCATAAAATAAATCTATTTAAAAAATGGTAATGACAAATAACACGCTAGGATAAATCATATAGTGCACATAACTTCCTAATACAAAGAAAACAAGTCGATGCAATTTGCCGTGGGTCGCACAAAGTTTTGTCACACATTGGGAGTGAACCAACATCAGTCGGCGCAGTACCAAACAGCACGCCAACCGCTTAAACCGCTCCACTCTGTGTGCAGTTATTTCCGTGCCCTAACCGACGATTTTACGTAGGTAGCGCTCTGATGTAAATGCCAAAATCGGTCTCCAATGCAAATGATGGCCTGTGCAGGCGCTGCTTAACTTTGCCGATATATTACAAGTGGCACTTCAAGGTGAGCTATGGTCAATATGCTATTAACCTGTTGATATCGAGGGATAAATAGCTGTTGTTATTATAATTTTGAACTATAAATTTCATTGTGACGACATCTAATTAATATAAACCTGTCCAGCAATTTTTACCTAGCTGAAGATATTACTGAATTCAAACAAATGCTTCTTTAGGTTAGTATCGCGACATCTTGAACTTATGTGATAGTTATTTCAAATGCCTTTCGTCTCTATATTAAAATTAAAATACTCTTCTTATAATTACATCTTATCATACCCAATAAACAGAATATATAAAAGAAAACCTGCCCACAAAAACATATATTAAATCATGTTTGCACAGTAAAGACAAATTCTTCTAATAACGGAAAAATTGTGCGCGAGCGGTAACTAAATAGAATCCATAAAAATCTTAACATAAAAAAAACAACTCATCATTACATAATATAAAACAAATTCCGCCTCCACCGCCACTTCTGCCTGACTGTCTATTTGTGATACATACCCACATACTACTTAACGAATTTTCATGCGGTTTTCACCAATAGACAGAGTGATTCACGAAAATGGTCCAAATATATAATGTATTAAGGTTGCGTTTAAATTTTGCAAAATCTCGAAATGCCTAGATAACTATTATTCCATACTAGTATCACTTAAAAAGTTTTATAATAACCTACAAGTAAGTGTGATTCTCTCTCAGCAAACAGAGAATGCTAGTATCACGATCTCCATAAATTAAAAGAATAAAATGTTGTTCACTGTAAAATAAGAACACTTGAGTGAATACCCATTTCATTAAACTAGATCACAGGGAGTAGGTAGTCCAATTTAGCACACTGAATTGTTCTTGATCAACAATTTTATGGAGAATTTCTTTCGCCCGTTCGAGTTTGCTTAAACGTTTTTCTTATAAAAAGATATTTGAACTGTTTCAATTCAGTGGCTAAGAAAGCTCGCACGAAATTCTTGACCCGTTTGTTTAAGCCAAAGTCCTTTATAAACAAACTGAGGGATGAATGTAAACTTTGGCTTATTGAAATTATAGATGACGTAGTAGGTATATGTATTTATGATGTTTAAATAGTTTGACTTACGGCCTTGGAAGCCACAGAAACCTGAGTAGAAATTCTTCTTCTTCAGTCGTTCACTCTTGACAGAGTGGTTGTGGTCTCTTGATTTTGTTTACATGCAGACTTCGCTAAATGTCTCCATCGGCTTCTATTCCGTGCATCCCGGGAGCACTCTACCACCGATTTATGCGCCACAGTTTTTATTAGGTCAGTCCAACGAGTGGGTGGTGGCTTCCTTGGGACCGTTTCGCCTCAGCGCGGCCCTGGACGACAAGACGCTCGATGGAGTTTTCGTTGCGGATGATGTGCCCGAAATATTTGAGGATTCGTAGTTGCACAGTAGACGACAATCTCTCTTTTATTTCTAGTTCTTTAAGGATGGAAACGTTTGTCCGGCGTGCGGTCCAGGGTATTTTAAGTAGCCGTCTCCAGCACTAAATTTCGAGGGCGTCAATTTTTCGGCGTTCCTGAAGTCGGATTTTCCAGGTTTCGGAAGCATAAAGGAGGACTGGAAACACTAGGCTTTTCGTGAGACGGACTTTTGTTCTTTTCGTGATTTTATGGTTGCTCCAGACTTTATCAAGTTTGCTTACGGTAGATCTTGTTATAGCACATCTCCTCCGAATCTCGCTTTCACATCCACCATCGTTGTATATAGTTGAGCCGAGGTATACGAGTAGAAGTTAGGTTTAAGCAAGTGCACATAAACATCAGCTATAGCTAAGGCAAAACGTAACATATTATTTGATCTACATTTCCATCTACTTCAAATCGTCGGATCGAAGTGATCAAATAAAAAGCCTTAAACAAAGTATAACTTAATTATATGTATGAGCGACTTATATGAATACGGATAGGCATATAAATCCCGTGATATACCTGTTTAAGGCGTGTGGCAAGTGTAATTGCTATTCCTGGCTATGCGACGACTTCAAACCTATCGATAGCTGGCACATACAGATCACAGAACTTTATAATATTATACATAGGTACTTAAGTTTCAGTTTTTTTCCTTTTTAGTCATATAGATCTAGAAATTTTTTTGCAAAGGGTTCTTAAAACAGATTAAATTATTTATATTCTGAATTGAAACCAAACAAATAGTGAGAACGCTCAGTATCAGCGTTTATACTTACGTTTCAGGTCCATGACCTCAAACGTAAGTATAAACTTATGCTTAAGTACCAACAACCAACAAGTATATCTAAGATATTATATATCCAGCAGGATATTTATAACGCCCAAGGGTTTGCGAAGTTGATATTGTTTTATTGTATATCTACGAGTATGTTAGGGACGGGTAGCTGCGTAATAATATCAATGTATTGGTTCTATCATGAGTTAAATACTGTGAATCTATACTAATACTAGCTTTAGGGGTTCTCTAGTTATAGTAATATGATCTATGTTCGGGGTAACACAAATCTCCTATAATGGGCGGATACTTCTATAATTGTCGTTTTAACTGTTTAAGAAATATAACTGCAAAAAGTATTTACACATACAAACTACTTAGTATTAAGACTTAGTAGTACTCAAAATGTTATCCCCTTGGTTATCTGGTATCAGTGACGTTTCGCTAGAGGGGCCAATATGGCGACTGCAATTTGACTGTCAGAACCATTAAAATTTAACAAAATACTCGACAATTCGAATTTTGCGGATATATGTTGTCGACTCAAAATCTTTATGTTTTAATGTTTTAATATTCAGGTAAGGTTTCGATCGAGTCTACCGTACCCCTTTTCGAAATTATTAATATAGATTTGACACTGCGATGGTAGCGCAGTCTTGGTGGTTACAATGTGAAACATTCCAAAATCAACAACTACTTACATATTAAAAATCAACAAAAAAAACCTTTTCCAGTGGACTAAATTGTGAATCTAAACCATTCTCCAGCCCCCTTGAATACACACAAAAAATTTAATCAAAATCGGTCCAGTCGTTTAGTACGAGTTCAGTGACATAAACACGCATACAAGAAATATATATATAAAGATTATAGATTTGAAGAGTTTATCTGTTTGGTTGAACACCGTAAATTCTCATCTTATTCTTTTTCGTGCGAGTGCCAACTCCGGTGTCTAAGTTTACAGACTGCCTGAATGCCTCCAACATGGCCTAACGAATTTTGTCCTCAGACAAGAGCCGTAAACGACAGCTTTACGTGTCCTCCGAAGCCGAAGCACGGTAGCGCTCTGATGTAAATGCCACCTGCGGTCACCCATCCGAGTGGTGAATTGTGCAAGCGTTGCTTAACTTTGCCGATCCATTACGAACGACAAGTTAAGTCAAGCTATGAGCGCTTCTTACCACTGGTTCAATTTCAATAACTGATTTGTGGTGGATAGTCCCATTTACCGAGGAAGGCTATAGGCTAGGCGAGTGTAACTGCGGCATCAGCTAGTATTATATATCTCAGTTTATTTACATATTTGACATGTAGGTAACACATTTGACTAGATAAATTAAATTTCTTAAAGAATTTTCAAACATTAAAATCTAGAACACAAAGTGCGTTTAGACTGGAAACAAAAATTTGTGTATCAGACAAATTGTATTTGTGATGTGTGGGAATCGAATAAAATCGAAAATACTTCTTTGTATGCACGACTGCGGAACCATCAATTAACACGCATAATTATAGTGTTTTACAAAATTAATATTTATATGTCTCTATTACTATACTTGGCTAGTAATTACAAGAGCAATCATATATAGATGTGTCATGATAGGGAAGTTTCCTGCTAGTAAAATACATAATTAAAGCTTCTTTACGTAGTAAAACATGGCAAAATAATGTTAGTTTCATTCAGCAATTAAAGTTAAAACTTTATTTTAAATTTTTTATTGTCAATTTATTAATAATAAGTATTGACAGCAAAAAAACTATACCGTCACTTCGTCATATTTCATTCAAAAGCCGTAGCAAAGTTCGTTTTTGACATTTAATTTAAAGTTTAAAATTTGTTTTAATGGTTCATCAATGCCGGGGGGGCTCCATTGATAAACCATTAAAACAAAATAATATCATAGCTTAGTTACTAATAGTTCTCAATCAAAACTTTCTCAGTTAAGCGAAGCCAAAAGCTTGTAAAATATAAGTACTATCAAGACAAAAGAAATTCTAGTAAAATCTGTCTGGAACTGAGCAAAATTGTAAATGAATACTTAACTGTTCGCTGAAAATTAGTATCGGTAATATTTTCAAAGGCGATCCCATCGCAAGACGAACATTAGCGAAAGCTTTTAAATTATGAATGTAAAAATATAGGTTTAAAGTGGGCTCACAATTTTGCACTGTCCAGTTAATTAAATTGTTGTATTTTTTGTTGTGAATTTTAGTGCTACAGTCTTATTTATGACTGTCTTGCAAACATTGAAACGTTACATTTATCATTTCCATAGATTTCTATGGAAATGATAAATTACTATTTTAGTCGCGAAAGTTTGTGAGAATTGGATTATGCTTACTTGGCTACGCGAAATCTTTATATGGATTTGATGAGTCTTAGAACGGAGATAGTTGAAGACTGGGACTTCAAGGCTAAGAAGCTAATCTTTTTTAAAAGTCTACCTACCTTTTATCAAAAGCAAACGAGTATGACCACAAACCCATTTTTATCCATTTTACTAATAGTATATTATTATTTTTATCGCCAAAAACAAATGTCATGGCGTAGTGCTAGCGTTCATTCTGATTGAATATTATTATGACTAGCTTAAATATGATTTGTGTGTTTAGAGTTGTGTTTAATGGGTTCCTAAATTATCTAAGTCTTACACTCTTATTGTGGTCACAACATCAGCAATGAACTTTAATTGGATATCGATATTGTTCACATTGAAGAAATACATATAAAGATGCCAAAATTGCGAATAAGCTTGGCAAAGAGCCACAATTATCTCAAGTATGGAATTCTGCCAAGCATTATAAATTTGGATTTATCCAATATTCTGTAGTTAAAGCATTATTTACTACTAGCTGTTCCATGCGGTTTTATCCGCGTTATTATCGTTAAACTTGACAACAGCGCTAGCTACCTGATCAAATTGTAACCTGTATATTACCCTACAAACTCCTCTATCTCCCAGAGTAAGCCCCATCAAATTCAGTTTAGTTATTCCGGACATAACCCCAGACAAACAAAAACAGATTGACGACATTTTTAAGAAAGGTTGTGCCCTGATTATATTTTAAGTATAATACTCATAATTTTAACAATGCTAATTTCTTAAAGGCCATGCAATGCCTGCAGAGCTGTAGTATGTAGGATGTTTGTAATACGCAATAGCCTATTGTTAGAAAGCCTTGTAGATAGTATACTCAGAAAACAACGTGCAAGAGAAAAATACGCAACAAACCTAAGGTATACTATTTACAGCGCTGAGAACCGCATCGTTAATAAACGGCTTAGATCGTATCCAGTATGGACTGTTTGAATATTAAAACACAAAAAGCGAAGAATATTGACTTATAGGGCAATGATAATGCAATATGAAGAAAGAACAAGCAGCCATTGGTGAGATTTAGACACTGCCACCAAGTGACTCTCCGGTTCCAACATACAACGCGCGACACTGACTTTTCGAAGTAATGTGCATATAAAATTGCTAACTAAGCTAGCACTGGCTTAGCGGTGAAGGTAAATATCATGAGAAAACCTGCATGTATAAGAGATTTTCATAATGTAATTGAAGATATAGGCAGTCTGCTAACTCGTACTACTTGGCTAGCGTGGTGGACCTTTGACTAACCTTTCTCATACTGAGGACGAGGTACGTGCCCAGCAGTGAGACAGTCTATAATCTCGGTTGATGATGATGATGATGATTATGCATCTGAGAACACTGAAATCATTATGCACTTTATATAGGAACCACATGATTATTGGATATTGCATAGAACTACATTACGACATGATGACCAATCATTCATTTGTCAGTTGCAGTGTTCCAGTAGAAACCAACAAAAAGCAGTCTGCGGCAGAAATAATATCATAAAATCCTTTTATATGATGACTGTAACACTATGAGTGTTACAACATCCAATTATATGTGTATGAGGATACTCTGTCTGTCTCTGACCCCATATTCCGTCCACGTCCTTATATTTTGACCATTATGTTTCGACGAGGGCACTTAATTGTTTTTTTCTGTCTTGGTTATTAAACATTACACCAAAAATACATATATCTAACTTTACACGTTGGTACGCTTAAGTATTTGATACACCAGTTGATTTTGTTGATTAAATATTAGAACAAAAGGCAAATAAAAAAAAAGCCATACCTAAAAACGAGTTTTTATTTTTTATGGCCACATTTTCTCAGACGACTCCAAATGAAAAGATATGACACAAAGTTTCCATTATATTAATGGGTATCAATTTCAACATTACAATGTTGCATAAAACCTATTCAGACACCTTCGCCTCGCCAATCTTATCTTTTTCACAACAGCAACCCCGTTGAAAAAGAAAACATTTGCAGTGAAAACATTAAGGAAAATCAACTGGGCGTATTATAAAAGTGTTGTAAATGCATTTCATTCATTCAAAAGAGATCGGACATTTAGCAGACTTTTCCGTCGATTTCATCTTAGTATCTGCTACATCTCTCAAATTATCTTGATGAAATCTTATTCCCAGCACGCTCCTGCGAATCTTATATCCTGATTCTGTTCCTTATCCAACAAATAGAGTGAATTTTAAAAGTTTTAACACTCTAATGACGTTTATTTTGCGTAAAGTTGTTTTTTTCCACTGTTCCAAAGCTTTGTTTACTTTTTCTTCGGTTGCTTGTGCCGAAGTAGGTATCCTACTGCCAGAATTCCGTATTTTACTATGTCCTTCGTTTTGCTGCTTGAATTATGAAGTAGCGGGGTTTGTATAGAATTCAATGACATTCTTCAAGCTCCTTTGTATCGTTTAGAACCCGTTTTATGTACGGCTGCCATTTTCTTTAGATTAATAAACCTAGATAAGGTAAGAGAATGAAGCGTACTTGTAAGATACGCAGCTGTCATACGCATACGAACTTATAATGTATTATAATCGAGTTCCTTTATGCAATAACAGTAAGTTACATATTATTTTTATTGTGATTTTAATCACACGATTAAAATCACACATAATATTAAAACACTTAATGTTACTGTTATAATGTATTCTGCCTTTGTTTTACCAAAAATTCAAAAATAAATAATAGCCTTTAATTGATTCATTGTAATTTAGATTTTTTCTTGCGAGTACACCTCAATATAAGCGTAAACATACGTGTAGATAATATACGTATTAAAACATCGAGTTTTAATACAAAGGCGAAAAATCGTATTATCTACAAAAACGGAAATGAGAATCCGTTGAAAGTAATACCATGCATAGTATATAGCCTTTATCGATTCAGAAGGTTACTAGAACGTACATTTACGGTGATCTGTGAGTAAAAGAAAAGCATTTAAGTTGTCGACTGAAGGCTATAAGATATAAGGATTTAATATACTACAGTTGCACCGTGCACTTTCTGTGCAGACCATTTGGCTTTCTTACGTTTTGTCTAGAATGTTTCACTGAGTTCAATCCCAAAAACAGACTGTGCTCAGCACTATTGCTGACAGTTGTTGTAACTCACCTTTGAATATTGAATTATGCTATTTTGTATAATATAAGGGTGCCTACACACGAGCGTTAATCGAGCGTAGGTGTTTAATTAATGTATGCGAGGCGTCTCTGACGGGACTCATGATGCCGGTGCAAATTATGTGACGCCAACGCCGCGGTAGCATTTAGTTAATTGCAAAGGAAACGACGAGTGTGAACGTTCATCATAAACGCGATAAGCGGGAGAGGGACTCTTAAGCTTTTAGGTTTTCTAAATTGGAATATATTTTTTAGTTTTTTTAGGATTTCTAATTTGAAATAAAATTTTGTTTAAAACTTTGTCAGTGTTTATAGTGATACAAAATGACCCATTAACAAGTTTTCTAATGTTAGTTCTCGTAATAGAATATGATAAACTTTTACCCAGCAAACAGAGTTTGGTTATTTCGACACCCAAAAAGCAATATAAGCAAAATACACACATAAAAAAAGTCTAATTATTAATCAATTATTATATAATTTCTTACCAAGTAGGTAATATCTATGTAAACTTTTTTGCTCTAGAGGACATACTGGCTGGTTGTAAAAAAAACGAGTATCATATTTGATTTTTTCACAAATTCAAAAGCGAAAGCATTTGTTCGAATTTTATAGCGTTTACTTTGCTTACTAAAATTTTGTAGGTATTCTGTATCAATTTTATGATTTAAACAATAATTTGAAAAAGTTTTGAACAAATTTGGATTTGAGATATTTTTTACGTCATGGCGCGACGTCATTTGAACGCAGATGAAATTCAAAGAGCTGTAGGGATGTTGCAAGCGGGAAGAAGTCAATCTCAGGTATCTCGATATTTTGGTATCAACAGAAGCGTTATTTGAGTGTTTCTCCGAAATTGCGTTCTTTGTCTGATTCATATGGCCTAATTTTTTATTCACATTTAAGCTTATAAAACATATTTTTAGGAAAGATGATAACCTAAGATACTATGTCTGAAAAAGGCACCTTTTTTGATAAAATGGTTTCCGAGATAATTAACTTTAAAACTTTTGGGGCCATATGAATCAGAATTTGTGACATATGAATCAGAATAAGGGATAGAAATGAAATTCTAGTTAGAAAAATTAGTCAATTATTTCTTAAAATCACAGTAAATGCACACGATGCTTATCATAACACCTAAATCTAGTCAATTACAGCATGATATGGCACTTGACAATATCATTTGTCACGATATTAATTACTTTTTAATAAACGTTGTACGTCTCGTTTTATGGAAACTAAATCTAGTTAAAAAACGCATGATATGGCACTTGACAATATCAATTATCATTTATAAGAATTTTTATTATGAACGTTTTGTTTTATAAAAGCTTAAATCTAGTCAATCACAGCATGATAATTATAATTATGATACTCGACAATATTAATTATCATTATATTTTTTATGTAAGTAGGTATCTCGTTTCATAAAATCTCTAAAAAAACTAAAACTATACATAAATATTATCAATAACCAAAATTATGGCAAAAATTTAATAAAAATAAAAAATAAATACATATTTTCCATCCTAATACGCTCTGCAATTTTCTTCTTCTCTCTTTTTTCTTCCGTAAATAGTACTGGTGGCAGTTTTGTGTACTGTAATATAAAAACGAAGATAACAAATTTATTAATAATTAAACCTAAAAATGCCTTTAAATAAGACTCTCAATTTTGACAACATGCAGGCATTTGCCACTACAGTAGGTATGTATACAAATAATACACTAATCGATTTTAAACTTTCACGATTTGTATACATCATACAATTTTATTTAAAGTCCTGCCGCGACCAAGGCTGTTATAAGACGGCCGAAACGTCGGTAAAACATAGGTATTTATACCTTAAATTAATTAAATATCGCGAATAAGACCCGTTTAAATAAAATTGTATGAAATAATACACTGTTTGAACATATGACTGAAATTTCAATATTTTAAGGGATTTCAAGTTACAGATAATTACTAGAAAAGTGGTATATATACCTTATTATTGACTTGACGTTTCAACCCAATTATGAATAATCAATATTTCACTTCATATACAAGGTGGCTTAAAAATTGTAAGAAGAAAATTCTTGAGCGGTAATCGAACCCACAACTCATCACGTTACGTTATAACGGTCTTATAAGTTAATATATTGTTACAGTACCCTGTTCGTCTAAGCAGTAGTTTGAGCCTATAAACTACCGCTAAAACTAAATAGTTAAGTAAGTAGGTAGTTTCATTAACCGCTCGTTATTGTTTAATTTATATTATTTAGTTATATTAAATTTATTTTAAAACTGTCATTTAAATGAAGTTTTTTTTTAATTGAGTACCTTTATTTTATTACCTATACGAACGTAGTTTTATACCAATATATTTGTTTTAATTTCAGGTATAGTCTAATTATGGAAAATTTAGTCGTCGATAGATATGAAACCCCTTTGACGTTATTAGGACTGCTGCGAAATTTACAGCTACTGTTTTTAGACATGTAAATAACATTAGGTTCATACGAAATGACTTGTTACAGGCGTAACGTGCCGCCAATGTAACGTTTCATTAACAATATGTGTGACATTCTGATTAATATGGTATTTTTACCATATGAATCAGACACATATCAATCAGAATTTTGCCCATTAACATAGATAAATCATCACACGTATGCAATTAAGGATTGTTATTTATACATAGGTTTCTGTTCCCAAATGACATTATATTTCCCGCAGATTCAAGTTTGAAAACCATTTACCTTAATTATAAAAACGAACATACTAATCAGAAACACATGTGTACCAAGGCTATATGAATCAGATATTTACCTTTATATCTCCGCGACGACACGAACCAGCCACAAGTCACGTCGCGACCATGCACGGGGAGCACGGGGAGGGGTTACCTGAAGTTTCATATTTAGCTGGGTACGTTCGAGTGAAGCGCGTGAATATGAATCAGACTTTTGTGCCGGACACTCACTATTTTTTTATTTATAAATAAACAATCGTAAATATTAGTACCATTTTTTTGGTGTAAAGAAACAACTAATATTCTTTCGTAATAATTATAATTCACATCAATTTATGAACAAGAAATAATGTTATTGTTACTAATGTTCAAGAAACTGGTTTACGGACACACCATATTAGTCAGAAGAACTACTTTTAAATATTTTTTTGAAATATTTAAATAAATATTATTAGGCAGCGATAGCCGAGTGGATATACCAACAGACTGCCATGCAGAGGGTATAGGGTTCGAATCCACGGCACTCACCAATGACTTTTCGGAGTTATGTGCGTATTGAATTGTTAATTATCGCTTGTCCCGTGCCTCGGAGAGCACGTTAAGCCGTCGGTCCCGGTTGTCACGAAGATCTTTGACAGTCGTTACAGGGCGTCAGTACCTTCTAAATAAACTGACACTAGTCTAAACCATGGAATATCGCTATCCCTTCGGGTTGCGGAGGTCAGACAGGCAGTGGCTCTGTGGAAAAGCTAATATTCAGCCAAATCCGGTTAGACTAGCAAGCGGACCCCAGATTGAAACTGGGATAACGCTAAGAGAAAGAAAATTTAAATAATTATTATTAAAAAAAAAATAACTTGTGCAAGATAGGCAATAGTCTGAGGTATGTTTTAAAATTAATTGCAAACTGATTTGTCAGTTAGTTACAAAAATAAACCTCAAGACATCGAAAATTTAGGGTTCGGAGAATCACTCATTTGCCGTCTTCATCAGCGCTACACTAACACGGGAGATCCTGCTGAGCAGCACCCAGGTCGAGGTAGGTGTACAACCACACGGCAAGATCGATACATACAACTGACTGCTAGACGCCAGCCAATGTTAACCGCCCGAGAGATAGGTTTAAGACTACAAAATTCAAGTGGTGTTGTTGTTTGCCAAACTGTGCGAAATCGACTGCATGAGTATGGCCTACGAGCGCGACGGTCCATTAGGTGCCCACCGATATGTCACGGGAATCGCGCTCGTCGAAATGAATGGTGTAGGAAACACATTACATGGACCCGGGAACAATGGGATGAAATTTTATTTTGCAATGAGTCTCGATTTGGTTTCAAGCCTGATACTAGAAGGGTAAGAGTGTACCGTCGTCCTGGAAATACTGTAAGACTGAGGTGTGTTCAGGAAGTGCGTCTATACAACGGCTCAACAGTTATGGTAGGGGCGGGTATTATGAAGAACAGACGAACTGAGCTCGTTTTTGTAAATGGTAACATGAACGCTGTAAATTACGTTGAGGATAATCTAAGGCCTTATGTCCGTCCATTCGCACAAACGCTTGGCTCCGATTTCATGTTGATGCATGACAATGCGCATTCGCATACAGCTTTCCACACACGGGAGTACTTGGCAACATCCTGGTGTTGCCTTGGCCTGTACAATCGCCAGACCTCAACTGTGTGGTGACTCCCCGACGAGAAGCGCCGGGACTACCCACTAAAACCACCATGGTGTTCCTCTATCCGATCCCATTGAATGGCAGGGTCACGGGAACTACGTTTGTATAGTTATACAAACGGGCCAGCTCAGGTGGCTACCTGAGCTGGCCCGCCGAAGCAGGCCCCGTCCCTATGTGTGTAATACCTATAATGTGTTTATTTGATTTTATGTATGAATGTGTATTGATTTTATTATTACTCTTGACTGATTATATTATTATTATTATTGTATGATTAAGTTGAATATTGGCATGATGATTGAATACCTAATTTAATGTTGTATGTAGATACATATCTACATACATGTATTCCCATTGTAATTTAATTTAAAGTTGAAATTTTAGTGTCTTATAATGAATGTGTTATTATGAGTTTATGCTTGAAATAAATGAATTATTATTATTATTTAACGGAATTTATTTATTTATTGCCGTGTGGTTGACGGCATAGAATACAAGTGTCACCACCCCCTATCTTCCCGTGGGTGTCGTAAGAGACGACTAAGGGATAACATGATGCAAATACCATCTTTGCGTAGAGACAGAAAACTCGACATCAAACCCTATACGACTGCCTCGTTGGTCTCGCGGCATAAATGTGCGCGTGGGATCGGGAGGTCCCGGGTTCGTTTCCTGGGTCGGGCAGTGTTATTGGGCTTTTCTGTCACGAAATTCTCAGTAGCAGCACGGAGTCTGGCAATGTGCCCGGTACGGCAATAGGCTCGCCCCTTATTACGTGGGACTAAAGTATATGTGGCGAAAAGTGGGTGTAGAAATACACCTCTGCCTACCCCTTCGGGGATAAAAGGCGTGACGATATGTATGTATGTATTTATTTATTTATTAAAAGATCCATGACAGAAGCTAGTACAATTATGTTGAGGCAAACATATTATGCAATGGCATTAAAAACAAAACTAAATTCCCAAATAGGTACGTGTAACATACATCAAGATCAGTAATGAACTACATTAAAATATAATTCCTTACCTTTTGACCAAATATGGTATGACTGATCTTTCAGCACTCGCAGTCCAACATACATGCCAATTTCAGCTTCTTGCGCCCAATAGTTGTGACTGTCCGTTGTCCGTCAATTAGTAAGTAACGGAAATTCTAACTCTGACTTTGATATTACAAATATTCAGTTTCTATAGGTACATAATTTTCTTATACAACTACAATTCATATTTCATTTTCTCTATTTCATTGCAATTACGGAATTAATATGAACTCTCACTATCGAATAGGTACATAGCGCTGTTTGCGACGCGAACTGCTTTTGTGGTAAACAAATTATAAATTAACTGAATCTTGAACTGTTTCTATAGAAATACGATGTAGAAAGCCTTCGTCTATGGAGTAAAAGCTTTTTGTATAAATTATTCATATGTTAAGGAAAGAAGGATGGTGCGGTAGTGCCTCGGTCGTCTTACTTTAAAATAGGCTTGATTTACATAACGATACATGACTGTTGTCTGTGTATTATATCAGAGTATGTAGACAAACGTCTTTTTTAAATTACTAACACTTCATCCAAAATCCAACGTAATCAAATAATAATATGGCTATAAGATACTAATATTATGTCACTATGTTTACGATCCAGCGAGATTAGGTAGAATCCAAGTTCATCGTACTTATATCAGCCATTATATTGAATCAATATTTTATGTATTTCCCATGTTTATGATCAAGAACATGACAGCTGCGACGCAACACTATTATGTTATGTGGGAGCTATTTTATTGCTATAATTAATGAATGAAACATTATCTTAATATGCATATTATATTAGCTTCTACCCGAGACTTATATTTTTTCATAAACTGCGAAGTCTACAAGGTGAGGCATTGAAAATACATCTATATACGGTGCACACAGCACACAAGACAAGTGTGTACAAAATTCAAATTGCGGTGTACGTATTACTTTTTTACTTTAGTATGTAATGTTAAGTTAAATGGTCTACCCGCTTTCTTGCGCACAACACCACTACCATTGTTTTCTCTATCACTTTGTACTCGCTCATGACCCACAATACTCACTACGTCAGCTGTTTGAGTTTTCGTTTCAGTTACTAATAGCAATATTTTTTCGCAAATTCCTACACACTTCTTAGTATGTATTTTACATCGAAACCCAGCACAAATAATCGTGTACATCACAAAAAAAGGTATCCTTGATCCATGTACTCTAGCTTAACTAGTCAATGTTCGAGACTTGTGAATTAGCACTAAGAGCTTTAGCTATATTCATATTATTATCAACGTGACTCTGAAGGCTGTTGTGTTGTAGTTGTAAAAGAATTTAATTTAACTAAAGTGCCAATCATTGCATTTACTGTTGGCGTCAGTTTGACTAAATATATTTGATTGAAATAAATTGTTTGTCTGCCTTTTTGAGCTCTTACTACACGAAGCGAGGGCAATAATAATACAAAAAAGTTACCGGGCTTTCTTTATCAAAAGATTAATTAGATTAACATGATATTAAACTACTTATTTTTAATTATTGTGAAAATCTGTGTTCCGTTTTCATACGAAACGGCTACACTACGGTTTTTTTAAACCTTCATACAACTTTAGTTTCATCTTTCGAAAATTTTACGTGTGGTATGAATTTTCGAATAATGATGAAGTATTAAGTCACTATTTAGGGAGCAATTTAACACGCACAAGAATTCGAAAAGTTCGCTGTACATATAGCGCGTCTTGATCTTAATCCCAGTGTCTTTGTGGAGCAGTCTGGTAGTCTCTGCAATAGGTTTACACTACCTGTAAACAAAGAAAAAACCAACTAAATATTTTCATCATTATATGATCATATAATATGAGGTATAAAAACTTTATTAATCCTGAGTGCTTCGACATTTTGTGAAAGCTACGTATATTGCTCAACGGGTAGGCAAAGTCGAAATTGAATTACAAGTCTTGAGCAGAAGCTGTCTTGTTTTCAAGTGAAAGTATAAAGAGAAGTAGGTAATCAATCATACAAGTTGGTAAATTTTTATTGAGCCACTGAGCGTAAAACTCTTCTAAAGAATTTACTGGAAAATACCGAAAAGCTTTGTAATAACATTTGTGAAGTTATATAATTGGGGTGTTTATTTTTGTGCTCAATAACTTTATACTGATATAAAAATATGATTTTATATGTTACTGTTTAGGGGAGGCCTTTGCCCTACAATGGGAGAGGATATGTTAAAAATTTATGTTACTGTCAAACACAGATATACGGTAAAACAAAAAAATTACCCGTAGAACCTAAATAGGTACTTACCAACTCTGACTGGTAAAAGATTTCGCCGCCTAATTTCTTCTGAAGTAAGATTAGATTTGATGGGTTTCTTAGGCCGCGCGCACTTTGGACACGAATTTGTATCGTACAGTATACGTACGATCGTGGTCGTACGAATTGAGTGCGCACACTGTATACGTTTTTATTAGTCAAATGTGCAGTGTTCTAGTGATATCGGATTTGTGATTTCTGCTTTGGTTGGAGCGAGATGAATAATCTGTATCTTCACGACAATTCTCTTATCACTCTAAGACTGCGGTGGCGTCGTCATTATCGTAGAACCGAATTGGTGCGTGAAATATATTTAAATATACACGAATTTGTTGAATTTCATCATATCATGGAAGACTCTTAACATCACTTATACAATCACTTTGGTGCCACAAACATTTATGTTCGTGAATCAGGTTTAATTAACTTTTCTACGTCCATTTCTTATGTTAAAACGTACAAATGTGTTTTGAAATCCCAACAAGTTCGGATTGTTTTCGGACGTCTGCACTACACGTACGTATACGCACGACTAACTCGCACCCAGTCTGCGTGCTCCGATAGTACCTACTTGGAATATCGGGATCGTTCGTATGTATTCGTACGTGTACGCAGGAGTAAAATTCCTACGCAAACGTGTCCAAAGTGCCCGCGGCCTTATGCTGTAAACACAAAAGGGGCCCTCACGCATTTGCCTTATGCATTTAGGTAGTACCTGAAATATTTATATAAATATCTAATGATTTTCATTAAATTTTAACCATGCTAATTGTACGGTGCAGCCTTATATTGCGAAATTACATTATTATCATGTCAGCAATATAAGGAGTATTTATTGCAATTTTAACGATTTAATTGTGAACTTATCTACTCTTTCTTTTGAAGTTGCCGTTATTATTTTAACCGAGTGCTGGATAAATAAAAACAAACCCATACCTACCCACACTCAATAATTATTATACTTATAACACATCCAGTCAAAAAAAACCGGCCAAGTGCGTGTCGGGCCACGCGCAATGTAGGGTTCCGTAGTTGCCCATAATGACTTGCTGCAAAGGGTATTAATGTACTTACTACAAATCCGACTGTTTTAATTTGCTGAAAAAATAATTTTAATAACACTATTATAAGAACCTATGTTTTGTTTAAAAAAATACTAGTTATGTATCCAGTTATATATTGTAAACATAAAATGTTGTTTCCAAGATATACTACTACTATACATACGTAGTATCGTAGTACATTACATACCAAAGTACGTATATCTTTAAGATTAAGCCAGCGCGCCCAATGTAAACTCACAGAAATAGGTATTTATAAGTTATCCGACGATTACTCGTAAACTAGTGATATCTACTTAGCCGTGATAGTTTTCCTTTTAAATTCGTTATATGTACTACATTTGTGATTTTTTTCACCTCTTCTAAATTAATAGTTTAGCCGGCAGAGGGGGGGGGACACTTGAGTCTAACAATTTTTTTCACTTCAAAGCTTGATATTTGACAAACCAATCACTTTATGGAAAAATGATTTGAGCAAACTAATAATATTTTTTTAAAACCTATCCAATGATACCCCACATGATGGGGTACTCAACCAAAAAAAAATTCAACCCCACTCTATATGTAGGGGAGATACCCTTAAAAAAAATATTTTCCAAAATTTTATTCTACAGTTTTGTTGCAATATCTTATGTCTATAATCGTGTCAAATATCAGCTTTCTAGCACCAGGCGTCTTTGAGCTAGGCTGCGGACGGACAGACGGACGGACATGACGAAACTATAAGGGTTCCTTGTGGACTACGGAACCCTAAAAATCAAAACGATGGGGTGGATGTCTATGTGAAAAGAAACCTAAAAGCGGTTGGCACGGAAATTAAATTGGCCCAGGCATCCTGTCTACAATTAAATGTGCTAAATAATATACTTTTGTGTAGCTACCGAACGCCTTCTCATAAGTGTGCAGAGAATTTTAGCAACACATTAAGTAATCACCTAGACAAATTAAAGTTGCATAATAATGTTATAATCTCTGGGGATATTAATATTAATGTCAGACCAAACCTCTCTGCACAAGATTATGAACGCAATAATAGGATGTATTATCTTAACATGTTAGCAACACTTGGCATCCTACCAGGACACACTCTTGCCACTATAGAAACAAGATGCCTTGACCATATTATGCTTAAAATTAATAAAAGTAAAACTTCAGCCTTTATAGTCATTTTACAGACATCCGTAACTGATCATTATACAACTTTTCTAGTATTAATCGATTTTAAACTTTCGCGATTTGTATACATCATACAATATTATTTAGCGGGTCTTAGTCGCGATAATTTACTGACATCAGTCCCTCCGTGACCACAACCGTTGCAAGCTGGTAGAAACGTAAGAGAATAATAGAGGTATTTTCTAGTATTATCAAAAGTAAATCAACGTCAACCTATAGAAAAAACTAGGACTACCATAGACTATGAAAATGCATACAATTACTTAATGGAGAAACATTTATCAGGTTTACTCTTTTGTGACGACCCTACGATTGTGACTAACGAACTTATTAATAAACTCACAGAATCAATCGGCAAGAACACCTATATAACTCACATCCCTAAAAGTAAACGAAATATTAAACCATGGGTTACCACCGGCATATTGAGGTGCATTAAGAACCGTAACAAACTTCAAAAACAATATCAACGTGACCCACATAACGACATAAAAAGGATTACGTATACACACTATAGAAATAATTGTAATAAACTGATTAAAAAACTTAAAAGAAACTTTGAAAAGCGACTACTTAGTAATTCAACAGAAAACAGTAAACAATTGTGGAAACACATAAAAAATATAACTTATACTAATAAATCAAACTGCCTTAACTAAGAGCTATTAGACATTAAGAAGTCACCTACTGAATCCGCTAATTACGTTAACCATTACTTTGCTAATATAGGAAGTCAGCTCGCTAATAATATACAATCCACGTTAAACAATGGGGACGTAAATAATTATTTGAAATCACTACCTACTCAGCGTCAATCTTTTGTATTGCTATAGACTGATTATGCCGCGGTTAATAGCACGATAATGAACTTGAATCCTAACAGTGCCCCCGGATGGGACAATATACCAACTCCATTCTTGCAATACTCTAGGCAGTGCACTGTACCAGTCATAACCCATCTGGTGAATCTTTGTTCTAGGACTGGGACTTTCCCGATTCCTCTGAAACAATCTATTATTACTCCCGTGTATAAGGGTGGTGACAGAGATGATAATAATAATTATAGACCTATCTCGGTTTTATCTGTACTGGCAAAAATTTTAGAAAAAATATTAAATTCTAGATTACCTAATTATCCCCCATGTACATAAGTGGATGTCTCTAGGCTGACATGATCATGAAGTCGATTTTTATATCAAACTCTACACCAACGCTCCCGACCAGCATAGTTTAGACGGCCAAATCCTTCTAACGATTCACATCTTTCGTGACACAAAATAGAAACCCGAGTCCAGCAGTGTCAGCGGCAACCTGAATGATGAAATATTTTTTACTAATATAAAAACCTACTATGATACTTAGATCAAATATGTCACGACCAGAAACGATTCAACCTCTTCAAAAATTAACTTCATTTTTCTACACGAATTTCTTTTTTTTTAATTTATAGACTCACGCCTGTATCCCCGAAGGGGTAGGCAGAGGTGTAATATTTATTACACCCACATTTCGCCATGAATTTTTAGGTCCCACGTAATAGAGGGCGAGCCTATTGCCGTACTGGGCACATTACCAGACTCCGTGCTGCTACTGAGAATTTCCTAACGGAAAAACCCAATAACACTTTGCCCAACCCGGGAATCGAACCCGAGACCTCCCAATCCCACGCACACATTTATACCGCGAGACCAACGAGGCAGTCTTATTTTGAATTTCTTATTTTGATATTGTAATATCATAAAATATCAGAAATAATGTAAATACACATAATAGGCATTCCGTTATTAGTTATTCCTAATATGGTGTTTATGGAATAAATGGTATTTATTAAAATACTAACATATTTATATTACATATACATAACGTATTCTGAGAAACGTACTTGTTTGAAGTGAGCCCACCTTTTTGCATTTCGTGTGAATTGATTAATTGAACTAAATTGAGTAAACTCTCGTGAAACTGCCGCTTTTGATTTGTCCGGCACTGATCAGTCCGCAGTTTGTGATAATTTGTGAAACATTGACATTTGCAAAACTGTAATTGAGAAATTGTGAATCCTGTGAACTTGCATCGTGCATTGAAGACGCTGCGTTGGAGTCTGGTAA
Organism: Euclidia mi; assembly: GCA_944739405.2. Taxonomy (NCBI): domain Eukaryota; kingdom Metazoa; phylum Arthropoda; class Insecta; order Lepidoptera; family Erebidae; genus Euclidia; species Euclidia mi. Next base: position 35,880,917 of record OX123183.2, on the reverse strand, counting down.
AGTAAAGATAATTCACTTGCTAATATTGGCCAATTTTAGTCTCGTGTGTGTCTAACTTGCCTCCAGGACTCCACTCAAGAACATCACCAGGCGATATTTGGTAAGACATTTGTTTAATTCTTAGCGCCAAGAAACTTGGTCCATGTGTTAGATCCCTTGCCTTGGGCTAAGACTGGATGAATTAATCGATTCCACTGATCTCTGTTAAAAAATACCCATTCTTAGCCCGAATTCTACACATAATTTTTGGTGCAGAGCGTGGTTGAAATTTAGCCGCTGTTGCATTACTGAGTATAAACTCAGATTGGTATGAGCTTGTATCTTATCACCTTGTAGACAGTATTGTAGTGTTTGTCAGGTCAGTTATTGTCTAAAATACATAATATTTAATTGTATAAGTTGACCTAGATAATTTGAAACACATTGTCACATAACCTCAATCAGTAATTGTTGATTTGTATTGTTGAAAAATCTAACTTAAATTTGTTGTTGCATTAATAAGTCAGTTTGTTTGGATACATAACGGCTGTATGTATCAATAAATTTAGTAAATTTAGTTTATTGCATATATTCATAAACATTATAACAACCAACTTGACCTTGCCACTTGGGCGGGTCACATTAATAAACTTTGTTTTGTTATAATATAGATAATATTGTTAGGTAACACATATTCTGTGCTTACTTACTATTGTATATCTCAAATAATACAGCCAGTCTGTCTGTTGCAAGTAATTAGTTAATTTATTTGAATATTTAACTTTAATTAACTTATTCAAAGGTTCAACTTTGATAACTTTGACTTTGTTTTGTGTCAATATATATTGAAACTATTAATTTTGTTGGACAGTAGATACCTATCACTTGCCTGCACTTGCAGTAAACAGGCTAATACTTTGTTGGTTTCAAGAATTGAGAAAAATTAAGTTTTGATTGTTAATATTATTTAACGCTTGTCCGGGCTCTTTTGAATTTTGATTATGTCAGCTATCAAGGACTTGCGTGCGGCTGCTGGTGCTATTGCATCAGATTTGCGCTGGTTTGCCTCGGCCAGTGCTTTAGTGAACCGGCTTGATCGCCAGCCTTACTTCAAAGGTACGAGCGGATCAATGATCGCCTGGCAAGTGTGGAACAGCAGTTCCGCACTTTCAGCGCTTGCTGTCTCGAAGTGTCAGTCACTGATTTCACTGCTGACCAGCGAAATACAGCGAAGACTATGCCCAGGTCTTAGACCTGTATGATGCATTCTCCAATAGTGCGAGACAACTAGTTGCCGATAGGGAAGGGCAACCCGGCCTGAAGCAGGAGCTTCCTAGGTCAGCACCGGGGCTGGTGAGTAGGCTCCCTACTTTGGACCTCCCCCATTTTGATGGCTGCCTAGGAAGCTACCTGGGCTTCGTTAATTTGTTCGACAGCCTAGTCAATGATAGGGCTGACCTACGGCCAGCACAAAAATTGGCATATTTAATGTCGGTTCTGGATGGGGAGGCTAAGGGCCTCATCCAGCATCTGCCCGTGTCTGACGAGGCGTACCAGACGGCTCGGGACCTAATCACCCGTAGGAACCATAATAAGCGTGGCCTCGCCGACACGCACATCGAGCAGATTTTGGGTTTGCCGACGCTCACCCGGGTCTCTGGGTTGCGCACCCAACTTTTGAACCCGCTTTTGGTGGCCATCAACGCACTTAAGTGCCTTGACCTGCCCGTGGACCAATGGTCCTATCTATTGGTGCACATTGTGCTGAAGAAGCTGCCTGCCAACCTGAGGTCGCGTTTTGAACAGCGTTTTGGTGGGGATAGCGCGACCCATCTGCCCCCCTTTGCTAACCTGGAGAGGTTCCTGGAGGATGAGTGCCGGGTCTTGGACAACTCCGGTGGTGACACGCCGGCTAAGACGCAGCCGCCCAAGGTCAAGGAGCAGGCTCGCGGTCACACCCGAGCCAATGTTGACCGGCGCCCTCCTCGCTTTGCGGTCACGCAGAGCCCAGCGGAGTGCTCCTACTGCAAGGTCACGGGGCACAGAACGGCCAGTTGTAGGGCATTCTTGGACCTACATGTCGCTTCTCGTAGGCGCATCGCGAATGCCCGCCGCCTTTGCTTCTCTTGTTTGGGGTCCCACTACCAGCGAGACTGCCCAAACTCTCGCCCCTGTCCTCACTGTGGATGACAGCATTTGGACATTCTCTGCATGAATGCCAGAGAGGCAGGCCGCTTGTCCAACCACCCGACGCCGCGCACGGGCGGGTGTTTTGAAGGTGGCAGCCGAGGCTCACCAGCCGTAGCCGAGAATCGCCTCGCTTAATTGATCGCCACTCGCCCCGCTTGGAGAACCGTAGCGTGCGCACGCCTCCTCTCTCTCGCGCACCGGAATGTGCTGTTCAGCGTCACCAGCACCATGACTGCTGCCCCAGGTATTCTCCTCCTTGGCGGAGCGTCCCCGCCTTGACTCGCGCCCACCTCGTTTTGGGCGGGTGCGTCATTATGACCCCCCACAGATGGCGCGCGGATCGAGTCATCGCACTTTTGAGGACTTCAAGCCGCACCCTCGTTTTGACTTGCCTGGTCCTGGCCAACGGTCGCCACCCAGGCAACAATAGGTCATTGACCCCTGCCCTATAACGCCAACCTCCCCCATTGAGACCGTTATCCTACCAACGGTTGCTGTTAGGGTCTGGGGACCCACAGGGACCTCTGTTGTTGTCCGTGCTATATTGGACACAGGTTCACAAGGTTGCATTGTTTCCACTTATTTGGTAGGGCAGGTCAAATTAAATATGGGCTCTTTTCCGAATTGTATACGGGGTATAGGTGACGTAGCCCCTAATGTTGAAGGGCAAGTTAAGGTTTTGTTTGGCCCTGTTGAATCTTCACATCCGAGGATTAAAACATCGGCTATTGTGCTGAAGAATATTTTGGGTATGCACCCACAGAAGCAGCTACCTGCTGCTGTGGTGAATTTGACATCGGGATTGGAACTGGCAGACCCCAAATTTGACACACCGGGCCAAATCGACTTGTTGATTGGCTCTGATGTCCTCGGTGGAATTTTGATTGGTGGGAAACGATTCTTGGTGCCAAATGGTTTGACTGCCATCCCGACTATATTTGGATTTGCTTTGATGAGCCCTGTACCTAGGGACCCCCCTCCACCCGAACTTGATAATTTGTTGGCTGTAGGCTCTGCTCTCTCTAATACAGTTCAGAGGTTTTGGGAGGTAGAGGAGCCCCCTCAAGCTGCCCGTTTGAATCCAGAACATGAGGAGTGCGAGCTGTTCTTCCAGAACAACACGGGTCGACTCCGTTCTGGTCGGATTATTACGAGGCTACCCTTTCTGTCTGTTCGGCCTCCGCTTGGTGAGTCACGACCTTTAGCCGAAAAGAGATTGTTGGCGATGGAGCGCCGCATGGGTCGTGATCCGGAGCTCAGACAGAAGTACATTGAGTTCATGAGGGAATATGAACAATTGGGACACATGTCTGTGTCAAATTTGGATTGGCGTTCGGTGGAGCATTACTTTCTCCCGCATCATGCGGTATTGAAGCCATCAACTGGCAAGCTGCGCACAGTGTTTGATGGTTCTGCGCAGACTTCAACAGGCGTATCCTTGAACCAGTGCTTGCATTCTGGTCCCAAGTTGGTCAAGGACCTTTGTGACGTCATCACCAGCTTCCGACGACATCAGGTTGTCTTTGTGGCCGATATAAAAATGATGTTTAGGCAGACGATTATCCACCCTGATGACCGTCGCTTCCAGCTGATTCTTTAGAGAGAGTCTCCTCGTGATCCCATGGTCGTCTACGAGCTCAATACCAATACGTACGGGTTAAGGTCGAGCCCCTATTTGGCAAAACGTTCTCTTTGGAAGCTCGCAGACCGAGAAGGATTACGTTTCCCACGAGCCTCCGCCATCTTGAAGGACGATATTTACGTCGATGACATTTGCTCGGGCGCCTCCACAGCGGACGAGGCGATCCTCCTGCGGGACGAATTGATAGGTATTTTGGCCTCCGCTGGTTATGAGTTGCGTAAATGGATTTCCAACTCACCAGCGCTTTTGGAAGGCTTGCCAGAGGATCATCAGCAGGATCCACATTTGTTTGAGATTGTTGACAACCCCGCCATGATGGCTGTTCTCGGCGTTCAGTACAGACCGGTCCAAGACATCTTGACGTATAACGTAGACTTGAAATTGCCTTGTTCTTGGACTAAACGTCTCGTGTTGTCTACTGTCGCCAGAACCTTTGATCCGAACGGTTGGATTTGTCCTATCATATTTTGGGCAAAATGCTTCTTGCAGAAGCTTTGGACAGCAGGATTGACCTGGGACGAACCTCTGCACGGTACTCTTGTTGAGGAATGGACCTCTTTTGTATCCTCACTTCCTGCCGTCAACGAGATCTCCTTGCCTCGTCCCATCCTTCCTCCCGGGAAGTACAAGGCCAGCCTTCACGGGTTTTGTGATGCCTCGGAACGTGGTCACGCGGCCGTGGTGTACTTTCGCACAGTCAGTGCCTCAGGTCAGGTGAGAATTTCCCTGATCATGGCGAAGAGCAAGGTTGCACCCCTTCGGACATCTCTGACCATTCCGAAATTGGAGCTCTCGGGAGCAGCACTACTTGTACGCTTATTGAACCACGTGTCTAACACTTTGGGTAAAAGCATTTGTATTAATGGGACCTACGCCTGGACAGACAGCCAAATTGTTCTTTGTTGGTTGAAGGCTTCTGTTCACACCTTGGAGGTATTTGTCGCTAATCGCGTTTCCCAAATCCAGAAATCCGAAGTCAAACTTGTTTGGAGACACGTGCCAGGTGAGCTCAACCCCGCTGATTGTGCCTCGCGCGGATGCTTGACGCCTAGTTTGATAGGTCATTCGCTGTGGTGGGGTCCGGAATGGTTGAGTCGACCAGAAATTGATTGGCCTCGAACGCCAGTTTTGAATACTTCTAATTTGCCGGGTCTACGAACACTCGCTCTTGAGAAGGTAGAATGCGCCTTCGACCCCGATTTCCTGTTGAATCGTTACAGCTCCCTCGACAAGTTGTTAGGTGTTACTGCTTGGATAAAGCGTTTTGTTTTTAATTTTAGGCACCCACAACAGAAACGTCTGACACCGTTTCTCTCACCACAGGAACGACAGGAGTCCCTCACCTTTTGGGTTCGTTCTGTGCAATTGGCGCATTTTGAGAAGGATATTGCCATCCTTAAGTCAGGGAAATCGAAATTGTCGGGAGCAATATCTAAATTGAACCCCTTTTTGGACGATACGGGTCTCTTGCGCGTTGGAGGGCGTCTCAAGAACGCCAACCTCCCTTACGGAGCACGTCACCCCCTTTTGTTACCTAAGGACGGTCATTTGGTACGCTTGTTGGTAACTGACCGTCACCTTAAAAATTCGCAAGCTGGTTGTAATGCTTTGTTGGCCAATATTGAACATTTGTGAAAAGTTATTGTGAGCACACCTTTTTGCATTTCGTATAAATTGATTAATTGAACTAAATTGAGTAAACTCTCGTGAAACTGCCGCTTTTGATTTGTCCGGCACTGATCATTCCGCAGTTTGTGATAATTTGTGAAACATTGACATTTGCAAAACTGTAATTGAGAAATTGTGAATCCTGTGAACTTGCATCGTGCATTGAAGACGCTGCGTTGGAGTCTGGTAAAGTAAAGATAATTCACTTGCTAATATTGGCCAATTTTAGTCTCGTGTGTGTCTAACTTGCCTCCAGGACTCCACTCAAGAACATCACCAGGCGATATTTGGTAAGACATTTGTTTAATTCTTAGCGCCAAGAAACTTGGTCCATGTGTTAGATCCCTTGCCTTGGGCTAAGACTGGATGAATTAATCGCTTCCACTGATCTCTGTTAAAAAATACCCATTCTTAGCCCGAATTCTACACAGTACTAATTATTTCATATAAAGAAAACAATTTATAAAAGTATAGATATGGGGGTCCTGCCGTTTTGCCGAAAAGATTTTGACAAAATTTCATGACCCAAACAAATTTTACCAACCTTTTTTTATACCATTGCAATATTTCGAATGATTTTAGTACGCATATTTTTATTTGGTCAAATTTTTACTTGGCAAAATATTGCTAAGTATAATGTGATTATGGCATTTGGTCTTTAATCAAATGATTCATTACAGAAAACAATCTTCAGACAATAAACGTTTGGTGATATTAGTTTATTTATGTAAGTAGTTAGAGTAGGTTAATTATAAAAAAATGGTAGTAGGTTAGTTATAAAAAGGTTAGGTTAGGTTAGAACTGTGACCTCCTACGCACGAGCCGAGCCAGCGAAGCGAGCGGTGACGCGAGCCAGCGAGTGTCAGAAACGACTTGCATTAATAGAAAAAAGAGATTAAATAAAGAATATTTGAATAAATAAAAAATGATAAATGTACTAGTTGGTAAACAAGTAATAGTTTAAACGTTAATTTCCCAAACATTAGGTTTGCGATACAATGTTTTGTGATTAGATTTTTTGCTAAGTAATAATTTGGCAAATGAAATTGTGCTAAAAATTTTTTGGGAAGTGAAAATTTGTTAAATTCCTTTCGGTCAAACAAGGGAGACCCATAATTAATATGCCTTCCTTCTTTGCAGAGTTATAAGAGCAATTATTACAGAAACCTAGCAAAGGGAACTTGTAGGCGAATATACAAGAACGTTCAGAACGCCCACACAATTAAGAGCGGTTTCAGACCAGCGTTTTATTCGCGCGTACAAGTTCGTTTTTGGAAGCGCATGTAGGCGCGTATAGGCGCGCCTTTTGGCACACGCGCAACTCGTACGTTGACGCGCTTCTAAGCTCGAGCCGCGAAAGACTCCTCCCCGTGTTTCAAGCGAACACGCTTAAATATGCCTGTTTACGCAAGTCCGGTATTTTGAAGCGCGTAATGTTGCGCGCATACACGCGTGTATGCTGCAACGACTGTATTCGCGCCAGTAAAATACGCTAATCTGAAACCACCCTAAAACAAGATGGAGGCACGAGTCAATGAACTGTGAAAAATATACATAAATTAATAGTAGTAAAAAATTGCCCTCTGGAAATTAGAACAAAATAATATATTTTATCGAAAAACTGACCCGACAGTGACAAATTCAAAGTTGTAATCCAGACTTTCAGGATGCTGAGTGAATATTGAATTTTTTGACCTTATTCCGTTGTACGGATGTTGTATAATATCTAGCAGACACAAGTTTGGGCGTTTGTTTTGGGTAGCTGTTTTGGAGGCCTTTGGGATTGATTAAATACATCGCAAAATTACTAAACAGATATATAGTTTAAGTTTAGGAGGTTAAGTTTTATATTCTACAGACTGGGTTTAAAAGGACTTTTAAACATAATGAGCTTGATAATTTATTTATGGTAGCAATGACCAACGACAAACTGTCTAGCAAATATTTTTTGGATTCTTATCCACGACGCGCACGACAATCGTCGCGGGATTTTCCATATTTCTTATGTAATTATTATTACTTTTTAATAGTGATTCTATTCAATTTGCATTGATATAATTTCCATGAACGCGCTCTGCATTGCTTTTCCCTTTTGTAAGCGGTTACAAGGCGTGGATTGAATGGGCGAGATTTGAATTTATTATTTTTATTACATATAAAGTCACACAGACATATTCACAGATTGTTTTTGCAATTCATTTGGCAACATACGAGCTATGGCCTGATGATAACCAACTATTCATAATTCTCTTAGACGCCATTAATGCTCACCAGCTATCACTCATGCTTTTTTGGCACCCTGCAACTCTACCAAATAGGAGAGGAAGGCTTCTAAATACCTCCGCATTTCCTATTCTCTGTCCCATTTACCTTGTTTTTAACTTGCGTTGTTTTTTCTGAGAACATGATACTACCTCGGTCTCATCATTATCAACCTGCCATATTCCACTGCTGGATCTATATCCAGCAGTGGAATATGGCAGGTCGTGGCAGGCCTATGCCTCTGCAATGACATGTCATTGCGCTCGATTTTAGGCTCTTCGTGCCTAGACGCTGTGAGCCACTTTGCGCACATAGTCTTACAATCTGCCTCAGTCTAGCCGGCTCATAATATTATGTAACTAGTGTAGCCTTTCCATACGTTACTACTATCTATATCTGCTATATTCATGAAACACCAACACCAACTCCTCGGAAGTATAGTTCTCTTGTTACCCGCCCGACATATCTCACTAGCTTTTCTTTATGCAGGTCCGTTGTATTACTTTACCGCGCTCTCTTTTTAAACTTATTCAATGCTACACCTTTTCCATTTCTTCCCACAGCTTTCCACTAAGTAAAATGTGTGCAACATTACAAATAATAGAAAATATAATTAATAGATAACACATCATCATCAGCCTTTAACAGTCCACTGCTGGACTAGGCCTCTCCTTTGAAAGGAGGAATTGGCCTACTATACCACGCTGGCCAAACGGGTTGGTATAGGGTTTGTATCAAGTTTTCCATCTCTTACAGTGCTGTTCTCTGCATAATATGGTCCCTCTGTCGGCTCTTACGACACCCATGGGATGATAATGGGGTGGTGACATTCCGAATTCTTAATCCGTAACCACACGGACAAAGACAACACATGCGGAAGGCTTTCTTTTCACTACTAAATGTGTTTACACCAGCGTCACTGTTGTAGCTTTACGAGAATAATCCATACTGTATTAAATTTTTATATGAAAAATACGAGTTCTGTATGTATCATCATCATCAGCCCTTTATACTGTCCCACTGCTGGGCACGGGCCTCTTCTCACTTATGAGAAGGGTAAGGCCATATTCCACCACGCTGGTCAAGTGCAGGTTGGCAGACTTCACATGTCTTTCGAGAACATCATGGAGAACTCTCAGACATGCAGGTTTCCTCACGATGTTTTCCTTCACCGATTAGCAAGCGATAATTAACAATTTAATACGCACTTAACTCCGAAAAGTCATTGGTGCGTGCCGTGGATTCGAACCCGAGACCCTCTGCATAGCAGTCTGTCGGTCTCTCCACTCGGCTATCGCTGCCTTTTTGCCGTATGTGTACTAAAGTTATATTTCCTTGCAGTGCGAGAAAATTTAAATTGCTGCAGCCAGTGTCACAAAACGTGAGTTGCATTAGTTATGATACGACTTGTAATCTTGTGATAATATTTTTAGAGGCATAGTTTTGTAACTGTATTAAATACCAGATTTTGAATATTATTCGGACATAAATAGTCGAGCAGGTACAGTAGATATAACAACTGTATTTAAAAAAAAAATACACAATTTTTTTCTAAATACAGTAAATGCATGCGATGCGCACAATATTGTTTTGTATAAAATTGATTTTGATAGTTATTTCCTTTTTAACAGCGTTGGCTTAGTAATTAGAAAAGATAGTACTTAGTAATTATTCTACGATGGTAGAAATATTGCAAATTAAAACTAAAGCTTTAGATTCTATAGTCCGACCTCTATAAAATTGGCATGATAAGGCGATCAATTATACAAAATCAATGTGCCATTCAAATTACAAGATAATGATCAAGCAAATTTCCTCCAATTACCATATATTTTCTGAATCGTTCAGCTATCTCTTCACTTAAATTGTCGTCGTGCAAAAAATAACTTTACCTTGCGGGCTACTTTACAATCAATGAAATGCGCCGCTGTTTTCAACTACAGCTAACTTATTCAGATCAAAGTTTTCGCTGGGAGGTCAGTTTCCACACTTAAGTGACATTACATTCCACTCCTAAGTAACAAACACCGATATCAAGGATTAAAATAATTCGCTAAGTGCACTCATACACTCAATGTGATGCACTGAAACCACTATATCAAAAGCGTACTCACCCAACCTGTCTAGTTTCTCTCGGAGTAATGAACGCTGAATTTATGTAAAATTGTAACCAATCTGGGTAAAGTTTAATTACAGAGATTACTCCACATTTAGTGATTAACTACACATAAATACGACCACTATTTCAGACATCAACGATGCCAACCGCAACAAAGTATGTTGCGGACTTTTATGTAAAATTCACACCCAAAAACAACATTGCCGAAGTGCCGCAAAACGCTGAATAGTTTTTTCTGTCGGTAAAATTAGCTTGGAATTAGGGATATGCCAATGAACACCGCTAGTAGTACTCCTATGTGAATCGATGTTGTGCTGTCTCACATGGGATGTAAATGTATATGGGATGTATAATTATACTATTTTTTGTCATGTTATTGTTTACTAGCCATAGTTCGTAAGTACTTACTAATCAAATATGTTAAATGAGTCATAGTCACTTGAATAAAGAAAATTTATTATTGTTATTATTATAGAAATATTTATATAATGGTCCTATTACACGTTATTATTTGAAAATCATATTAAAGTAGAAGGTTATTATCATCAGCATTACAAAATATATATAAAACTGCTGAAACGTCGTGTGTTTAGAAAAACTACATAGTTCCGATTCAAATGAAGATTAAAAAGTTATAAATAAGGCCAATATGAATTTCACTTGGTGGCCTCACGTACTCTAAATAAGCCTATTGATGTCTCTTACACGCAAAAAGCTATATATATATATTAATTTTTAAATTTCAATACGTTAGTACTATCCATATCCGCTATATTCATGAAATGAAATACCAACACCTCTTTCTCAAAAGTATAGTTTGCTTGCTACCCTCGCGACATATCTCACGAGCTTTTCTTTATGCACGTCCGTTGTATTACTTTACCGCGCTCTCTTTTTAAACTTATTCGACGCTACACCTTTTCCATTTCTCCCCGCAGCTTTCTACTAAGTAAAATGTGTGCAACATTACAAATAGTGAATAATATAATTAAAAGACAACACATGCGGAAGCCTTTCTTTTCACTACTTGATTCACTACCAGCGTCACTGTTGTAGAAAGTTGGAGAATAATCCTTACTTTATAAAATTTTTATATGAAAAATACAAGTTCCGTATGCGTACTAAAGTTATATTTCCTAGCGGTGCGAGAAAATTTAAATTGCTGCAGCCAGTGTCACAAACCGTGAATTGCATTAGTTTTGATACGACGTGTAATCTTGTGATAATGTTTTTAGAGCCGTAGTTACTGTAGTTTTGTTACTGTTTCGAATACCAGTTTATGATATACGGACAAGAATAGTCTGATAGAAATATCTTGCGTGTTTACTTTTAATATAAGAACTGTATTTAAAAAAAATCATACTAAATATATTTTTGTAAATGCAGTAAATGTATGAGATATGAGAGGAATTAGTATTTTAGAGAAACTAGTCATCTTAATATTACATAATTAACCGGGGTCGTGGGTTCGGCATTTATTTCACCATAGTATCAGCCACTTATACCTAAGTTGTCGTGGCTTTGTTGTAATTTAATTTTATTGCGTTAACAGAGCTTACGACCAGGTGGGTTTCTGAACAGGCTGCTACCATACACATTTCGAAAAACTAGAACACAAGTGTATGACAATGATCAAACAAACGCACGATATTGTTATGTCCTAGATTTTGTTTCCTATATCGTTTTTTTTTAAACAGCGTTGGGTAGGATCATTATTAATATATAACGTAAGCTTAGTCATTCTATGACAATAAAATATCGGAAATTTGAACAAAACTGTCCTTGCATGATAAGATCACAAGATAATGTTCAAGCAAATTTCCTTCAATTACAATATATTTTCTGAATCGTTCAGCTATCTCTTCACTTAAATTGTCGTCGTGCCAAAAATAACTTTATCTTGCGGGCTACTTTACAATCAATGGAATGCGCCGCTGTTTCCAACTTTAGCTAACTTATTCAGATCAAAGTTCTCGGTGGGAAGACAGTTTCCGCACCTAAGTGACATTGGTTGCTAACCACTTTGTAGAACATTTGCTAGTAAACCACTGTAAATATGGCAACTATTACTAATATCACGGTGTCCAGAGTTGCCGTAGGCAGGCAGGAAATTGTTCAGAGTGCGCAGTGGAAGTTGTAATACATCTACCTGACCACGACAAGGCAAAGATCTTACAGTGACTGCACAGCGATGTTGATGACTGCACAAAGTTATATGCAAATTTACATACCAAATCTTCACTGATGTTCCGGAGTGGACCTATAAGATTTAACTCATAATTTTGGCCAAAATAACAAGCAAATCGTTATAAATACTAGTTGAAGGTCCAGTTTGGCGTCCTTCTTCAAAACACGATGCACGTTGGCGGATTCACACAAGTTTTACAATGTTCAATATGTTACAAATGTTCAATAGTTCACAAGTTTGACTTTTATCACAATGTACCGGTGCCGGTTATAGATCAAAGAAGCGGCATTCACTCGGGTTCCAAATTTAATATCAAAAAAGCACGCGAGAAGGCAAAACGTTCATTTTCTCTGTACCGGGAAAACCGTCAACCGACAATGAACGAATGGATTGACAGAATCGAACCGTCCACCAAGACCTCAGCAAATCGGGGAACTCCATCAGCCCCAGTTACCAAAAGAAGAATGCGCCCCCTGCGCTATCTGAGTGGCGGAAGGTTAGCCTCCTTGATCAAAACGAGGTCTCCAATCTTGGGTGGATCGGTCTTGTCGGTCCACTTAACGCGTTGCTGGAGTATGTGCAAATATTCCAAATACCAGCGTTTCCAAAAGCTTTGAGTAATCTGGCGTACCAATTGAAAACGCGAGAGACGATTAGGTCTCGTATCAATATAGGGGTACTCAGGCAAGGCGAGAAGTAGGCGACCAATCAAAAAATGGCCCGGCGCAAGGGCCTCCAAATCATTCGGATCGGAGGAGATCGGGCACAATGGCCTAGAGTTCAAAACGGCCTCAATCTTACAAAACACAGTTGCGAGTTCCTCAAAGGTTAGGACAGATTCACCGATTGTCCTGCGCAAGTGTGTTTTGGCCGATTTTACAGCGGCCTCAAATATACCACCACAGTGTGGACAATTTGGTGGGGAAAACAACCAATTTATCCCACGTCGGGCAAGCCCATTGCCTATATCAGCCTTGTTGGTTTCAAGGAAAATAACAACATCATTCAAATAATTATAAGTGCCCTTGAAGTTAGTGCCGCAATCAGAACGGAGAAGAGAGAGAGCTGAGAATCAAGGAGGGCAGTCCTCTGCGGGATACAAATCTGTCAAATGTGGCTACAAACGTCTCGGTCGTAAGCGAGGAGACCAGTTCTAACTGAACGGCCTTTGTGGAAAGACAAACAAAAACACACAAGTAGGCCTTAACAGTCTTGCTGTTTTGAAGTGTCGACGTTTTCACCAAAAAGGGACCAGCGAAGTCCGTGCCAACACCGTCAAACGTCCTGCTCTCAGTTACGCGATCTGCCGGTAAGTCTCCCATCAAGGGCTGCATGGTAGAAGCCTTGAGCTTATAGCAAGGGATGCAGCGAAATACTACACTCCGGATAATACTTCGGGCAGACAAAATCTAAAACTCGCGTTGCAAAATGGCCAACAGCGCATTACAACCAGCATGCGAATTTTTAAGGTGACGGTCAGTTACCAACAAACGTACCAAATTACCGTCTTTGGGTAACAAAGGGGGGTGACGTGCCACGTAAGGGAGGTTGGCGTTCTTGAGCCGCCCTCCAACGTGCAAGAGACCCGTATCGTCCAAAAAGGGGTTCAATTTAGATACAGCTCCCGACAATTTCGATCTCCCTGATTTAAGAATAGCAATCTCCTTCTCAAAATGCGCCAATTGCAAAGAACGAATCCAAAAGGTAAGGGACTCCTGTCGTTCCTGTGGTGAAAAAATTGGTGTCAATCGTTTCTGTTGTGGGTGCCTAAAATTAAAAACAAAACGCTTTATCCAAGCAGTAACACCTAACAACTTGTCAAGGGAGCTGTAGCGATAAAAAAAAAATCGGGGTTGAAGGCGCATTCCACCTTCTCAAGAGCGAGTGTTAGTAGACCCGGCAAATTGGAAGTATTCAAAACTGGTGTTCGAGGCCAATCAATTTCTGGTTGACTCAACCATTCCGGACCCCACCACAGCGAATGACCTATCAAACTAGGCGTCAAGCATCCGCGTAAGGCACAATCAGCGGGGTTGAGCTCACTTGGCACGTGTCTCCAAACAAGCTTGACTTCAGATTTTTGTATTTGGGACACGCGATTAGCGACAAATACCTCCAAGGTGTGGACAGACGCCTTCAACCAACAAAGAACAATTTGGCTGTCTGTCCAGGCGTAGGTCCCATTAATACAAATGTTTTTACCCAAAGTACTAGACACGTGGTTCAATAAGCGTACAAGTAGGGCTGCTCCCGAGAGCTCAAACAAATGTGGATCCTGCTGATGATCCTCTGGCAAGCCTTCCAAAAGCGCTGGTGAGTTGGAAATCCATTTGCGCAACTCATAACCAGCGGAGGCCAAAATACCTATCAATTCGTCCCGCAGGAGGATCGCCTCATCCGCTGTGGAGGCGCCTGAACAAATGTCATCCACGTAAATATCGCTTTTCAAGATGGCCTAGGCTCGTGGGAAACGTAAGCCTTCGCGATCTGCGAGCTCCCTAAGAGAACGTATTGACCTCAACCCGTACGTATTAGTATTGAGCTCGTAGACGACCATAGGATCGCGAGGATTCTCTCTCCAAAGCATCAGGTGGAAGCGACGGCCATCAAGTTGGATAATCGTCTACCTAAACATCATTTTTATATCGGCCACAAAGACAACCTGATGTCGTCGGAAGCTGGTGATGACGTCACAAAGGTCCTTGACCAACTTGGGACTAGAAAGCAAGCAGAACCATCAAACACTGTGCGCAGCTTGCCAGTCGAGGGCTTCAATACCGCATGATGCGGAAGAAAGTAATGCTCCACCGAACGCCAATCCAAATTTGACATAGACATTTGTCCCAATTGTTCATATTCTCTCATGAAATCAATGTACTTCTGTCTGAGCTCCGGATCACGACCCATGCGACGCTCCATAGCCAACAATCTTTTTTCGGCTAAAGGTCGTGACTCACCAAGCGCAGGATAATGGTCTCAATGGGGATGGTTGGCGTTAAAGGGCAGGAGTCAATGACCTTTTGTTGCCTGGGCGGCGACCGTTGGCCAGGACCAGGCTAATCAAAACGATAGTGCGGCTTGAAGTCCTCAAAGGCGCGGTGATTCGATCCCCGCGCCATCTGTAGGGGGTCATAATGACGCACCCGCCCAAAACGAGGTGGGCGCGAGTCAAGACGGGGACGCTCCGCCAAAGGAGGAGAATACCTGGGGCAGCAGTCATGGTGCTGGTGACGCTGAACAGTCGCACATTCAGGTGCGCGAGAGAGAGGAGGCGTGCGCACGCTACGGTTCTCCAAGCGGGGTGAGCGGCGATCAATTGAGCGAGGCGACTCTCGGCTACGCGCCGGTGAGCCTCGGCTGCCACCTTCAAAACACCCGCCCGTGCGCGGCGTCGGCTGATTGGACAAGCGGCCTACCTCTCTGGCATTCATGCAGAGAATGTCCAAATGCTGTCCTCCACATTGAGGACAGGGGCGAGAGTTTGGGCAGTCTCGCTGGTAGTGGGACCGCAAGCAAGAGAAGCAAAGGCGGCGGGCATTCGCGATGCGCCTACGAGAGGCGACATGCAGGTCCAAGAATGCCCTACAACTGGCCGTTCTGTGCCCCGTGACCTTGCAGTAAGAGCACTCTGCTGGGCTCTGCGTGACTGCAAAGCGAGGAGGGCACCGGTCAACATTGGCTCGGGTGTGAACGCGAGCCTGCTCCTTGACCTTGGGCGGCTGCGACTTAGCCGGCGTGTCACCATCGGCGTTATCCAAGACCCGGCACTCATCCTCGAGGAACCTCTCCAAGTCAGCAAAGGTGGGCAGATGGGTCGCGCTATCCCCACCAAAGCGCTGTTAAAAACGCGACCTCAGGTCGGCAGGCAGCTTTTTGAGCACAATGTGCACCAATAGGTAGGTGCTTGATTGCCACCAAAAGCGGGTTCAAAAGTTGGGTGCGCAACCCAAAGACCCGGGTGAGCGTGGGCAAACTCAAAATCTACTCTATGTGCGTGTCTGCGAGGCCACGCTTGTTGTGGTACCTACGGGTAATTAAGTCCCGAGCCGTCTGGTACGCCTCGTCAGACACGGGCAGATGCTGGATGAGGCCCTTGGCCTCCCCATCCAGAACCGACACCAAATATGCCAATTTTTGTGTCGGCCGAAGGTCAGCCCTGTCATCGACCAGGCTGTCAAATAAATTAACGAAGCCCAGGTAGCTTCCTAGGCAGTCATCAAAATGCGAGAGGTCTAAAGTGGGAAGCCTACTCACCAGTTCCAGTCCCGGTGCTGTCCTAGGAAGCTCCTGCTTCAAGCCGGGTTGGCCGTCCCTCTCGGCAATTAACTGTCTTGCACAGTTAGAGACAGCATCATACAGGTCTAAGACCTGGGCATAATCCTCGCTGACTCTATTTCGCTGGTCAGCGGTGAAGTCATTAACTGACACTTCGAGACAGCATGCGCTGAAAGTACGAAATTGCTGTTCCACACTTGCCAGGCGATCATCGATCCGCTCATACCTTTGTAGTAAGGCCTGCTGACCTGGTTGACCAAGGCACTGGCTGAGGCAAACCAGCGCAAATCTGATGCAATAGCACCAGCAGCCGCACGCAAGTCCTTGATAGCTGACATATTAAGTTTGCAAAAGAGCTCGGACAAGCGCTAAATAATATTATTAATTAAAACTTAGTATTTGTTAATTCTTTGAAACCAACAAAGTATTAGCCTGTTTACTGCTGGTACAAGCAAGTGACAGGTATTTACTGCCCAACAAAATTATATAACAAGCTCAAAATCTGCTTGTTTCAATATATTGGCAATTGCAATATCATACATACATACATACATACATACATAGACTCACGCCTGTTTCCCGGAGGGGTAGGCAGAGACTACGGAACGCCATTTGCAACGATCCTGACATACCTCAAGTTTCTCATGCATGCTCTTCTGTTAAGGGTACTTCTGACTTGTCCTTTTTTCAGGATGTCTCCAATCTGGTCAGAGAACGTTCTCCTAGGTCTTCCCCTTTGTCCTGTCCCATTCACACTAGCCTGATATATCTTCTTTGTCAGTTTATCGTCATCCATCCTCTCTATGTGCCCAAACCATCTTAACATGCCTTTCTAAATGCTTGTCACTACATCTTCTTTTACCCCACACCACTCTCGTATCACACAATTCTTTACTCTGTCGGTCAAAGACACACCACACATACTTCTCAGTGCTCTCATTTCTACAGCATTTATTCTACTTTCAAATCTCTTCTGCCATACCAAACTTTCACTACCATACATAAGGGTAGGCACTAACACACTTCTATGTACAGCCAAATGTGCCTTTTTGGACACGTTTTGACTGTTCATAAACGCCTTCAGAGCTCCATTCACACAATTACCTGCATTAACTCTCCTTTCAATATCTGCTTCATTCTTACCATCTCTTGTAAACAACGTACCTAAGTAAACAAACTCATTCACTTGTTCCACTCGCTGTCCATCGATCAAAACATTACAAGCCGTAACGCATTCCTCCTTTTCAAAAACCATAACTTTCGTTTTACTTACATTCACTTTCATTCCTTTCCTTTCTAACGCACGATGCATGATTGTTACCATCTCCTGCAACTCCTCCGTTGAAGATGCAAGTATAACCTGATCATCAGCATAAAGGAGGCATTTGACGAGTAACCCATTCATCCTTAATCCGCAGTCACTATGTTTTAAATCTTGCAAACAACTGTCCATGAAGAGGTTAAACAGCCACGATGACGCTACACATCCCTGTCTAACACCTTTATCGATGGTAAACCAGTCAGTGTATGCCCCGTTTATCCTCACACAAGCTCTAGAATCCTCATAAAGGGATTTCAGAGCTCGAATGAGGCTGCTGTCCACCCCATTCATTGACAGCACCGACCACATTTCATTCCTCACCACTTTATCGTAAGCCTTTTCCAAATCTACGAATGCGCAATAGACCTTTTGACCTTTGGCCAAAAATTTTCCGGCTATGCTTCGCAAGGAAAAAACCTGATCCGTGCATCCCATACCCTTTCAAATAACTTACAGCAAATTAAAAGTTGAATTTTAAATAAATTAATTAACTATTTGCAACAAGCAGACTAAGTGTGTTATATATTACAACTGTAGACACCAGTTTGTGTTACCTAACAATATTATCAACACATTATAACAATCAAGGTTTATCAATGAAATCCGACCAAGATGCAAAGTCAAGTTTGGTTGTTATAATGTTTCAAACTCAATATATGCAATTAACTAAATCAATTGATACATATATTTGATCCATGTATCCAACCAAAGCTTATTAATGGTACAACAACAGATTCAAGTTAGATTTCAACAATGCAAGTCAAACAATTACTCATTGAGGTTATGTATGACATGTGTTTCAAATTATGTAGGTCAACTTATAGAAATAAATATTATGTATTTTAGACAAAACTGACCTGAGAACACTACAACACTGTTAACAAATGAGATATATAGCTCATACAATACCAATCTGAGTTTAGATACAATCGACGGCTAGATTTCAACTACAGCTCTGCTTCCAAAAATTATGTCTAGAGTTGCTGTAGGCAGGCAGGAAATTGTTCAGAGTGCGCAGTGGAAGTTGTAATACATCTACCTGACCACGACAAGGCACCTATACTGTACTACACCTATACTGTGACTGCACAGCGATGAATTCAAAGTTATATGCAAATTTACTTACAAATTTTATAGATTTGACTTATCATAAATAATATTTTTATTTCAAACACACGGTAAAAGGGCAATGCTGTATGATATCTGTTTGTCAACTGTCTTATTGTTCAGATTAGGCCTCTTCTGATTATGGGAGGTTAAAATCCACCAGACTGAATAAGTGCGACTTGGAGGATTTTAACTGACTTTCGGGATGTTAAGCCGGCGAGGCGTGAACGGGATACACACCTAAAGAATTATTGATTCTGTTTTCATTCTGCAAAGTAATATATAAATTCAAATCTCGCGCATTCAATCCACGCCACGCCTTGTAACCCCTTATAAACGCGCACAGAGCGCGTTCATAGATATTATATCAATGCAAATTGAATAAAATAACTATTAAAGAATTACTAATAATTATATAAGAAATATCGAAAATCCGCGTGGATCGTTGTGCGTGTCGTGGATAAGAATCCAAAAACCTTTGCGAAGCAGTTTGTCGTTTGCCATTGTGACCATAAATAAACCATCAACCTCATAATGTATATAAGTTCTATATAATCTTATCTGTAAACGATAAAGGGAGCACACATAACTTCTTTATTTCTGCTTAAGTAATATTTTAATATATTTAATAAATTCCAAAGGTTTCCAAAACAGCTACCCAAAACAAACGCGCAAATTTGTTTCTGCCAGATATTATACAACACCCGTACAACAGGATAAGGTCAACAAATTGAATATTCACTCAGCATCCTGAAAGTCTGGATTTCAACTTTGACTTTATCACTGTCCGGTCAGTTTTTAGATAAAGTACAATATTTTGTTCTAATTTCCAGAGGGCAATGCCGTTTGAATATTAATTTATATTTTTCACAGTCTATTGACTCGTGCCTCCATTTTGTTTTTATTGTGTGGGCGTTCTGAACGTTCTTCTATATTCACCTACAAGTTTTCTTTACTAGGTTTCTGTTATAATTATTAATCTTATAACTTAGCAAAGTAAAAACATATTAAATACTTATATAAAATGCTGTCTTTTTATGAGATAATTAGTACCTTTACCTAGAATATGAAATATGTTAGTATTTTAATAAATACGATTTATTCTTTAAACACTAATATATTTATTTTCCATTCTAGCAGAAATAAGTAATAACGGAATGCCTAAAAAGAGTATTTACTAGTATACATCATACAATATTATTTAGCGGGTCTTAGTCGCGATAATTTACTTATTTAAAGGCATAAATACCTCTGTTATTATCCTACGTTTCTACCGACTTGCAACGGTTGTGGTCGCGGAGGGACTGATGTCAGCTCAGCGCCGTCCTTGTAAAGCGCGGGTTTCGGCAGCTACCCTCAATGGTACTGTTACGGGGCAGGTCCGAAATAGCTTTTTAAAAAAAACTCAAAGTTCAAAAACAGACTAATTTAATTAAAGAAAATGACTAAAAATAGAATTGACAAAAAACCTAGTGCCCACAACGAAGTCTGTAATAAGAATGTCTTTACCGGAATCGGATAATAATGCATGGATCAGTTTCAATGACGTATGCCGCTCATTCCTACTGCTGATCTAAGCATTATTATTTTATATGTACTTCATACATTAAATATTATAACATCCCCCCGTTAAGATTGGTCATACCGGGTAAAGGGATGATCAATTGAAAGTAAACGAATTGCTAACTGTAAAGACTTCGTTGAGAGTTACAAACATTTTATTATTTAAACTAAGATTAAGCAACTATAACTGTAACTTATGTTAACTA
Organism: Euclidia mi; assembly: GCA_944739405.2. Lineage (NCBI taxonomy): Eukaryota > Metazoa > Arthropoda > Insecta > Lepidoptera > Erebidae > Euclidia > Euclidia mi. The sequence continues at coordinate 35,860,397 of OX123183.2, read as the reverse complement.
GAAAAACCCGAAATATTATTATGAGATAATAGCATGTAAAGATATAAAGAATTCTTGATATAGTTTTAAGATATTATCTATTTTAACTCACAGATTTAGAAATTACAATTAATTACTTTATAGGTTTGATTTAATAAAAATTTAAAATGTTACTTACAATATTTAGATATAAGAGATACCAGTGCATTTAACTAATAATAATATTAATAGAAGCGTTGGCGAGATGAGCTAGATGCATTCTCAAAAACATGGACAGAAATAGCTGGCGACAGGGAGCTTTGGAGAAGTGTAGGGGAGACCTTTGCCCAACAATGGGACAGTATAGGTTAGAGAAAAAAAAAATATTAATAGAACGTTTTAACTACGGCATTACATTTCTCTTCAAATTTGGCAACGACCTTGTGGAGATATTTGTATGATCGTCAAGGTCATCAGCTGACGAGTCCGTTGATGCATTAACAATGGTTGACACATTATGTCGAATAGTAGGAACAGGGGGTTGACTTACATAGTTCTTGTTATAGATTCTTACACAGCATCCCCGTCTCGGACAAATAACTCTCCTGGTCTTGAACAATAAATATAGTAACATTAATATGGCTGTTATATAAGTGAGGGAAAGATAGCTGGTAGAATATTTCTCAAAGTGTGACGGTTCAGAGATTTTATTTAACTGTTTCTCGAACTCGTTCATTTGCACACTGGCTTTTACGAAAGACTCTAAATTATTAAATTCGTTCAACTTGACTAATGGGATGTGACTTTTATTGAAATATTGAGTATCGCAACATTCGTCGATAATATTAAAGTTAGATAAGATAGTAGTGACGTTGGAGGTGTACGTGTCACTTGGGATAAACGTTAATGCCTTATAGTAGGCTTTGCAATATTTTGGTAAATGTAATATTCCGGAACCGAACAGAACCTCATCTGTATTACTAAAATTTTCATTACAAATAACATAATATTTACCAAGTTCTGATTGAACAAAAATCCAATGATTACGACTGATCTTTTGGAAAACGTCTATCGAGCCACGTAAAACTCTAGTTTGGCAACTTTTTGGTAGCTTAGCAGATGCTTCTGTTAATAAAGTAGTTTCACATGTCGGGTTTGCCATTGTCGAGTACACGTTACCTAGAGGACACACATAGCACTGACCTTTCACTTGTTTGCACGCACTGGCACTCGCGAGCTGTGAGTAGAATAGTCTGTCCAGGGTTATTGCCAGGTATGGTTTACTCGGTGCAACTAAAGCATAAGTATCGGGAGTATTTAAATCTAATGGGACTGGAAATGGAATGATATGGTACAGGTTATAGAGCTGTAAAAGAACGAGCGGAATCTGTAAAATAAATACTAACTTATTGTCTTGGTAATAACATACGATATCACTAACAGTAATTATTTCATTAACGTTTACTAGCGATAAGGTTATAGGTAGCTCAGAGTGTTTAGGCATGTAGTTGATATGTGACTCGAGCTCCTTATACAGCTGCATGGGACTTAGTACAGTTGGGTGCAAAATGTTCATTTTACTAAATAATATTGCGTTATTAATATCATCGATATCGAAGGATAGAGTCATTATGATACTTTCTACCGAAGTTAATATGAGAGACAACTGTGACTTTAATTCTAATTGATCAGTAGTTTGACTTAACTTTTCGAATGCATTTTCTATAGTTATTAGGTTTTTGTTCAGACGATCTTCGTTATCTTTTACCTTAGACATAGTACTATTAAATGTAGATATAGTGGACTTAATTACATGTATGTTATCGCGCATTAACAACGTAAGTTCTTTTTCGTCTGACTGTACTTTATTAATAGCATTAGTGAACTTGATAGCGTCGTTAACATCTAAGGTGCCGAAGAATGTTTTTAATATGGAGCCACCGGCGTCAATTAGACCCCGTTTAACACGTCTAGATTCCTTAATCTGAGTAAGATATGAAAGTGGTGAGAACTTCTGAATATTACTGTTATGTAGAGCTTTCAAAGAACTTAATGAGTTATGACATTCGGTTTTAAGTTGGGAAGACAGAGTTGTATTGCAATGCTTTGAAACGCGTTCGAGTAAGAACTCTATACTGTTTAAATGCGGTTGGATGTGACTTAAATCTACTGAGGTGACAACGTTCCAGTTATCGTTAGAGAATTTGATGTCCAATAATTGGTCATAGTACAGTCCGGGACTTCCGAACAGCTTTGATATAAACTGGCTACCGGAAACGGTTGTGAGGAACCTGGGGACAATAGAGATAGCTATGCTTTAAAAGGCGGGCTTGATTTCGTCATAGTGGTGACGAACATGTTTCCTATCGACTTGCACTGTGACTGTGTGGTTACAGTTTATCTTTATGATTTTGTAAGGGCCTTTCCATACGGGTAATAAAGCCTTATTTTGCTTATGATGGCATCGAATATATACCGAATCACCAATATTATACGTTATGGGGCGAGAATGTGAATCGTAATATTGTTTCGAACGTTCTTTAGAACGTTGAACGTTTTGCAATGCTTTTTGGCGACTATAATATAATCTATGATTGAGCGCTCGTACGTAATCAGTGTAAGTATTGTTATCTAGGCTATCGATGGACTTGGGAATATACGGTTTATGACCAAACATGAGTTCAAATGGGGAAAAATCCGTGGTTGTATGTATGTTTGAGTTATAAGCCAACATTGCTGTGTTCAAGTATAAATCCCATGTATGGGTATTGTCTTCTATATAGGAACGTAAATATTCTTTTAGGGTGGAATGACTTCTTTCTAAGGCACCACATGTTTGCGGATGGTATGGCGATGCGTAAATGTGTTTAATGCCGAATAGTCTCTCCAATTGTTTGAAAACATCAGAACAAAAGTTAGTGCCTTGGTCAGTGACTATATTACGCGGTATACCTAAGTGTGAGATATAGTGTACAAGACGTTGAGCAGTTTCTTGAGCGGGACAGGTTTGCATGGGATAGGCCTGGGAGTATTTCGTTAGATCGTCTTGTAGGGTTAAAATAAATTTGTAACTGTTAATTCTAGTTTCAGGTAAAGGACCTACTATATCGAGATAAAGTTTTTCGTTCGGTCTAGTGGCAGTTGAAGTAATAATCATTGGCGCTTTATTGGAATGACGTAAAGGTTTGTTGACTTGGCAAGATTTGCAACTCTTGACATAATTTTCTATATCTTGGCGCATATTTTTCCACCAATACTGAGATTTTAATCTATCGTACATGCGTGAAATACCTGGGTGTCCCGCAGAAGGTGAGTCATGGTTTTCTTTTAATATACGAGGGACTTCAACGGGCGTTGGGAATAGAATTTTATTATGATATACGTGGATTTTAACACCCGTTTTATGAAATATAAACCCTAAGATATTATATATTTTGGTAAAAGATATCTTCGTGAAAGGATCTTGAAAATCAGAAATGGCAAATTCCTTTTCTTCCGAATACCAGGTAGTTATCATATCTCTATGATCTCTTAACATATTAAAAATATCTTTGTAGGTCATTTCATCGTAATGATGAACTCGTAAGAATAAATGGGTAAATACATGTTTATCGTTGGACGTACTTTGAAACGTGTACAGCTCCCGTTCTACAGTTCTTATGTCAGGTAAGTCTTCGTTGAATTTAGACATTTGTAAAATTTCAGAACAGTATGGAATCGAATCGTCTATGTCAATGGCAGAGGGGTAAGTTATCATTTTACATTTAGTTTTAATTAATGAATCGTTATGTTCTATAATAACAGTGTCATAGGAAGTATTTTGTTGTTGGCTAATTTGAAAATATTTTTCATATGTTTAGATGTGGAAGGGGACTCGGGAGGAGTCAGCTTTGCAATTGATTTAGCCTTTCTTGTAGACAATTTCGTAATCAAACTCTTAGAGTTTGAGACGCCATCTTACTAATTTCGAACTGGGATCGCTTATATTGAAAAGCCATTCTAAAGGCTTATGGTCTGTTACGATTTTGAATCGTCGCCCATATAAATACGGACGGAAAGTTTTAGTGCCGAATATAATAGCTAAACACTCTTTTTCTGTAGTTGAATAGTTTCCCTCTGATTTATTTAACGTACGGGACCCGTATGCAATTGGGAGATCGTTATTTATTTCTCCTTGGGACAAGATAGCAGATATGGCATAGTTGGAGGCATCAGTGGTTAGAATAAAAGGCTTAGTAAAGTCGGGGTATTGTAAGGTAGGAGCTATCGTGATTTTATCTTTTAAGGTATCGAACGCCGATTGTTGCGGAGAGAACCAACTGAACTTAACGTCCTTTTTAATAGACTTGTTAATGGTTTGGTGATATGCGAAAAGTTCTCTATAAACCGTCTATAGTAACCGACGAGGCCGAGAAAGGATTTGATGTCGCGGGGATTTTTGGGAACAGGAAACTTTTGGACACATTCTACTTTCTTAGGATCGGGCTTCACGCCTTTATCTGTTATAATATGGCCTAAGTATTGGACATCCTTACGTAAAAATTCGCTTTTATCAGGTTGTAACTTTAGGTTATGTTCGCGCAGCTTGTCGAACACTTTGCGAAGGTTGCTAATACTATCAGAAAGTTGACTGCCAAAAATAACAATATCATCCATATATGTAAAACAATGGAGACCTTGGAGACCAGATAAAACGACGTTCATCAGCCTTTGGAATGTAGAAGGGGAATTTTTAAGTCCGAAAGGCATTCTATTGAACTGATAGTGACCTGTTAAGCCGGAAACACCCGGAACGCTGAATGCTGTCTTCTCAGCGTCGGATTCCTTCATACAAACTTGGTGAAAGGAAGATGCTAAATCTAAAGTCGAAAAATATTTACTGTGTCCAAGCTGGTCAAGGATGTCCGTGATATTGGGGATAGGATAAGCATCACCGATAGTTATTTCGTTCAGCTTTCGGTAATCGATAACGATGCGCCACTTGGGTTTACCGGAAGCGTCCGCCTTTTTCGGTACCACCCATATCGGTGCAGACCAAGGGGATGTAGAAGGGCTGATAATGCCTTGATCTAACATACCTTTAACCTTGAAAATTGAACGTAATATCATGCTTAACGAATTAGAGGTAACTTCTGGAGTAGTGTACTATACGGATCTTGTGGCAAGTAGGACGAATTTCCGTGCGTTTAGGCGTTTCTGCCATACATATTACTGGAAACAGGCATAGTTCACAATTTAGGCCCCCTTAATGCTCATGTCCGTGGTGTTTATCTTTTCTCATCACTATATCTCTTCGTTGCTTGTCTCCCGCTTTGTTAAGGAGGGAAGTGGATTATTCATCTTCCAACTCCTCCAATATACTTCTGATTAAGTTCGTTGCGGGTTCCAAGACAGTTTAACTTTCCCCGGGACTTCACGAGTGTCAAAGCTCGTTATCATCAATGGTCATTGCTGCTGAACCTGGCTACACAGGTGACACAGTAGTGGGAATGAGGGTGGGATTAGTCCAAAAACCTTTAACCTGCTTACTGACTTCCTCCTTATGGCATTCGGGAAAACGATAGGTTTTAGCATGGATGGGAGTTTCGGAGGTTGTACGAATTTCATGTTGTACGGTCTTGTCGCTGTCAGTATGTCTCCGTCTAGATAAAATATGTCATTATATTCTGAGCATAATTCACGCAACGCAGATTCCTCTTCCTGAGTCATATGTTCGCATCTTAAGGCTCTTTGGACCTTATAGTCGCGCTCTAATTCGGATGTAGTAGTTTGGAAACAGGGGAGTGTTTGGTTAACAGGACTAGAAGTAGAGGGGATAGTAGGACTAGGCTCTAGCACATAAGACACAGGCTCTAACGTCAACTTGATTGGGTTAAGAATAACTTCGCTTTCAGAGGTATTTAATACAGAGACAGTGATTTTATTATTAGATTTTACTCGAGTTAGACATTTAGAAAATATAAGGTTTGGATATTGATCGACTTTACCACACATAACTAGGCCTTCTTTTAACTCGGGATTCGTTACGAAACATTCTATTAACATTTCAGAACGTGCCGGAATTTTGTACGTTACACTCGTGGTTTTTAGATCAAAACATATAGATTTTTCACCCAGTATCTTTAATTTCGATTTAGGGTATACGATTGACGCATTATGCGTAGACAAGAAATTCGTACCTATGATACCATCATAATCAAGATTAACATTAGACACGACATGGAAAGGAAATGAAAATGAGAATTTGTTTGACACATCGGGCTTAATAGATAGAATAAAAGTGCCTTTGGTTTGGGCATACGACCCGACATCGTTGATGCCTTTAAATTTCACTATATTTTGATCTAGTTCTGGGGCTTTTGAGAGACTAGTGTCCTTTATGAGGCAAATGGAACACCCAGTATCAACTAAGAGACGTAACGGCATTTCGGAATGAGATGTATACACTTCAACAAACGGTAACGAAGTTTTCTTATTTTGCGCTATATCATATACCATAGGACACTCTATCGGTTCATCTACAAATTTATTTAATAACTCCTGAACTGATTTAGACTCGAAATTAGAACATTTTTCATTTTTGGTCATAAACGAACTTGATAGAGGCGAATCATTCGAGGAACTAGGAATATTGTTATCGATAGACCTTACGGTCGAACTAGTACGTAAAAACTGTATATCACCGTTATCAACGCGGCTCAAACCCGAAATAGAACGCAGCGACGATTTAGGCTCAGTGGAATTAGAATTAGAATTTATGAAATTATTTTCATTAGAAATAGGACCCGTTATACTAGAGACAATGGATTTAGTGGTAGAATTATTATTTTTAGAAATAGCACTATACGATGTAGAAACAGTGGATTGGGAAATAGTAGATTTAGTATTTGAAACAGTGGATTTGGAAACAGTAGATTTATTATTTGAAACAGTGGATTTGGTATTTGAGCTAGAATTTACAGTACCTAGACTGTGGGACTTGCAACGGTATGTAACTGGTTTGCAAACCCAACATCTAGTTTAAAGAGTTAGTACTGTTTTCTATTTCAAGAATCTGTGGAGCCGATGATGTTTCGGATGCCGACTCTATGAAGTTTTGTTGAAAATTCCTAGAGTTATTCGGCAAGTTATTAGTGTGCGAATTGTTATTAAATGTTCTAGAATTATTATATTGGCGTTTACGACATTGCGAAATATCATGGCCTATATTCTTACAATACCTACAAATGACCGGTGTTGTATTATTCCGAGAACTGTGGAAGGAATTATTTTGCATACGCGGCTGATATTGCAAGCGCGGTACAGTGTCGCGTTTTAACTTATTATAACACTCCGACTCTAAATGACCTGATTTGTTACGAAATTTACATAACTTTGATTTTAAAATAGAACTTTTGCCCAAATTTAGAATTTTCTCTTCCTCGAATGCAATGTTTACTGCTTCATTTAGAGTCCGAGGGTTTCTGAATCGTACAATATTACCAAGAGCGTGGAGGGACTCCATGAAGACTTTCCAACCCGACACAAAAAAAGGCGTCACATGGAACAGAGTGGCCCAAGAAAGACGTGAGTGGAAATATTTGGAGGGGAGTTTGCCGATTGGCAAACAGATCTTATTATTATAATTTGTATATATATAATTTCTTTCATATCCCATTGAGTGCACAGTAACACATATAAACATATTTTTGTATATTATGTATAAAGTTATTGAGCACAAAAATAACCACCCCGATTAAATAACTTCACAAATGTTATTACGTAGTTTTTCGGTATTTGCCAGTAAATTCTTTAGAAGAGTTTTACGTTCAGTGGCTCAATATAAATTACCAACTTATATGATTGATTACTTCTCTCTATTCTTTCACTTGAGAACAAGACAGCTAGGTACTGCTCAAGACTTGTAATTCAATTTCGACTTTGCCTACCCGTTGAGCAATATACGTAGCTTTCACAAAATATCAGTTCGAAGCACTCAGGATTGATAAAGTTTTTATAGCTCATATTATATGATCATATAATTATGAAAATATTTAGATGGTTGTTACTTCTTTTACAGGCAGCGATAGTCTATTAGAAAGACTAACAGACTTCTATGCAAAGAGTCTCGGGATCAAAGACACATCGTGTACTGCTGACCTTTCGAAATGGTGTGCGTGTTTAATTGTTTATTATCGCTTCCTAGTATTAATTCACTGTGAATTAATACTTACTAATGTTTTTTTATCACAAATTCATCTACACCCCAAAAGTGACATTTATGAACATTGAAACAAAATTGATTTAATGTAGCATAGCCGTTTCAAACGCAAATAAAAATATGACTTTTCACAATAACATTTGAACTGTCGAATATAAAAACATTACTGTTCTCAATAATATTATAACAGTCGAATTTTACCTTGTTGTTGGTTTTTCTAATTAATCTCTTAGTGAGGTCAGAGAAGAGGTCAAAAAAGGCAAGCGAACAATTTATTTCATTCAAATATCTTTAGTAAATCTGACGCCAACAGTAAATGCAATGATTGGCCCTTTAGTAAAATTAAATTAGTTGATAATAAAATGAGCATAGCTAAAGCTCTTAGTGCTAATTTACAAGTCTCGAACATTGACTATGTAAGCTATAGTTAGTGGGTTCGGTTTCCACCAATGATACCTTTTTGTGATAAACACGATTATTTGTGCTGTGTTTCGATGTAATCTATATGGTAATAGTTATGTAGGGATTTGAGAATAAATATTACTATTAGTAATTTGTTTCGAGTATCTGAAACACTGAAACGAAAACTCAAACAGCGAGCTGACGTAGTAAGTATAGTGTGTCGTGACCGAGAACAGAATTATAGAGAAAACGATGGTAGTGGTGTTGTACGCAAGAGAGCGGGTTGACTATTTTACTTAACTTTACACACTAAAGAAAAAAAGTAATACGTACACGGCATTTTGAAGTTTTTACTCACGTTTCTTGCTGTGTGTACCGTCTAAAGATGTATTTTCAATGCCTCGACTTGTAGACTTTGCAGTTTATGCAAAAATATCGTAGTCGTACTGAATTCGTGTCAACATTGATGAAGTCTTGGCTAGAAGCTAGTATAATATAGAAGATCTTATTAAGATAGAAGTCTCATCGATTCATAAAAAAACAGCTCCCATTTTTGTTCTCGAGCAGTGTTGCGTCGCAGCTGTCATGTGCCTGATCATAAACATGGTAAATAGATAAGGTGTTGTTTCATTACATGGTTGATGTAAGTACTACAATGAACTTGGGTTCTATCTTATCTCGCTGGATCAAAAATATAGTGACAATATCTTAAAATCTCATAATAGCCCTCTATCTGAATACCCCGGATCTTGAGTGCGTTAATTAAATGTGAGTAATTCATATTAGATCTTTGTCTAGACAGTCATATTTTGTGACGTAAATCAAAATAATTTTAAAGTAAGTCGACCGAGGCACAACCTCGCCACCCTTCTTTACTTAACATATTGTTACGGACAGGGTAACGGGATTGGAAGGAAACACCGAGTAGCACTGATGACACTTTATTCAACTTCACACACACGACGCATCGTTCGATTTCGACGTGGACAACACCAACACTAACGTCTTTTGCACTGCACTTCACTGCACTATACTTTCACTTCACTTTATTCCACTACTTCTTCTTTCTTCCTTTTACTTCTTCCTTTTCTTCTCCACTTTACCACTTCTCAACTTAAACTAGTGCTCAGCGCGTCTACACCGCTTTATATACCCCTATGAATGTGCTAGATCCACTAATTTCAATTGTCATTTAATTATTCAATTGTTTTTCCATCTTCTGTCTCTTTTTAACCTTTCCATTCCTTCCTGAAGTTTCTAGAATTTTCTAATTTTTATTCGAAATATTTAAATAATCTTTTTTAAATATTTGCCAAATATTCATAAACATTTTCCAAATTTCATAAAAACCAAAATCCACATAACTGTTATGAGTGGGATTTGAACCCACGCCCTCAGAACGTGAACGGGATGTGTTATCCGCACGGCCATTGCCTTGTTGTCAATGACTGGTGAATTTGGCGAACACTTGACAGTGTGTATACGTCATCGAACTGAAAACTGTCATTTCCAAATAATAAAATAGTCTTCAAACCTCTGTGGAGAGGCTGTCGACAGCCTTGGTCACCATGGCCTATCATGCAGCAGGAGCGCAAATTGTATTTCACGACACGGCAACCTTAATGACATTCTCCGTCGGGCTCTTGTCTCCACTGGCGTTCCAGCCCACCTTGAACCTCAGGGCCTGGTACCCGACGAAGGCAAAAGACCAGACGGTATGTCTTTACTGCCATGAAAGTTGGGTATGGGACGCAACGTGTGTCGATACCTTCGCGCCATCACATCTTCCTAGCACAGCCGGTTGTGCTGGCGCTGCTGCTGCTACAGCGGAGACCCTCAAACGGCGCAAATACGTAAATCTAGTAGAGGATTACGTATTTGAGCCGTTTGGGGTCGAAACGAGATCTCTTTTTAGAGACCTCGCAAAGAGACTTGTCGACGCCTCGCGTGGCCCAGAAGGTAAGTACCGCCATACAACGTGGCAATGCTGCCAGCGCTCTGGGCACACTTCCAGTTGACGGCGATGTGAATGAATTTCATGACGCCCTCAATTTTGTTTTTCGTTCTGTATATATTTCTTTGTATAGTATTTTAAGACTTATTTACGTTTCAATCTTATATATATATATATATATAGTAGTTGTAAAATAATTCAATATTTTTTTTTGCTAATTATTGTGTTTGACGACCGGCTAGTTTGTCGTGTAGACACTTAGGCTATATATATTATGTTATAGACGGAGGGATCCGCATGCAAGACCATCACCAAAAGGTGTGACATAGGTCACCGTGTGAGGACCCATTACCCGTCAAAATTTAATAGAACTTCTTTTGAAACTTTGATACATCGTTCATAGACATTTTGATTTATTCGTATAAAGATTGTGACGCATGAACATAGTTACGATATAACTTTATCGATACTTTTAGTTTACAGACTAGCTTCGGCCCACGTATTTGCCGATATGGGTGACATTTATTGCAAAAAAGGTAGCCTTTGCACTATTGTGATGTAGAAGCTATACTGCAATATTTCTTTGAATAATAAGTATACTTGAGTACAATTATATATCTCAAGAAAAGTGTTTTCATCGATGATCACAAACTTTCGGCTATCGTACACAGGCTATCACTGCCTTCTTCACGTACAACCTTTACAGTAACTTTAAAAATATGTGATACATATTTTGATGGTGAGACTAATCCTCCTCTGTCTTTTACTTTTATAAAAATAATTACATAAACCTGCAGTACTGCAGGTTTGTGTAATAATTTTTATTAATATTCTATTCTCTTATTTCTATTATTCTCTTCATTGAAACCAAAGGTTTTGTCTTCATAGTAATGGATGAAGTTGTCATAACAAACAACTACCGATAGTATATACTGAGGGGCGGTGCGATTGACATATGGCGGGCATGTCATTAGCCCGGGGAATCTCTCAGACATATAGTATCCGGTTGTTCGAGTTTTGCCAATGGCCAGTATTTACACAGACACAATCAAGTGGCCAAGATGATCCATCAGCAACTAGTCCTTAAATATAATCTCAATGGTTCACCGTTCTACAAATACAGATTGTGCCCGACCCAGTTCTCGAAAAAATGGTCGTACTTTGTTGTCCTGATATAGGTCTATCATTACAGATAGGTTTATTGTAGCCAATAAGCGTGATATTGTAGTGATCGACCGAGCAGAGCGACTCGCATTGATAGACGTTATTACGATATCGCATAACAGCAATCTCTTAAAAGCAGAAAAAGAGAAGGAGTTCAAATATTTGGGCCCAGCTCATGAGCTTGTCGATATGTGGGATGTGAACTCGGCGATCATTGTGCCGATAGTTGTGTCAGTAAATTGACAAATCGCCAAGAGCCTTTACCAACATCTAAAGATGCTCGCACTAGGCAGCAGAAAACTAATATTTTTAACAACAACACTTCTTGAGTTCGGTGCCAGTTAGTAGTACGCACACAATTTTATTTTCTTTCTTACTCACCATGCGGGCTCCTGGTTTAATTCGTTAAAATTATTTTTTTTACTTATTTTAGACGTAGACGTAGTATTCTATAGGGACGTAATTAATTTGACCTGTATATATACTATGATTTTTTAAAGATTTGAGTTTTTTTCTAATTAAGCCAATGACACTGTCAGTGACTTTTTCTATTTTATCCTAAATAAATGTGATTCATTATATGTGAAATATTTTATTTAAAATTGACCCTGCAGTTAAATTTTATTTATAATCTGTTAGTTAACTCACTTATTACTGCAGCCTGCTCTCGATTGGTGATTTAATATAATTATTATTATGTAACTGAGCATACTGGTCTCGGGCCTCCCTTCAATTTGAAAATGCCTAACTTGGTTTGGAAGATTTTAGACGAACACTTGACGATCGTGATAATTTTCTAAATAATAAGCATATAACTTCCAAAAGTCTGAAATACGTAACGTGGTTTTGTATTCGAAAACCATTACGTGGTAATGATCTCGTCATTGACCCTATCATTGCATATAGGTAGTGATTATTAGTAATTTTATGAATATCAATTGCTTTATTCACCTTAAAAAGGTAATTTTAAAATATATTTTTCATCGTAACTTCGTATTCACATATTTTACTTTATCTGAGGATTTATCAACATTCAATTGATATCCATTCTGAGTAAACCAAATCTAAGGATTTATTGCAAACAGTATCGAGATTTTATCGAAATTCATTTTGAGTAAGCACACCACTAGTCTAGTTAAAATTTACGAAATGACATTGGTATATTTATCTTTCTCTTATATGACAAAGAAATCATTAGTCAGAGTGAAGTAAATATATTGGGTAAGGTTATTATTTTAATGCGGTCTCTATTACTTCCTTACTTTAAGTGTAGACGTCTGTAGTCCTTGACGATCGTAGTGACGACAGTTTGACATGACACCGGCCGTCACAATATGAATAAGTTATAGAAAAGGTTTTACCCGATAGAAGAATGCTTTCTACGTTGTATTTCTATAGACACAGTTTATTTGTTTACCACAAAAGCAGTTGACGTCGCTTACAGCGCCTCGTGCTATTTGATAGTGAGATTGCATGTTAATTCCGTAATTGCAATTAAATAGAGAAAATGTGTCTAGAATTACCGTAGCCAGGCAGGAAGGTGTATCAGAAGTGCGCAGTGGAGGATGTAATACATCTACCTGACCACGATAGACAATGATCCAGACACAATGCACTGCGTTGCACAGTGATGAATTGAAATCAATCAATATCAATATTGTTTTTCACTTACCCGCTATCCTTGCTGATGTCAGGCTTGAGCTAAATTAGACACATTCATACAAGTATATTGGCCAAAATAAATGAATGAAGTATCTTATACTTAGCTATTAAGCTTCAAACGCGACGTTTTCAGGACACGTTGGCACGTGGACTCGATACCGGATTCACAATTTTCACAAATGTCAATCAATAGTTTACAATTAATTTACCGTTGCCAGCACTAGATCAGGCGGCATTCAAAACGGTTACTCAATTTAATTCAATTCGCGTTAATTCAAAAGGCGATATTTTACGTACGAGACGACCAAGGTAATTTTTCAAGGGAAAAGAAAAAGTGACAGTTCAGTGTGACCATTGTCAGAAATTTTCAATAGACTAAACAAAATGTTCCTCAATCGATCTAATCGATTTGACTTATAATAAAAACTAATTCTATTTCAAACAAAATGAATAATTTCATTGATAGTTTTATAAGAAAATAATGTTTAGAAACTGAGTATTCGTAATATCAAAGTCAGAGAGAAACTAAAGTACTAACAGAAATTTATTACATTGCTCTATATCTATATATGTATATAAAAGCCTTCCGTAACTGACTGACTGACAACGTACAGCCAAAACAACTGGGCGCAAGAAACTGACATTTGACATGTATGTTCGACTGCGACTACTGGAGAATGATCAGTACTACGGTCAAAGGGTAAAAAATTACATTTTAATGAAGTTCATAACCGTAACTAATCTTGATGTATACACTTGGTACTAGGGAATCTATTTTAGTTTTTAATTCCATTGCATAATATATTTGCTTCAACATGTATTAGCTTCAGACATGTGTATTTAAATAATTTAAAAAAATTCCGTAAAATAATCGAAGACACTTATGATTCCATATTCTTTTTTTTTAGTTTATATAGGTTCGCGTTTGACCACTATCATGCCTGATGGTAAGCACTGATGCGATGTAGGATGTAGCACGTTTACCTAGAAGATGCCTATTCACTCGCGTCTTGAAGACACCCAAATTGTACTGATCGGGAAACACAGATTCTGGCAGAGAGTTCCATTGTTTTGCAGTGCACATGATGAACGAGGAAGCAAAACGTTTTGTACGTATGGTTGGAATATCAACCATGTACTTATGGCGCTAGTAGTAGTGCGTCTGGTTGTGCGATATTGGAAAGGGGATGAGGGGATCAAATCGTGCAGTTCCGCTGCACTCTCCTAAATGTATACGGTAAAATACCGATAAAGCAGCAACTCACCGTCGGTGTTCGAGGCTTTGAAGTTTTGAGGTAACTTCTTCATCACCAATGAGCCTCTTGGCTTTTCTATCTATTGAGTCAAGTGTCTCAAGCTGGTATTTAGCCGATCCATCTCAGAGATGAGAACAATACTCCATACAGGATCGGACTTGTGCTTGGTATAGACTTAGCTGTTGTCCCGGTGTGAAGTATCATCTCACTTTGGCCAATATTCCGAGCTTTTTTGACGCAGTTGCAGCTTTCGACTCAATAAATGAGCCAAAATTGAAGGTCGTGGTGAGTGTAATACCAAGAAGCTCAAGGTGGTCAGCTAGCGGCACAGATACATTCCGGAAAGTTGGAGACATTTTGAACGCACAACGTTTAGAAGAAAACAGACACATCTGGGTTTTTGTTGCATTAAACTTGACTAGGTTGGCATCTCTCCATTGGGAAACTGCCATAAAGGCCATGTTCAAGCGCTTAACCATATCTTGCCTAAGCTCTTCTGATTGTTCTCTACTAGCTCGGCATTGGACGTGTAACTCTCTACGATCGTGGTATCATCTGCATATCCTAGACTCCCCTGTATAAGCATATCGTTGATATGCATCTGGAACAGCGTTGCAGAGAGTACTGACCATTGAGAAACTCCAGCATTAATTGTCATGTGGTTGGACGTGAAGCCGTCAATGACTACTCGAATCGTTCGTTCCTTCAAAAAGTCTGATATCCAAGCACTGAGTCTAGTTGGTAGACCAAAAGATGGAAGCTTGCTGATAAGACTGTCGTGCCAGACAATATCGAATGCCTTCGAGATATCAAGAGAAACTGCAAGACTCTCCATGATTCTCGATAGCTTTGCTTCAGATATGCGTAGCATAGGCTAGAAGATCCCCATTGGATCGGTTTCGGCGAAACACGTATTGTCGATCGCTGTGGAGATCATTTGCTTCTAGATATGTAAGAAGCCGGTTGTTTAGTACACGTTCCATACTCTTGCCCAGTATGGATGTGACTGAGATGGGTCTATAATTGGATGCGTCGGCTTGACTACCTATTTTGGGCACAGGTTTGACGTTAACTAGCTTCCACAACCTTGGTACTTTTCCAGTACTTAGGGAAAGGCGGAATAGGCGTGTCAGTACTGGTGCAATTTCAGGTGCACAAGTTTTAAGCACTATGGCTGCAATACCATCCACATTGACCACTTGCTTTATTCACATCTTGCTGTTGAAGTGTTTTCTGAACCTCCGTCTGACGAACGCATATGTCCGACATTCGAGTCCCGCAGAATTGTAGACTTGTAGGTATTTCGCCTGGCGTGTTTAGATGTGAAGATGCCGCGACGATTTCAGCAAAAAGATTCGTTTTATCTTCAGCAGTATGGGCTAGTGTCCCATCAGATTTCAGCAGTGGTGGAAGTGAGGAGCGGCTGAAGTTTGATTCGACCGCTTTAGCCAGGAATCAGAATTATATTCTGCAAATGTGGTCATATTGGGTCTTCTTTAGAATTCTTTTGCATGTCTTGACAGCTCTGTTCAAGGCTCTCTTCTTCTCCAGCAAGTTCTTAGATCCGCGCTTTCGAGCATCAACCCATGCTAGGTAGGCCTCTTGTTTCAGCATTACAGTGCGTCCACATTCGGCACCAAACCACTTTTGAGCTTTGCTTGTTACCGGTAGGTCTGAAAATGGGATAACATATTCCATTCCTTGACGCAACACATCCGTAACAGCATTTGCGCAGGCCGAAGGATCGCCTGAAGAGAAGCATAGCGGCAGCCAAGGATATGATGCAAAAAATTTTCGCATCTCATCCCAATCTGCCGTCTTGTATCTCCAAATCCGCCTAGAGCCTTTTAGGCTTTGGTCGGGCGGGGAGTAGACAGAAACAGATTTTATCAGACAATGGTCGGAACTACCCAATGGTGAAGATATCGACACCGAGTGTTGGTCTGGATTGGTTGTTAGCAGAAGGTCCAAACAGTTTGCCGTCTGGTCATCAACATCGGGAACCCGAGTTGGCCCTTGTACCACCTGGGTGAGATTTACGGTTACAGCGAGTTTGCGCATTTCTCTCCGAGCAGCATCTGTGCTTTGTTAGGGAATAGCCACTCTTGGTGGTGGGCATTAAAGTCTCCTTTATTTTTATCTTGTGAAAAATGAGTTACCTCATGCCCATCCGACCGGGGAGCGATCGAAGACTCCCACCCCGTGGCCTGGGTTACCGACTAAAAACCACACGGTGGCTCCTTAGCTCGACGCCTTGCAGGTACAGCAAGAACTGTGGTTGTATTGCTCCGCTGTACCTGTCGCGTCCGTCCCCTTGCTTGGGACGCATGCCCGGGGAAAGGCGGGGTGTGCAATGCCTTTCACAGCAGACTGCGTCACACAGGTTATATTATATGTAGAAGAGCCTTGCTGATTTCAGCCAGGTAGTAGAGCCTTGCTGATTTCAGCCAGGTAGTAGAGCCTTGCTGATTTCAGCCAGGTAGTAGAGCCTTGCTGATTTTAGCTCGAATGTGCCGGCTCAACGGGGGAAGTACTACCCTCTCACAGAAAATCGACGTAAAGTACAGTTTGGATACTGTTATCTAAACTGTTGCGTTTCGATCGGTGAGTGAGAGTGGCCTTCTCCCTCATCCCATTCCTCCTCCTATCCCTTTTCCCAACCCCAAGGGGCGGCAACGCACTTGTGACTCCTGTGGTGTTGCTCGTGTCCATGGGTGGCGGTAATTGCTTACCATCAGGCGATCTGTCTGCTCGTTTGCCGCCTAACTTTACATAAAAAAAAACAGTCCGCTGCCTTCTCGGATCCGCATGTGGTGGGTCGTTAGAGGCTCCCCCTCCAACGCCCGCAAACCTGAGGAAGAGTCGGGTTCAACGGCCCCTGCCGCCGTCTCGACGCCGCTTTTGCCTGCGAGTGGGGTTGCGTCGTTCATGCTCCCGCTCGGCGGCCTCCTTCTGGAGCATTACAGATTCACAGAAGGAGACCATTGCACGCCAATTGTGGGTGTCCTCTACCATTGCCGCTATTATGGCTGGTAGGGACAAATTCCTCCCAATTGTAGCGACCAGGGTACTCCGCTCGTCCGCCCACGCGGGGCACACCTCTAGTGTGTGTTGAGCGGAGTCCAGGTCGTCATCGCAGTGGTGGCACTGTGTCGTCTCCTCACGTCCGATCCGACTCAGACACTCACCGAAGCAACCATGCCCGGTAAGTATCTGAGTCAGCTGGCAACTAGTGCACTCTTTCGTCTCGAGCCAGGCGTCAAATATTGACCGACGATGCGTTGGCGCGTGCAACGCGGTAGATGCAGCCGCACGCGCCACTCCTCATACGCGATTCGTTGCGCATTTCGCCGGCACTCTTCGAGCGTTTCACTCGACGCCTCCCCGCCTACCCGACGAAGGCGAACCTCGTCATAAGGACGGGCATTCACCCACGCCAGGAGATTGCACGGTGGGAGGCGCGCAATGAGCGTTGCCGCCTCATGGGATATTGTCCTGTAGCCTCGTGCGACCCGAATGGCCACCAAACGCTGCAGACTGGCTAGGATAGCCCTGCAGCGGGAGGCGCGCGTGAGACGATGATGCCAAACAGGCGCCCCATAGAGAACCATGGACCGCACGACGCCACAGTAGAGGTGGCGAACTTCGGGAGCAGGCGTCGAAGCGCGCCCGCCGCTGCGCCGCATCACGGTCAAGCGCGGGATCCCATCGGGATCCGGGGTGGTGTTGCGGGCCCAAAGCCGTCGAATGGCTCGATCCAGCTCAACTTCCGTCAAGACAAGTCGGTCGCCCCAAGAGACTTGGGGACGACTGTGACGGAGGAGGTGTCGAGTTGCTTTCCTCGGCCCGCGGGAAGAGGGTATCGACTAACCTCTCCAAAAACGGTGGGTCCAGGGTCGACGTGATGGGAGGGACCCACGGTCTGAGCTTGCCCATTACAAATTTGTAAGGGCGCCCCCATGGGTCCCTGTCCAGTTCATCGACGAGTTCTTGACAGGAGCGGGTCTTGGCTGCAAGGATGGCACTTGAAAGTGCTTTCCCGATGGTCCGATACCGCTCATATGCTCCAGCAATCTCTTCAGCAGTAGCTCTCCTTCTTCGCCGGGCTCGCAAGTACTGGCGGCGCGCCGCGACATGATCAAGGCGAATGCGCTCGATTTCGCGCGTCCACCAGTACTGTGAACTGGGTCTCCTCGGACTGGATCGGGGCATAGACGTGTCGCAGACAGATGTCACCCAGGACAAACACCGGACGGGACTGGTAAACCCTAATGTGGTTGGCCAGCCCATCGAGGTAGGCCTCAAAAGCGGCAAAGCCACTATTTGGGTAGACATAGCAGCCGACGACGATCGCAGGACCCCATTTGACAACGACGAAACCCGGCTCCTGATGGAGCAGGCGGCAATGGGGCTCTCTTTCCCCCCCGTCCAGTACACAGCGACGGAGCCATCTGATGCCCCGAACCAACGAGGGTGGTCCGGGACGAAATACGGCTCCGCCATTTTTGCCAGGGCAACTGAACGCTCTGCAATGCTCGGCAGTGGTTTAGGTTGCCCTGAAGAACGACTAAAGGGGAAAAGAATTTTAAGCCTCCATAGCATCCCCAGAGCCGGTAACCGACTCCAACTATCCAAAACCATTGCTGGTTGTTTCGGTAACCGCCATGGCAGGAGCGGCGGTAACTGCAGCCCGACCTCTACCACCCCTCTTCTCAGGAGGGGTGCATGCTTTGGTACCCACCTGGTGGTTGGCCGGGCGCCCCGCATCCGTGCATACAGGGCACGCGGAGCACTCTCCTCACAACCGCTTGCCTTGTGTCCTGCCTGGCCGCAGACAAAGCAGAGAGCGCTTCGGTCCCTGTCGCATGTGCAGCGGGTGCGCACGTGCCCCTTATCCAGGCAACTGAAGCACTGAAGAGGTCGGGCCGCCAGGGCCTCGACACGGGCGATGACCCAATCCACTCGGAGCTTTCCCGCGGCCACCAAATTGCGGGCAGCTGTGAGCGGGCAGCGGACCCATGCAGTCCCCAAGCCCGCCGCGGAGGGGCGAATTTGACCAACCTTCACGCCAGCCTCATCGCAATTGCCCTCCGCGGCAGCTGCTTCGGCAATATCCTTAGGGACTACTGCGTCGTCCAAGTCTCTCACCCGGATCTCGGCCATTTTTACGGGATGCACCACGATCACACCCGTTTCGGACAATGCCGTCTGAAGGCACATTTTTAAGTCTTCCGCCTTTTCCGAGCTCTGTTCACCGGGAATTTTGAGTATAAGTCCTCCGGTAATGGCCCGTTTCGGACGGAAGCCCTCAGTGAGCCCCAGCTCGTTGGGGTCAACCCTCTCCCTGGCCAGTTTCATCACCTCGGCTAAGGTGGTTTTGGACCCCAGTGGAAGGGTCACTGTCACCGCCGATGTGGACGGCACTTTGGGCAACGCTGGCTTCTTGGTCTTATCCTTCCGGGCCCTGGCCTTTGCAGGGCGACTTGTAACTGTGGTCCAGGAGGCACTGGACTTACCTGCAGGTGCCTGTCCAACAGGGTTGAGGGTTGACAATGGGGCAAGTGCGGGTGCAGGCGGCGCTGTCTTTCTCCTCCCTTTCTTCCTGCTCCCGCCATCAGGCGTAACTGCTGCTGCATTAGTGGGCGCGGCGGCAATCGCGACGTCTGGTGCAGCTATGGGCGCGAAGTTATGTGCCACGGCTATTGGCTGTGCGAGTTACGGCTGTGCCACACGGTCCGGGAAGATCTTGGCCCGAAGTTCTTCGAACTTGCTATCCATCTGGATCGCAAGTTGGGCCGAGACCTGCGACGCCAGGTCCGTATAAGTAGAGCCATCGTGGCTCACGCATGGATAAGGCGCCGCGACAACTTGTTGCTGGACCCGATCGCTAGTCTGGGCCCGGGCGGGGTGGAAGGGAAGAGGAGGGTACTCCTTTCGGCGAAGTGGGCCCCCACTACTAGGAGGCTTCTTGGCTGGTGCGCTCATTGTTGGGTGCCTGGCGACCGGAAGAGGAGGTGACCCGGACATCTGGGGAGGCGCGGAGGTCTGCGTCATTGGCGTTCGTGGTGACTGAGCAGCTGGATATGTTGCCGGTGCACTCTTAAGGAGCTGCGCGAGTTCCCTGGACATCGCGTCCATCACAGCCTCAAGGAAGGCTAGGCGGGAGTGGAGCTCGGCGTTAGACGCTTCCTTCCGCCCGATGCGCTCAGTCTGAGCCGCAATTGCGGCCGCGAGCCACGTCCATCAGGGCCTTAACAAAGGTTCTGCGGCTGCGGCTCTCTCTCTCCTTGGCCACTCTCTCCACAACCGCAACAGAATGGAGTGCTTTCTCCTGTATTGTGGCTGAGGATTGCCCGCGCAGCTCCTCTAAACGCTGTTCGATCTCGCGAGCGCGTTTTGTTGAGTCGGATGAAGAAGCTAACGGGTCTAATAATAATCTTAGTTCTCCGTCCGAATCAGAGACCTCCGCCGTCCTGGCCCTAACCCGGGCCACCACCTCATCCGATCCCTCTGGATGACGTTTCACGGCGCGTTTTCGTGCACCTCGGGTCGAGACTGAAGCTACAGACATGGCGGAGCTATCGCTCTCACGCGCACTGTCCGCGGCCCGCACAACTGATGACTCCGAGGTAGGTGCAGCCGGATCACCCAAAGCATTCTTCTTTCCCGAACGGGTTACGCGGCCTCCGCCATCAGAAACGTCTGGCGACGCCCGCCCAATCAACCCAGGGCCTTTGACCCCCAATGGGGTGGTGGTCGTGGTCTTGGAGACCGCCGCGGATATGGCAGTGGCTGTTACTCATGACAGCCCCGGGCAAGGGGTAGCTGAACGAAAAGGACCCGAACGCCCCCGCGAACTGCCCAAGAACCGAGAGCGGCCTCAGTCACAGGCTGAACACCAGGTAAAGCTACCCTTGGTAATTGCGATGGGGTCGTCACTGCCCATCGCCGTGGGGCATTAAAGTCTCCTAAGAGCACAAGATGGGCAGAGGGGTACCTCTGTTGTGCGCCATCTGCCGCCTCACTAAGGCACTCTGTGAGCCTGGATGTCTTATTATCTCCACTGTGCGAGGTAAACGCAGCCGTAGAGAATTTTCTCAAGGCCTGTATCCAGCAGCACCCAAAGGATTGAAAAGCTGGGGTCTTTGAAGCAGCGGAGACGCCTGCAGCACATGTCGTTCCGGGCGTATATGCAAACGCCCGCTCGCGGTTTAAAATTGTGCTCCTCCACTATCCTGGGTAGGATAAGTACCCCACGTCTGACGGACTACGTATTTGCGTCTCCCTGAGGAATCTGTTCCTCACGGAGATGCAGCTGGTTTTTCAGTCTCAAGATGATGGTGGACAGCTACGAGATTAGAGTGCAGACCTCAGATGTTTGTGAAGTGCACTTTAAGAGAGAGGAAGTGCAGCCGCTGTTTAATGTTCCTCTTTTTTTTCTGCTGGCATTATGATGGGGAGAGAATAGGCATGGAAGGTTGGCAGTGAAATCAGGCTCTTCACTGCTAACCCAAAGATACTGTAGCAAGCCGCACCATTGGGGTACTAGTCTGGAGACTGCGGGGACGCCCAAGCCCCCCCGGTTTGACCATAGGGCCCTCGCATCCGGTCGCCAACCGGCACCATTTTTATTTTTTATTTTTTTATAGTAATAGGCGGCAAACGAGCAGACGGATTGCCTGATGGTAAGCAATTACCGCCGCCCATTGACACATACAACACCGAAGGAGTCACAAGTGCGTTCCCGCCCCTTGGGGTTGGGAAAAGAGATGGGATGAGGGAGAAATAGGGGATAGGGCCTCCAGCGCTCTCACTCGCTGAACAAAACGCAACAGTTTAGGTACTGTTACTTTACGTCAATTTTCTGTGAGAGGGTAGTACTTCCCCGGTCGAGCCGGCCTATTCATGCTGAAATCAGAAAGGCTACCATGGCGCAACCCGGGATTTTTCGCAAGATGGCGGGGCAAGAATCTTTAGAAGAAAGAAGGGCCGTTTAATAGGAAAACAAACCGTATGCTATAACTAAATTATAAGCTATTTATCATATATACAAACAAAATAAATCTACTTATATAACTAACCTATCCTAAGTTAGACTATAAAAAATAAATAATTAAAGATAACAAAAGAAAAAATAGATCAATAAAAAAAGGAAATTGACTACGACGTGTCAAGAAATTCCTCCGCAACGCTGTCAGCTAGTAGCGTGCCCAGAAGGCTGGCAGCATTGCCACGTTGAATAGCAATGCTTAATCTTTCTGCGAAATATAAACCATATAACCAGTCCTTATATTTGGTTTACTCAGAATAAATTTCAAAAGAATGTAGATAAACTTTCAATATCGATAAATAAATTTAAACGTAAGAACAGACACTTGTGTGATTTATTAAACCTGTTCAAATTGAAATCTGCATTTTATTATTTAGAAACGTCATTTGTTTATGTGTCTTTTTCTTACCCTAGAATTCAACTCCCTTTACCTCCACATTATTGAGTCTCAGCCATTGATCTCGTCTATCCAGTTTATGAAGACGGCTTCATAAACTATGTTCTACTGAATCAGTAACTTTATTAAAACTGCTTGTTGCCACTTGTTTTTCCAATAAGGTGTCGCAAGTGGGAATTATGCGAAGCGGCATCGAAGTCTATGAAATTACAAATTGATTTCTCGAGTCACTCGATTTTTCGAACCATATGAATATATTAATTACATTTAGCACTAGGCATTTTAATCTTACACATAATATGTAACATTTTTATAAGATATATTCTTAGTACCATTATTTGTCGCCGCACTTTTACCCAGATATACCAAATATATTTTATAATGAGACTGTATAGGTATTTTTTGGTTTATATGTGCTTCACAATCGATACAGCAGTAACAATATTCTTAGGAATTTAAACTTTCGTGGTCATTTAAACTTGTTTTAAATTGGGGATATATCCCACGTACCTTTATTTGGAGTAATCGATATTTCGGCACTGTTGCAAGCGCCATGTTCACGGATGTACTGAGGGTATTGCGGGTGGATGAATGTTACGAGCAAGTATACAATACTCCCCTGATATTATGAACTGATAAGCCATCGCATCGGGAAAACGTAGACAAACAAATTGCAGCGAAAAATCGATAGGTACGTTCACGTCCGCTAGCAATTTAGCACTGTTTGTAGCATCCGAGCGCGACGCGCGCGCAGTGGGACAGGGGGGAATTTATCAATGGTATAGTTTACTACAATAGTACGCGAGTTGGTCATAGTCTTAGTTATGCATTAACCAATTATTACGTATTTTTGTGGACAGTTTTGGGACTTAGTGTTTTTATTTTTTAACTACATAAATATGATCAGTCAAAGATACTTAGTGCCCCGTTATTTTTTTTTGTACTAATTAAAAAATTGTGGTGTATGTCACTGAACTCCTCCTAAACGACTGGCCCGATTTTGATGTTTTTTTTGTGTGTGTCCAAGGGGAATTGAGAATGGTTTAGATTCACAATTTAGTCCACTGGAAAATGCTTGTTTTAGTAAATTTTAATTTGTAACTAGTTGTTGATTTTGGAATTTTTCACATTGGAACCGACCGACGGCGCTACCATCGCAGTGGCAAATCTATTTTAGTAATTTCGTCAAGACGTACGGTAGACTCGTTTGAAACCTTACCTGAATAATAAAACATGAAAAAATAAAGATTTCGAGTCGACAACATATATTCGCAAAATTCGGATTGTCGAGTATTTTGTTATATTCTATTGGTTCTGACAGATAAATCGCAGTCGCCATATTGGCCACTCTAGCGAAACGTCACTGATACCGGATAACATTGGGATACCATTTTAGTCTTAGTACTAAGTAGTTTGTATGTGTAAATACTTTTTGCAGTTATATTTCTTAAACAGTTAAAACGACAATTATAGAAGTATCCGCCCATTAAAGAAGATTTGTTTTACCCCGAACATAGATGATATACTATAACTAGAGAACCCCGAATTGACGCGAGCAAAAGCTAGTATTTATATAAATATTTATAGATTATCAATGAGTGCATTTGAATAAGCACATTTCTATTTAAAAAAAAACTATAAGTACAAAACATTATAATTTTTATATAACACCTACTTCTTTTCTCTCTGCACCACTCAAAGGTACACTGCGGTATAATGCCCATGGAATTAAGTCTAACTGTATACGCTGTGTATATAAAGATAAATAAATAAATGAAAATAGGTTATGACGTTCAAGAGAATACTAATACGGGCACAAGCTCACGGGAGTTTTATAAATATACAGGAGATATTCTTCATAAAACTTGTTAGAAATATTACCTATTCTTCTAATGGCGCTAATACATTTGAGCATTCACCTGTAATGAGCATTCTAGCGAATGTTACAAAACTAATTAGTGTGTTTTAGCGAGCGTTCTTACGAACATTCGGGCGAACCTAAGAAACTAGAAAATACATAGAATTTGCGCTACAATGGCGGTTAAACCCAATATATTAATTTCAATTTGATTTATGATTTTTATCTAGGGAAGAATCTTTGTAGTTTGTCACTAATTTTATCTTGACTAGTGATGGGCTTACTGATAATAAATATTGATAAAATATCGATAATGTTTACCATAAATCCTTAGATCTGGTTTACTCAGAATTAATTTCAGTAGAATGTTGATAAACCCTTCATATCGATAAATAAATTTGAACGTAGGAACAGACACTTGTGTGATTTATTAAACCTGTTCAAATTAAAATTTGCTTTTTATTATTTAGAAACGTCATCTGTTTATACTCTTACTCTAGAAATAATTCATAAGTGAAACTGAAGTAAATAGGTATATTGGTTAAAACTGCTGTTGTAGTGTGATTTTTATAGTTTTTCTATATTCTACGATAAGAGCGTTCGCTAGAATGACCGTGAAAATGTTCGGTACGACAAAACAAAAAACGGTGAATGTTCGCTGTTCTGTTATAAGTCAATGCTCAGGTGTATACAGCGCCATAACATAGCGGTTATTGGATTTCGAATTTAGGATCCAAAGTGGAGAAATTTCATTAAGACCACCTGTTGTTTGAGTTTATCTTATTTTAGACAAGCTTCTGGCTTATATATTTAGGTATAAAAAAATTCGGTCTTGAATTACGTTTCACTTCAGTGAAAGCAGAGGTGAAATTAAATTATGTACGGCGGAGCTGTCTAGGTATATCAACCATTATTTAAAACAAGTTAAAACAAAGAGAGGCGAAAAATGTTAGAAGAAGTATGATTGATTTTGTGATAGTAGATGAACGATTGAGAAAGAATGTGTTGGATACAAGAGTATATCGAGGGATCGGCATCCACACAGACCACTTCTTGGTGTTGAGCCGGATAAGTGGGCTCTTTAAAGGATGGCGACACCGAGAGCATAATGAAAATAGGGTCTTGGAAAGAATAAAAGTTGAAAATCTACAAGAGAAAGATGTGAAAGATGAGTATAAACGAAGATTGATAGCAAGATTTGAGAGATTCGATGGCATAAATGATATGGAAGAATTATGGCAGGCCTTTAAAGAAGAGGTAGTATGTGTAGCGTCTGAAGTATGTGGTATGATCAAGAGGTGAGGAGGTGAGGAATGAAATGTGGTCGGTGCTGTCAATGAATGGGGTGGACAGCAGCCTCATTCGAGCTCTGAAATCCCTTTATGAGGATTCTAGAGCTTGTGTGAGGATAAACGGGGCATACACTGACTGGTTTACCATCGATAAAGGTGTTAGACAGGGATGTGTAGCGTCGCCGTGGCTGTTTAACCTCTTCATGGACAGTTGTTTGCAAGATTTAAAACATAGTGACTGCGGATTAAGGATGAATGGGTTACTCGTCAAATGCCTCCTTTATGCTGATGATCAGGTTATACTTGCATCTTCAACGGAGGAGTTGCAGGAGATGGTAACAATCATGCATCGTGCGTTAGAAAGGAAAGGAATGAAAGTGAATGTAAGTAAAACGAAAGTTATGGTTTTTGAAAAGGAGGAATGCGTTACGGCTTGTAATGTTTTGATCGATGGACAGCGAGTGGAACAAGTGAATGAGTTTGTTTACTTAGGTACATTATTTACAAGAGATGAAAAGAATGAAGCAGATATTGAAAGGAGAGTTAATGCAGGT
Organism: Euclidia mi; assembly: GCA_944739405.2. NCBI lineage: Eukaryota > Metazoa > Arthropoda > Insecta > Lepidoptera > Erebidae > Euclidia > Euclidia mi. The sequence goes on along the minus strand of OX123183.2, from coordinate 35,833,650 downwards.
AATTGTGTGAATGGAGCTCTGAAGGCGTTTATGAACAGTCAAAACGTGTCCAAAAAGGCACGTTTGGCTGTACATAGAGGTGTGTTAGTGCCTACCCTTATGTATGGTAGTGAAAGTTGGGTATGGCAGAAGAGATTTGAAAGTAGAATAAATGCTGTAGAAATGAGAGCACTGAGAAGTATGTGTGGTGTGTTTTTGACCGACAGAGTAAAGAATTGTGTGATACGAGAGTGGTGTGGGGTAAAAGAAGATGTAGTGACAAGCATTGAGAAAGGCATGTTAAGATGGTTTGGGCACATGGAGAGGATGGATGACGATAGACTGACAAAGAAGATATATCAGGCTAGTGTGAATGGGACAGGACAAAGGGGAAGACCTAGGAGAACGTTCTCTGACCAGATTGGAGACATCCTGAAAAAGGACAAGTCAGAAGTACCCTTAACAGAAGAGCATGCATGAGAAACTTGATGGGAATGAGTGAAGCAAGTGAGGTATGTCAGGATCGTTGCAAATGGCGTTCCGTAGTCTCTGCCTACCCCTCCGGGAAACAGGCGTGAGTCTATGTATGTATGTATGTATGTATGTAAAACAAGTCATTTTATTAAAATTTTCCACACTTGTATGTAGATTATTGATATATTTTATGTAACAGGTCTATATCACGTAACTGTTTATATTAAAAATGGCGTATTGTTTTGTTATAGGCTTTATGCGCACCATTCGCCAGCCAGGGGGTCTAACCTATTTGTATCCTGTCCGGCGCAATTTAGGCGACTTCGGGTACGCGCGCCCGCCTTCCTTAGCCATCAGTACTGCACTCCTTACTTCGCCCGCGGTATTGTTGTCCTACTCCCCCCTACTCCTCCTATCACTGGTGGAAGGGACTAGTCTTCTAATAGGTACCACCACTGTCTATTTTGGTCACGAAGCAGACTTGCGTTCCGGCTGAAGGACAGAGTAGCCGTTCCCATCTCTCGATTCTTTCCCTGGGTGTTGTGGAATCTGCGTTGGGCTTGAGGCCGGCATGGCTTAGTCGTGGTGGGTTTGTTGGGCGTGGGAGTCTGACGTGCAGTTCAGGGAGACCTGGTGGAAATGGTTACGCCGGCCACCTGCCGGTCAGTAGGGGACCCAAACCCGAGGCCATCCAACTCGGGAGGCTGTCCCGCCAGCCGGCGAAAATCTCGTTCTGCAGCCATCGTGCCGGGGTAGGAGACCGTAGTGGATCCCGGTGGCTGCAGACGAGGGGGCACCGGGGGCCCTTCCGTGCTGCGTGTCAGCTCCCCACACAACTCGCGGATCCACCCCGCACACGGCTATACACTTTCTTTGGGCACCACTTAGACTTCACCAGACTCATTTCCCCTATCCCTCGCTCTCCTTCAGTAATCATAGCGCGTAAGAAAAATAAGAGCAAAAGTTTTACCACGGCGGACTCCATATCCACAATAAAAATGGATTTCTGTAATGTTAGGGGTCTACATAGCAACCTCGATGGCGTCCATCACCACCTTGAGATGGCGCGGCCTGCCCTGCTCTTTTCAACGGAGACGCAAATAGGGGCCCCGGATGACATATCGTACTTGAAATACCCTGGTTACGAATTCGAGCATTCCTTCCACCGTCAAGCCGGGGTGTGCGTTTTCACCCGCGGTGATTTTTGCTACCGCCGCCTTCGGGGCCTCGAGCATCGAGATCTGTAAATTTTGTGGCTACGCGTACATCATGTCAGGTCACACACACACAGGTCACATGCCAGCGAGTTGGGGCCAACTCAAATAATTGAGAGCGTCCAAGAGGGGATTGATAAAATATTGGACAGTTCCCATCCTCGGAGGTGGTGGTCCTTGGTAATTTTAACGCTGATCACAAGAAGTGGTTGGGATCCCGGACCACTGACCTCCCGGGTCGGGCCCTACAAGAAGCCATAGGCCGTCGCCATATTGTACACAATATGGCGTTTGCCTATGGCTTCTCACAACTGGTGAAACAGCCCACCCGTATCCCAGACGTTGAGAGTCATGTACACTCCTTGTTGGATCTACTGCTGACTACGCACCCATGCGGTTACAGGGACCACCCTGTCACCGCATGGGTCGAGTCTGGGTGTTCATTGGGTCCGTTAGATGTATGTTTGTAAAGTCCCCCGCGACACAGGATTCGGTCCTAGTGCGGAAGTTGTCTTTAAAAAAAAAAAACGACCACCAGGTCGATGCACCTCTCGGGTCATCAGACCACTGCCTTGTCCTCACCAAAGCCCCCGTTGCGAAACCAGATCGCTCCAATGCGACTGGCTCCCGCAGAGTCTGGCAATACAAGTGAGCAGTTTTTTTTTTTTTTAAAGACAACTCCCGCACTAGGACCGAATCCTGTGTCGCGGGGGACTTTACAAACATACATCTAACGGACCCAATGAACACCCAGACTCGAAACAACAATTTATGAATCACACAAAGTGTTGTCTCGTATGGGGATCGAACCCACAACACTGCGCGTAACGTCAAGCAGCGAGGCGACCGCTTAAACCACTACGCTAACCGTGCAGACAAGGCTGACGTCAGACTGCTGGAATTCTTCGCGTCCTTCCCATAGAAGCGGCACTGTTTCTCCTCAGTCGACCCCGACTCTTGTGCTAACTGCGTCACAGAAGTGGTACTCCTGGGGATGGAATTATTCATCCCCAACTTCCACATACCTGTTGGCTGGCGCAACCGCCCGTGGTTTAATAAAACTTGTAGGGAGGCTGCGCAACAAAAGCAGTCAGCATATATGGGCTAAAACGAGGCCAGGAAGAGTCGAAGTCCTTGGGTCGGGGAGAAGAAACGGTTATTCAACGCCGCTTCTAGATACAGCAAGAAGGCTATTGCTAAGGCCAAGGCAGAACACGTTGCCAGAATTGGTGAGCGGCTTGGAAGATGTCCCTCAGGGAGTCGTGCTTTCTGGTCGCTCGCCAAAGCTGCGCAAGGCAACTTCTGCCAGATCAGTTGCCCACCACTGCGTAAATTTGATGACAGTCTGGTCCATAGCGCAAAGGACAAGGCTGACGTCTTGGTCCAACTATTTGCCTCGAACTCGACTCGGTTGACAAGGTAGCCACACCACCGTCCATCCCCTGGTGTGGGAGCTCCCTGCCTGAAATCCGCATTACGCAACGTGCGGTCGGGCGGGGGCTCAAACTTCTGGACATCCACAAGTCGAGTGGGCCTGACGGCATCCCAGCAGTGTTGTTCAAGACGTGCGCCCCTGAGTTACCCCCGTATTAACGCGCTTATATCGTCTTTCCTATAATGCAAACAGGGTTCCATCTTTGTGGAAGATAGCCTATGTTCACCCTATTCCTAAAAAGGCTAACAGATTGGACCCGTCAAGCTACAGGCCAATAGCGGTAACGTCCTTACTCTCCAAGGTAATGGAGCGAGTCATCAACAACAAACTCCTCCAGTACCTAGAGGATCGCCAGCTGATCAGCGACTGACCGGTTTCCGTCATGGTCGTTCGGCTGGTGATCTTTTAGTGCACCTTACACACCGCTGGGCAGAAGCCTTGGGGAGTGGAGCCGAAGCTCTAGCCGTTAGCTTTGACATTGCCAAGGCATTTGACCGGGTCTGGCACAGGGCAATTCTATCGAAGTTACCATTTTATGGAATCCCGGAGGGACTCTGCAAATGGATTTCCAGCTTTCTGGCTGATCTGGCTGGCAGCTGCTCTGAAATGAAGTCCATCAACGCTGGCGTCCCACAAGACTCGGTGCTCTGCCCAGCGGTGTTCATCTTGCATATCAATGACTTGTTGTCAATTAAGAACATGCATTGCTATGCAGATGACAGTACGGGTGATGCGAGGTACACCAGCCACCAGAATGTGCCTCGGAGACAGGTACAGGAAAGACGATTGCAACTTGTGTCTGAAGTCGAGGACTTTCTAGGGCGCGCTTCCAAATGGGATGAAAAGAACTTTGTTCAATTTAACCCCACTAAGACACATGTATGTGCGTTCACTGCGAAGAAGGACCCTTTTTTTATAGCGCCACGGTTTCAAGGAGTACCCCTGCATATAGCTGAGAATATTGGAATCCTCGGCGTCGAAATATTGAACAAAGTCTAATTTGGGAGTCATTTGGAGGATAAAGCCAAAGTTGGGAGTGCTGAACCGGGTTAAGTGGTACTTCACACCAAGGCAACGACTTGTGCTTTATGAATCACAAGTCCGCCCACATGTGGAGTACTGCTAACATCTCTGGGCCGGAGCGCCAAAATATCAGCTTGATCCACTTGACTCCCTCCAGAGACGAGTTGTTCGAATCGTCGATGATCCCGATGTCACGGCTAGACTAGAGTCGCTGGAGCAGCGGAGAGACTTTGGTTCTCTCTGCGTATTTTACCGACTCTTTTACGGGGAGTACTCCGAAGAATTGTTTAATTTGGTATCACCCTTCTACCAACGTACCACTCGCCGACGTAGTAGAGTTCACCCGTACTACCTAGAAGCGTTCTCATCTAGTACAGTGCGCTTCCACTGCTTCCAGCGATCTTTTCTACCACGTAAGTGTAGGCTCTGGAATGAACTATCTGCTGCGGTGTTTCCCGAGCGCTATGACTTGTCCTTCTTCAAACGAGGTTTAAAGAGAGCATTACTGTCACGGTAAGCAGCGGCTTTGCTGTGTATACCCTGATATTCGCGAAGTCCATGAGCAGCGGTTACCGTTTACAATCAGATGGGCCGTTCGCTCGTCTGTCACTAGCAACAATAAAAACAAATAAAAAAAATACATGCATTTCTCACAGTAAAGGTAGCAGTACCTGACCAGACACAGCGCCTTGCGAGAAGCAGTGGGCCACATCAAGTCTCTTAGCCTTCCTCGAAGAGCTGCGGTGGCTCGAGTGACAACAGTATTACCACCAATATGCAATATATACGCCAGGACGTGGAGTTGCGGAAACAGCCCGTGCTACCATACCACACCATACCATACCATACCAATCTATCCGGTAGCCGTGCGACACCAGTACTTATTGCTTTATTTAAATAAACAACTTAATTTTGCAAACGACTATTTGCTCAGAAAAATCTTTTAACCACAAGTTTGAACGCCACATCTCAGTAGCAACTGATTAGATTTTAGAGTACACTGTATATTTTTATAAAAATACTACATGCGTCATCACCTAGTGCTCTTCTAAGTCATAAACTCAATGAAAGATAATCGTCTCCCACGTGTCTTCAAAGCCTTTTTTACTATAAACCAACAATTTATATTTCAGTTATTGGTCTATTTTAAATATTGGTTTGAACTATACACAAAAGGGTAATTTCAACGTGAGTGATATTTTGATACTTTGAATGATATTCTTTAAGATGAAAGTAAGTATGCTATCTTTTTACCTTTATAAGAAAAAGTGACATTAACATGGATTACAAACCCTTTTTAAATTTTTAATCTGTTCACCACATCGTCACAACAAAAGGAGCAAAATGAAAAGAAAATTAAAAATATAGGTCAATATAAACTGTGAAAGTGGTTGTTATTCATTTACAATATTGTGCCTCACCTTGAGTCGATCATGTTACCATTGTTGTATAATTTCCCAAGAGAACTGTAATTTGTAACTATAATACATTAAGATAGCAAAAGAAACATTCTTAAAAGGAAAATACAAGAGAAACACGATAATCCTAACAATAGTATGACATGAAATGCGATACCGGCTACCTCAGATTAAAAGTAAATTGAAGACAACACAGGGCATGAAAAAATATACCAACTGGAGAAGGAAAGCCAATGACCTTGGCAAATAGAAAATCATCGCTGAAGAGACCCAGATCCACAAAGGGTTGTAGCACTGAGGAAAGCAAACTAAGTAAGAGGACTGTAGGTAGTAAGAGGAAAGATGAATAAGTATTCACCAGTTCAAGAAAAACAAATGTTCAGAAGAAAAAATTTTTAGGGGCAGAAGTTTTCTGTCAGTTGATAAACAATACCAATGCGTATTTGAGACATACTTTTATAGACTAGTTCAACACAAGGAATAAATCCTATGACGTGAAGATGCCAAACAATCAAACAAGGTACACGAAAAGCAACTATTTGCGGATCACACAAAGTTTTGTTTCGTGTGGATACGATCACACAACACTCGTCGCAGTGTTATACCGCAAGGCCGCCGATCAAACACAAAGCTATCCGTTCGGTCGAAAGTACGCCAGCTAGTTCTGGTTTCCTAGTGGTGTAAATAAAAGAAATACATGGAAACGGCTGTTTACAGGTGGCTTTAAATTCAGTTGGTGTACTCAATGACTCTTCCCGTGACATACGGAATTCATTTCGGAGCAGCTGCCAGCCAGATCAGCCAGAAAGCTGGAAATCCATTTGCAGAGTCCCTCCGGGATTCCATAAGATGGTAACTTCGATAGAATTGCCCTGTGCCAGACCCGGTCAAATGCCTTGGCAATGTCAAAGCTAACGGCTAGAGCTTCGGCTCCACTCCCCAAGGCTTCTGCCCAGCGGTGTGTAAGGTGCACTAAAAGATCACCAGCCGAACGACCATGACGGAAACCGGTCAGTCGCTGATCAGCTGGCGATCCTCTAGGTGCTGGAGGAGTTTGTTGTTGATGACTCGCTCCATTACCTTGGAGAGTAAGGACGTTACCGCTATTGGCCTGTAGCTTGACGGGTCCGATCTGTTAGCCTTTTTAGGAATAGGGTGAACATAGGGTATCTTCCACGAAGATGGAACCCTGTTTGCATTATAGGAAAGACGATATAAGCGCGTTAATACGGGGGTAACTCAGGGGCGCACGTCTTGAACAACACTGCTGGGATGCCGTCAGGCCCACTCGACTTGTGGATGTCCAGAAGTTTGAGCCCCCGCCCGACCGCACGTTGCGTAATGCGGATTTCAGGCAGGGAGCTCCCACACCAGGGGATGGACGGTGGTGTGGCTCCCTTGTCATCCGAGTCGAGTTCGAGGCAAATAGTTGGACCAAGACATCAGCCTTGTCCTTTGCGCTATGGACCAGACTGTCATCAAATTTACGCAGTGGTGGGCAACTGATCTGGCAGAAGTTGCCTTGCGCAGCTTTGGCGAGCGACCAGAAAGCACGACTCCCTGAGGGCCATCTTCCAAGCCGCTCACCAATTCTGGCAACGTGTTCTGCCTTGGCCTCAGCAATAGCCTTCTTGCTGGATCTAGAAGCGGCGTTGAATAACCGTTTCTTCTCCCCGACCCAAGGACTTCGACTCTTCCTGGCATCGTTCCAGCACATATATGCTGACTGACACTCGTACGAGTTGCGCGTGTGCCAAACGGCGCGCCTATACGCGCCTACATGCCATTATGCGCCTAAACGCTAATCTGAAACCGCCCTAAAATAATTGCCTTCTTTAGAAAAAATAACTGGAATTAAAACTAGTACCTCGATAATATAACAAAGGAATATATACGTTTACCGTTATACAATATTTTTATTTCATTTTTATGTCGTGTTTCTATAAATATGAAGTAGTTCAGTATTCCTTATTCACGAAGATAGCTATTGCCTTAAAACCTATGGATTTAGTGGACCGTTGCGGATGCTACACTTAGAATAACAGCCTGTTCTGGGACCAAAATAATATTTGTATATTTTAAACATAGCATACATACGTGAGGTATTTGTTGCTGGTTGCCGCAATTGCTGCAATCTACTCAAAGGCACTAAGTTCATATACATGCTTTATAAAGTTCTTGCGTTTTTCTAAAGCCATCAACAAATCGTAGTTAAAGTATATCAAAGATCTGCCTATACAAATATGGCAAAGCTTGCATGGGTCAGCCCATTCACACTTTGGTATTTTTTTTGGTACAAACATAATTATCTGCACGGGTAATCCATACGCTTGCTTAGAGAAAATTTACTTAGGTATAGTAGTTTAGGTATATATTGTGACTTAAATGTGATGGAACATAATATTTTGTTATGTTTTTCCATAAAAAATACTTAATGGCTGCACGGTGTAGTGGTTTATGCTGCCTCCTTGCCGTTTAACGTTGCTCAGCGTAGTGGGTTCGATCCCCATTCAGTGCAACACTTTGTGTCTGTTTGCTCATTGTGTCTATTCCTTTAAAGTTTGTAAAGTCCTCCACAGCACTGGGCTAATACTTAGTATGGCAGGTGTATTTAAATGAAAAAGAAAATAATAAAAATATCACGCTGTTTATAATCTGGGCTTGAAGGGTTTAGCTAATCACGTCGGCCAAGAATCGCTTAGAAGACTTCAAATGTTAAATGTTTTATAACCTCACTTATGCAAGGTTCTACATGATGTCTTCGTCTTTTATTAAATGACTAGAGGACGCCAGCAGCTGCGCCTGCATTTTTTTTTAATTTACCCGTTTTGCCCGATTCCGTGGGAATTACGGAAAATCCCTTCTTAGTGCACCCCTACGGTCCCCAAGGAACATACATGCCAAATTTCAGCTTCCTGCGCCCTATAGTTTCGGCTGTAGCGTGTCTGTCAGTCAGTCAGTAACGCAAGGATTTTATATATTAAGATAACAAACAATAAAATTTAATCAGCAGATAACAAATCACGCCGTGGATTTGAACCCTTGACACTCACTGCGTACGAGTATATTAATCTTCCTATTAGGCTATCGCTACCCTTTTACTAGTCTCTAATTGAAAACGCTACTCATTGCCGCTAATAATGCACATTTCTAAGCTACATATTGCCAAAAAACAATCAACGCCAACACAGGTAACTGAGGCTCACACGTGTTAGTCGCCCACAAACACAACGTATGTCACGGGAAGAGTCATTGAGTACATCAACTGAATTTAAAGCCACCTGTAAACAGCCGTTTCCGTGTATTTCTTTTATTTACACTACTAGGAAACCAGAACTAGCTGGCGTACTTTCGACCGAACGGATAGCTTTGTGTTTGATCGGCGGCCTTGCGGTGTAACACTGCGAGGAGTGTTATGTGATCGTATCCACACGAAACAAAACTTTTTGTGATCCGCAAATAGTTGCTTTTCGTGTACCTTGTTTGATTGTTTGGCATCTTCACGTCATAGGATTTATTCCTTGTGTTGAACTAGTCTATAAAAGTATGTCTCAAATACGCATTGGTATTGTTTATGAACTGACAGAAAACTTCTGCCCCTAAAAAATGTTTCTTCTGAACATGTGTTTTTCTTGAACTGGTGAATACTTATTCATCTTTCCTCTTACTACCTACAGTCCTCTTACTTAGGTTGCTTTCCTCGGTGCTACAAACCTTTGTGGATCTGGGTCTCTTCAGCGATGATTTTCTATTTGCCAAGGTCATTGGCTTTCCTTCTCCAGTTGGTATATTTTTTCATGCCCTGTGTTGTCTTTACTTTTAATCTGAGGTAGCCGGTATCGCATTTCATGTCATACTATTGTTAAGATTATCGTGTTTCTCTTTTACTTTCCTTTTAAGAATGTTTCTTCTGCTGTCTTAATGTATTATAGTTACAAATTACAGTTCTCTTAGGACATTATACAACAATGGTAACATGATAGACTCAAGGTGAGGCACAATATTGTAAATGAATAACAACCACAAGTTTATTTAAATAAAGCAATAAGTACTGGTGTCGCACGGCTACCGGATAGATTGGTATGGTGTGGTATGGTAGCACGGGCTGTTTCCGCAACTCCACGTCCTGGCGTATATATTGCATATTGGTGGTAATACTGTTGTCACTCGAGCCACCGCAGCTCTTCGAGGAAGGCTAAGAGACTTGATGTGGCCCACTGCTTCTCGCAAGGCGCTGTGTCTGGTCAGGTACTGCTACCTTTACTGTGAGAAATGCATGTATTTTTTTTATTTGTTTTTATTGTTGCTAGTGACAGACGAGCGAACGGCCCATCTGATTGTAAACGGTAACCGCTGCTCATGGACTTCGCGAATATCAGGGTATACACAGCAAAGCCGCTGCTTACCGTGACAGTAATGCTCTCTTTAAACCTCGTTTGAAGAAGGACAAGTCATAGCGCTCGGGAAACACCGCAGCAGATAGTTCATTCCAGAGCCTACACGTACGTGGTAGAAAAGATCACTGGAAGCAGTGGAAGCGCACCGTACTAGGTGAGAACGCTTCTAGGTAGTACGGGTGAACTCTACTAGGTCGGCGAGTACGTTGGTAGAAGGGTGATATCAAATTAAACAATTCTTTGGAGCACTCCCCGTAAAAGAGTCGGTAAAATACGCAGAGAGAACCAAAGTCTCTCCGCTGCTCCAGCGACTCTAGTCTAGCCGTGACATCGGGATCATCGACGATTCGAACAACTCGTCTCTGGAGGGAGTCAAGTGGATCAAGCTGATATTTTGGCGCTCCGGCCCAGAGATGTAAGCAGTACTCCACATGTGGGCGGACTTGTGCTTTATAAAGCACAAGTCGTTGCCTTGGTGTGAAGTACCGCTTAACCCGGTTCAGCACTCCCAGCTTCTTGCTTGCCAATTTGGCTTTATCCTCCAAATTATTCCCAAATTAGATTTTGTTCAATATTTCGCCGAGGATCCCAATATTCTCAGCTATATGCAGGGGTACTCCTTGAAACCGTGGCGCTATAAAAAAAAGGGTCCTTCTTCGCAGTGAACGCAAGTACATGTGTCTTAGTGGGGTTAAATTGAACAAGGTTCTTTTCATCCCATTTGGAGGGATCCAAATCAAATTCTTTTAATTAAAGAAGATATTTCATAATTACATGAATTTACATCCTGTTGAATACATTTTCGTATTAATTTTTTTCATTATATTTCGTATTAACTGAAGCTGCTTATAATATAGAGAAGATAAGATAAGATCAAATTGCTCTTTTATTAGGTACCCCTTCGGGGAAACAGGCGTGAGTCTATGTATATATGTATTCCGCTCAATAACAAAATTCAATCACCGGAAAGCTCGTATTCATTTAAGTGATTAAAATATTATTATTTGTATAAGGCTTGGCATCGACTTCAAACCAATTCGTAAATAGCACATATAATAATAGGAAGTATTTAATTAATATTAAATCTTTATTATTTTTCACTTTTTCGTTTTTGAAGTCGGTTGTTTTTAACGTGGTTGTTTTTATTTAATACTTTTTACTGTATTGTTGTATTGTCAACTAGTTATAGGTAGACCTACGAAAGGTGCTGCGCGCCTTAAAAATATAGATCTCAAGAAACGGGAACGGATAAAAGTAGTCGTCTCTGTAGAAATGCTCTTCGGGACACAGTTTCACGTTCTTGTGAGACTATTAAAGATCCTGAAAAACGTTTAACCTTAACCATTCCATTCCTTCCTGAAGTTTCTAGAATTTTCTAATTTTTATTCGAAATGTTTAAATATATATTTCTTTTAAATATTTGCCAAATATTCATAATTATTTTTTAAATTTCATAAAAACCTAACTCCACTTAACTGCTATAATTGGGATTTGAACCCACGCCTCCAGAACGTAAAGCGGATGTATTATCCATACAGCTATCGCCTTGTTGTCAGTTAGTGGCGAATTTAGCGAACACTTGACAGAGTGTTTAGCTCATCTAACTTAAAAGTGTAATTTCCAAATAATATAGTTGGTGAGGCAAGCTCACACTTTAATTGATATCTATCGGCTCATAATCCCATTTTGGATTTTTCCACATGGAAGGATTGAGAGTAATTTCTTATAGCTGTAAAATTCATTAATTGGTCTCTGATTTGATAAACATCATATGGCATGCGTGTTTGGATATCTTCACTTGGTGGCGCTATCATCGCGGCGAACTTCACGTCGTGCCTTTTTTTGAACGAACTTCATCTCCAACCGCCGAGTGCTCGCGATCTTAAAACTCGCTGCTAGCTGATAATTGTGAATTTCGGGATTCTTTACCGCTATTATTGTAATCCATCCGTTACAATAGTATCTAGAACCGCCTTTTCTAATACCTAATATATTGTGATTTCATCGATTGTGTTGGATATTGTGCGTGTGAATGGACTCTTTGAAAAAACGTGGCAAGTACCTATCGTCAGCCGGCCGGCTTCGTAGCGGAGAACTTCTTGGGATTGTTACAAGAACAGAGCAAATCAAGGCACCTGTAAGACCAGCAAAATCAGGTAAGAGACTCCATATCACGCATGTCTATCCGTTACTCCAGTATTCACTCTGTCCCCTTTCACTCTCAATCTAATCTCTCAACCCCAACATACTCTTTCTATATTTAATCTTACTCACTGTGTGGTTGCATGCCACACCATAATTTATTGGTCCTTCACGAGCCGCATACGATAGTATGTTGAACCTGATTTACGTACGTAATTAATTGGTACGTAAAAATTTCATACATTTACGTAATTTTTTTGGTAAATGTTTTCTCCGAAACTGCATAATTGACAATAGATTTTACGTAATTCATTGGTATAAATCTGGTCAGTTATTTTTGTATGTACCGCACATTTATTTTAATAGTTCATGGCGTAATATGTGGGTAGGTACTTATCCACTCACAAGTCGCTTCGCTGCATACTTACCTACCTATAGCGTTTGGCATTCTTTAGTTCAAACGTAGGTATAATCCCGCACCGCTTTGTTTACATTTGAATATAATCATATTCTATTTTATCACCTTTTGCAATCTGCCTTTGTTTGGGTGTTGCTGAGTGCTTTTAGTGTATTTGTCGCTTATTATTAGTCAGCAATATGACTGCTAGGCCAAGAAAGCCAGAAGATTTATTGACGATTCTTCATGAAAAGAAGGGATTATTGTTTAAACGCATTAATCGTTTATATGATTCATCAAAAAATATCTCGTCATTTGAGTCTAGGAAAAATGAAAGTTTTATGGCTGAATCTGAGACAATTGATGACATGCGCGATAAATTCGAATCGTTTGTCGATCAAATTAATGAAATTAATATGAATCTAAGACCGGACACCAGTCCCGACTTTGCTTGTTTGGAGTCTTTTGAGGATTTATATATCCAGGTCAAACGTGTTAGAAATAAAATAAAAAGTAGCCAGACTCCATCAACACCCGGTAATTCTAACCCAAATAAATCATTTGAACCGCTTAAAATAAAGTTGCCTCCGTTAGCGCTGCCATCGTTTGACGGCAAAACTGAGAATTGGCCAGTCTTTTATGAGTCGTTCAAGGCGAATATACATGATAATGAACAGCTCACAGACTCGCAGAAGGTACAGTATTTAATAGGTAGACTCACACATGACGCTTTGAGGGTTACCGCTGGCATTGTACCTACGGGTGAAACGTACCGGTTTATATGGGACAGTTTAGTCAAGAAATATCAAGATAAACGCACATTAGGTGCACATTACTCGAATAATATTCTTGATTTGAAAAGTACTTCATATAACGCGAATAGTCTCGATTCTTTCATAGAAACATTTAGTGCATCTATTTCCGCGTTGAAACAACTTGAGATTAAAGATCTTATGGATTTTATGTTCCTGCACTGTGCCATGAGAAAGTTAGATTCACAAACAACTCAATTATTCGAACTTTCCATTAGAGATACTGAATTTCCCACCGCTAAGTTATTGATTAGTTTTGTGCAGGATCAAGCGAAAATATTGGCACGCTCGCATTCATCTTATTTGAATGCGAGAAATAATGTTAGAAAACCCGCGTCGCTACCCGCTCGATCGAAAGCATTCATCATAAGTGGCCCACCCGACGAGCCGGCTGTTTGTCTCGCGACTGCGCCTCCGCCGTGTGCATATTGCAATGATAACGGTCATGTTCATTTGTATCAGTGCGCTAAATTTAAATCGGATCTCACTGCTAGAAAGAGGTTCGAGTTTATTAAATCGAAGCGAGGTTGCGCCAACTGTCTAAGCACGTCACACGGACTGAGTAACTGCAAGTCAACATCAGTCTGCAATTTATGTAAACGAAGACATCATACTTTGTTGCATTTCCCAAAAAATAATGAAGCCGCGCGCACCACTGTCAATCGCCAGTTTCTTCGCTCCTCCGGTCGACTGGCACATCGACGCGTTCTCGCGTCCCGCGTGAGTCAGATAAGGTGTCAAATGCACTCACTCACAGCTCTGCGGTTTTATTCTCTGCCGGGGCGAACACTAGGTCGACCGTATTGTTGTCAACTGCCCAAGTTTATGCGCGAGCGAATAACGTTGGCGCGCGGCAAAAGACAATAGTACGATGTCTAATAGATAATGGTTCGCAGAGTAATTTAATAACCACCGCATGTTGTAGAAAACTTAGACTACAAATAACTCCTTTGAGTAACTCATTTGTCAAAGGAGTTGGTGCTGTATCGCGTCCAATAATAGGTTACGTACATTTAAATATTGAGTCACGCATTTATCCAGATAAAAAATATACTTTACATGCATTAGTAGTTGATTGCATTACTGATCGGCTCCCTTCGCATCGTGTGGAGTTGGGTGGTCAGGTGGACTTTGACTCGCTTCCGCTTGCGGATTTAAGCTGGAATGTTCCGGGAGAGGTTGACTTAGTGTTGGGCGCTCAACTGTTTCCGTACATATATTTGGGGAAGAGGGTTGACTTCGGTTCTCGTGCCCCTCCCGCCTTATTGACCGCATTCGGTTATGTTCTTGTGGGTGATTTTCCTCCTGATAATGATAATGTAGATGGACCTACTTCTTCGTTTTCAGCATTGGTTATTAATGATTTGTTACAAAAATTCTGGGAATTGGAGGAAGTCAATCATAAACGCTTTTTCTCGCCCGAGGAAACCGAATGTGAGAATATTTTTTCCTCTACAGTGTCGCGTGACGAGGCGGGACGTTATACAGTCGCATTGCCCTTTAGTAAGAATCCTGCAGAATTAGGTAACTCCCGCGCCGTCGCGTATCGTCGGCTTATGGCGCTTGAACGAAAGCTTCGACAATCATCTACGTTGAGGGAAAGTTATAACGCGGTGATTAAAGAGTACATTGATAATGGTTACTTAAGCCAAGTCAACGAATCAGATATCTTGGATGACGGGTACTACATCCCTCACCACGCTGTTGTTCGACCGGACAAACCGATGCCGCGCATTGTATTGGACGCTAGTTCTAGGACTCATACGGGTCTATCTTTAAATGATATACTCCACATTGGTCCAAATTTACAAACCGATTTATTCCTTCTATTAATAGATTTTAGATTATTTCCTATAGCTATAAATGCAGATATCAAACACATGTATTTACGGATTGGTGTACCCGTTGACCAGCGTAAATACCTACGCATTTTATTTCGCTTTAACGAGAACGAACCTGTGTTAACATTCTCTTTTAACCGCTTGCCGTTCGGACTTAAATCGAGTCCATATATAGCTATGCGTACGGTGCGACAACTGGCCTCTGATAGTCCGCATTACCCTGAAGCTGCTAAAGTGGCAGATACCAGTCTTTATATGGACGATTTGGTGTATTCTGTGCAGGATGAAGACACCGCCAAGCGGCTATCCCACGATCTTATAAAGATGTTCAAATCGGGGGACTTTGACTTGGTTAAATGGTGTAGTAATTCACCCTCGCTTTTAAATAGTTTTCCTGACTCTCATCGTAAGTCCCTCGATTTTCATACTGGAAATGATGTGTCCAAGGTGTTGGGTCTGTCGTGGGAACCTTCCTAGGACAATTTGTTTTTCACCTCCGCTCAAGTAGTCGAGAAATGTACTAAGAGAAATATACTGTCGTTAGTCGCGCGTTTATTTGATGTTCTTGGTTTGGTCGCCCCCGTGATCTTTTACGCCAAGTTGCTCATCAAAGAGCTATGGCTAAGTAAGATTGGTTGGGATGTACCCGTTCCTGACGATATCTTTAAACGTTTCTCTATTCTCATGCGAGAGTTCCCTTTATTGGAGACCTTACGGATACCGCGTCACGTGGGTGTCACTGATGGTTCCGCTATTCGCATAGTCGCGTTTGCCGATGCCAGTATGGGTGGGTATGGGTGTGTGATTTATATACACTCTGTTAGCCCGTCCGGTGTCGCAGTTCGCTTGCTTTGTGCGAAATCAAAGGTTTCCCCGACAAAGGTGGTAACCCTTGCACGTCTCGAGCTATGTGCCGCCGTGCTCATGTCAAAATTAATAAGGACTGTGCGCGATACTTATGCCTTACGTGTTCCTATTGCAGGAATTTACGCCTTTTCGGATTCAATGATCGCTTTATCTTGGATCCATTCTTCCCCGCATCGTTGGTCGGTCTTTGTCAGTAATAGGGTCGCTCAGTGTCAAGAGAATTTGGATTCTTGCAATTTTTATTATGTGGCTGGTCTTGAGAATCCCAGCGATTGTTTATCTCGCGGTGTCCTTCCCTCTCAATTGGTGTTCCATGAGCTTTGGTGGAATGGTCCGCCTTGGCTTTGTAGCCCTCCGGAAGAGTGGCCTGTAAAACCATTCTCGCCTACTAATTGTGAGGAGCTTCCCGAGCTTCGAGCAAGCGTACTGACGGTGAGCACTCGATTGGAACAACCGCTCCTATGCCAAGTGGCATCACGTGCCTCTTCATGGGATAAATTGTTATTGATAAATAAAACCTCAGTCAATTAGTTGATTCGGCTCCATTCACTACGCGCAATGATAACAAATATTCAAACTGAATGTACAACCATAAAATGTAGCTATATAGTATGCAGGTGCTGGATAAAGCCTCGATACGCACCACATTTGTTATGCAAATCCATGTTTAGTTAGTTACGTCAATACACTATGATTAATTTAGCTTTCATGTGAATATCATTCGGTTCGATTATGGTTTAATATTCCATTTTGGTTTGAATGCTAATATATTGGTGGTGTACGGCAAGGGGGTCTCACATCGCCTCGCTTGTTTAATCTATACATTAATCAGCTTATAGTTAGACTCAGCAGTACCAATGTAGGATGCCATGTCGATGGCGTTTGTATGAATAATTATAGTTATGCAGATGACATGGTACTTCTGGGACCATCTGTTGGTGCCTTAAGATGTCTATTGGCTATTTGTGAATCCTATGCGGTGACTCATGGGCTTAAATATAACACAAATAAAAGTGAGATCATGCTCTTTAGTGCAAAAACTGTTGCCTACACGGAAATACCTACGGTATCACTCAATGGACAGGTCCTACGAAGGGTTAACAAATATAAGTATTTAGGCCACTGGGTCACCGAGGATTTAAAAGATGATTGCGATTTAGAAAGGGAGCGCAGGTCGCTGGCTGTCCGATGTAATATGCTGGCTCGCAGATTTGCACGCTGTACAATACCATCTAAGATAACGCTTTTTAAAGCTTATTGCCAATCTTTTTACACGTGCAATCTGTGGGTCAGTTACACGCAGCGGGCATACAGCGATCTGCGTGTCCAATATAATAACGCATTCAGAGTACTGTTGGGATTGCCGTGGCGATGTAGTGCCTCTCGTATGTTTACCGACGCGCATGTAGCGCATGTAGTGGCTTTGGAGCCATTATTAGAAAACGGTGCGCCTCTATAATGACTCGTATGCGAGGCAGTGCCAACAGTGTTCTGAATGTATTCGCAGACCGATGGGAGTCTCCCATGCAGCAGAGATGGCTGCAAATACATGTCATCTGATCATCAATTATATTTATAAGTCGCATTAGATATTGACATTTTATTAATTATGAATTTGATATTTTTTATATATAGGTATCATCTCCGAATTTATCAATTTTAAATTAAATTAGCTTTGATTTTATTAATGTTGAATTTCTTACTTTTAAATTCTATTAATTTTAATTTGATTTTGACATTATATTGAATTCGCATTATTTATTTATTATTTTCAATTGAACTTTTAACTGTAATTTATTAATTTTATATATTATAGTATTGACATTAACTTTTACTTATTTTATATTGATGTGTGCAATGTTAGTTATTTGTAATCTATGGATTTTATCTGAAATAAAGTGAATTGAATTGAATTGAATATTGTGTTATAACAAAGCTGGAGGATACAAAGGGTAAATAAAGTTATATAACTTTCCATGGAAGGGAACGTTGCTAGCTACTTTGGGTAGTACAATCGTTCACTAAATACAGACAAAAAGTCGTAGTATCTACATATATGCATATCATCATACTAGTTATCTTAGTTACCACTTAGACTTTCTGCATTGGAATTCGCTATCTGCGCACTGGTCTAATCAAATTTTACAGAAAGGCCATGTGACCACCAGAATTCCAAATGATAGTATCAAGACAATTTCGAAGTACTGACTATTCTTGATAAGTTATAAGATCTTCATATCAGACAGTACCGAAGGCTGACTGCGGTTTTCGAGAAATGGAAGAGTGCGATTTTTGTTCATCTGAAAATCAGAGGTAAGCGCGTAATGACCTTATGAATCTACAGGTTCGTAGAGTCATCTCTTTGCCATGGATCCTTCCGTAAGTACAGTAACTGATAATAAATAAAGAAATCTCGCATGTGATTCTTCTTTATTCCGTAAAAATAACAAACTCTTACAACAATAACGACATGTGAAATTTGAATTTGAAAAAAATATTTCCCACCTCTTTATTGTTTTTAATGAACGTTAAACGAATTTTGTGTTTAAACAATCAGTTTTGGAATTTGCTGCAAACAAATAAAGTTAAAATATAGAGATTCTTTAAACATGTTATTTGCAAAGTTACTTGAATTCGTATGCGCATGGCCTTAAAGTTAACTCACATCGATAAACCTAGCTAGTTTATATATAATAATAGCGATTCTTTGGTAATTTGTGTAAATCCAGTACATCATCTACCAGCGAATAACAAGACAAAGTTAATATAAAAAATTAATTATAATTAATTTATTTAGTTAAATTATTTCGTGAATCCTTTTTTTATTGTTGAATTTTTTTAGTTGAATTATTTTAATATTTTAAATTAATCCAATATTATTTGATTGCTATAATATCCGATATACAATTTTTATTTGAGCGGTGTATTAACAGAAATTGTTATTTTTCATACAGTAAAACTATTATAAGTAAGTTTTTCATATTTAAAACATATATGTCTTTCCATAAGTAGCATGAGGAGCACTTATTTGACGCAGACATTGATTGATAAAGAAACGGAACAGTAGGAATATTGCTATTTTGCGTGAACTTTATGTGAAAAAGTTGCAGGTACTGCCTATTTCGAGACGGCTCTATCACGCTATTACCAGTAAGCTTCTGTCATTTAAATACAACAAATAAAGGTTCAGATTCATCTGGAAATGTTCCTCATTTCCATCATCTGTATACTCTTTGTAGGGCCTGGAGGAGATGTATTTCCTAGGATATGCACACGACGACATTTGATCTTATACTAAATACTTAGATCTTATATTATAGCATCCAGGTAACTGATACATACACATATTCAACATAAATTTCTCTGTGACCGACTCGTCACATAAAGATTTGTCCTGGGTGGGCACCGGACCAACCCTCCAGCTTAACAGACCAGCAGGTAGAACATAGTATTGGTGGCAGAGTACTTACTTCCATTGTAGAATTCTACCCAACACGCCATCATCGTTCGTATTTCGGTGTTTCAGTATCTTTAAAGCCGTTCTCACATTGGGGCACATGCCAAACGGACGACGTGCTCATGTTGAGCGCACGTTTGAGAGACGTGTACATCCAATGAGAGGGAGGCCTAGCCCACATAATCCTACAATCAATATCCTCGTAATATTATTATCACTGTGTTTCACCCGACAGGTCCGAGATAACGTCCTATAGTCTAACGTTCCCTTTGGGGCTGTGTGACCTCAGTCAAGGCCACACCCTCACATACAATCGTCTACGTCTAGCCGTCTATTGATATTACAACATCTACTGTGCCACTGGAGGCGTGTTCTATAATGAGCTAATTAGTTAGCTAGTTCGATATATATTGTGTTGAATAGATATTATATAAATTCATAGATGAGCCCGCGGTTACACCCGCGTTATTTAAGGCTACTACTCCCCTCTCGTGGCTCACAGCATGATGTTATATAGCCTATAGTCTCGATAAACGGGCTGTCTAACACTGAAAGGATTTTTCAAATCGGACCATCAGTAGTTCCTGAGATTAGCGCATTCAACCAACAAACAAACAAACAAACTCTTCAGCTTTATATATTAGTACTAGAGGACGCCAGCAGCTACGCCTGCATTTTTTTTAATTTACCCGTTTTGGCCGATCCCGTGGGAATTTCGGGTAATCCCTTCTTAGTACACCCTTACGGTCCCCAAGGAACATACATGCCAAATTTCAGCTTCCTGCGCCCAATAGTTTCGGCTGTAGCGTGTCTGTCAGTCAGTCAGTAACGCAAGGATTTTATATATAAAGATAAGATTATTACAATGTGTATGAAAATAATTTTAAACTGTAATATAATGTTTGTATATTATTAGTTGTTTTCAAAGGTCACAGCACAAATGTTGAGCGCACACAACGAAAGGAGGTTTGCGCGTACACGAATGTGGCGTGCCCTTTACCGATTCAAACATATAAATATGTGTGTTTTACTAGCTAAGCCCACGGTTACACCCGCATTATTTAGAGTTACTGCTACGCACCTGCGGCTCATAGCATGATGTTATATAGCCTAATAATACCCTTCCTCTATAAGGGGGCTAATCGCACCAATAGGGCCTGAGATTAGCGCGTTCAACAAAACAAACAAACACTTCAGCTTTATTATATGAATTGCATTTTATGTATAATTTTGTGGAGTATAATATATAAATGTGTGTAAATATATATATAATGATCATTGTGTGGAGTCGAAAATTAGGGAGGGAGATGCCAAATTTTAACCATCAAATTTGGCATCTCCCTGGTAAATTAGGATTTTCATAAAGATATTGACCTCTGAGTTAACTATGAAGGCTAGACTCAGCACCTAACGGTAACAAATCGAGTCACGGTTTTGGTACTGTTTCAGAATACACAAAGAATTTGACAAAAATCAATCGAAGGACCTAAAGGGTAGCACAAATATACATACGTGCATGCATAGTCTCACGCCTCTATCCCCGAAGAGGTAGGCAGAGGTATATTGCTATACCCACTTTTCGCCAGATTTATTTTAGTCTCACGTAAATAAAAATTAAATACAAATATGTATTTCATTTTTATTTACGTGAACCACACGGATTAAGAATACGGATTGTCACCACCCCATATCATCCCATGGGTGTCGTAAGAGCCGACAGAGGGAGCATATTATGCAGAAAACAGCACTGTAAGAGAAGGAAAACTTGATACAAACCCTATACCAACCCGTTTGGCCAGCGTGGTATAGTAGGCCAATTCCTCCTTTCAAAGGAGAGGCCTAGTCCAGCAGTGGACTGATAAAGGCTGATGATGATGATGATGATGTATTTCATTTTTATTTTAAAAAGGCCAAGGAGTATTAGTCCATTTCACATTATGTTAACATTTTTCGTTTTATCATCAGCTAGTTGTACTACATATTTTTTAATTCTTTTTTTATTTATAGTCTTACGCCTGTATCCCCGAAGGGGTGGGCAGAGGTGTAAATATTACACCCACATTTCGCCATGAATTTTTAGGTCCCACGTAATAGGGGGCGAGCCTATTGCCGTTACCGGGCACGTTACCAGACTCCGTGCTGCTACTGAGAATTCGAAAAATCCAGTAACAATTTTGCCCGAGCCGGGAATCGAACCCGGGACCTCCGAGTCGCAAACGCTATCCACTGGACCACTGAGGCAGTCTTTTTCAATTTGTTTATCATATACAGATATAACCCAAAATACACAGTTTATAAAATTGAATGAACTAAACTGATGGCTTAAGCGTACGCTTCACCGCTTAGCACTGCACCAACTGCCAATATAGCATAACGATATGTGAGACATTCATATTTCTTCATTCTCCTAGCGCATCCAAGTTACATCTCGGAGACGCTAACTAGTCTAACCAGATTTGTCTGAATATTTTCCGCAGAACAACAGCTGCCATCGGACTTCTACAAACCAAACAGATACACAATATTTTATAGTTTAGACTAGTGTCAGTTCATTCAGCTGATGTACTGACTTCCCATAACGACTATCAATGATTTTTTTGACAGCTGGGATCGACGGCTTAACGAGCTCTACGAGGCACAGGGCAAGTGATAATTACGAATTAAATACAAATATAACTTCGATTCGAACCCGATACCCTAGTCTGCATAGCAGTCTGTTGGTATAATATATTCACTAGGCTATTGCTGCTAACGATGTTTATTAAGTCATCTATTAATTCAATATGTTAACTGCAGGTTCTCCAAAGTTGACGCAAGCAAACAATCTAATTAATTCTACAAGATAACGTAATAATTCATTCTCCCGAATACGTACCGTGCCTCCTTCGCCTTTCTAATCACCTTAACGAAGTAGGTACTTTCTAAAATGTTTAATATGCTGTACATTTTGTCGTAATCTTGTGCGCCTTCGATAGCTCAGTTGGTAGAGCGGTGGACTGTAGCTGTGTATGAAATTGTTATCCATAGGTCGCTGGTTATAATCCGGCTCCAAGGAATTATTTTTAAATCCGTAATATTAAGTAAAACAACGCGTCATGTTACAGTTTAAGGCAATTTTAAATTGCGCTGATGAAATGGGCAACACGGTCATTTGAAGTTAATATTATAAACATATTGCTATTTAAACACTGGCGATAAGTGGGCGTTTAATATGCCTCTGCCTACCCCTTCGGGGAAACAGGCGTGAGTCTATGTATGTAACAACAAAACTTTTTTTAATAGTTATAACGTGATTTATAAAGGCAGATACTTCATTAATCTAATCGGAGCTCCCGGGTTCGTTTCCTGGATCGGGCAAAACTATTACTGGGTTTTGCCGAATTCTCAGTATCAGCACAAAGTATAGTGATGTACCCGGTTACGGCAATAGGCTCGCCCCCTATTAGGTAGGATCTAAAAATGCATGACAAAATGTGAGTGTAATATTACACCTCTGCCTAGCCCTTCGGGGATACAGGCGTAAGTCTATAAAACAATAAAATAAACAGCGATGGCTTACCGAGACGATTGTCCCTTTTCAAAATATTGCTTATTCAAATAGCTTCCTTCGAGACGGGTTTGAATTTCTTGACAGCGGCTTGTAAAATTTTATAATAATAGAACAAGGTAAAGTACCCTATTTCTTGATAAGTGTTAAAATTACTTTTGATATGTTTATTAGTGCGTGCTTGAATATGACTTTGACGAAAATAATATTACTTTGACTTCAACAAGTAATGGAAGCAACCTGGTCACGCTAGAAAGATGATGATGAGTACATTCTGCATACCCAGGTGACATCACTGGTAACAGTTATCCTTAAAAAATGACAGCGCAGCATTAAATACGTATATTTTTAATTAATCAAAAATAATTACATGGTTATTTATTAATATTTAGTACCAGGGTTGAATACTTTAATTTTGTTATATCTTAGGTAATTTTGTTGTAAACTATCAAAAAACCCTTGTACGTTCGCCATGTCCGTTCGTGCGTCCGTCCTTATCCTGTCTGTTCTTGAGAAACCCCCTATCGCCACTCAATACGCATTTTCACCGCGGAAGTCATAGTGGTAATCTGGTGCGTCTTCGATAGCTCAGTTGGTAGAGCAGTGGACTATAGCTGTGTATATAATTGTCATCCATAGGTCGCTGGTTATAATCCGGCTCCAAGGAATTATTTTTAAATCCGTAATATTAAGTAAAACAACGCGTCATGTTACAGTTTAAGGCAATTTTAAATTGCGCTGATGAAATGGGCAACACGGTCATTTGAAGTTAATATTATAAACATATTGCTATTTAAACACTGGCGATAAGTGGGCGTTTAATATGCCTCTGCCTACCCCTTCGGGGAAACAGGCGTGAGTCTATGTATGTATGTATGTATTGCTATTTATAAAACAGATAATTTATAAATTTAAAAATGTTATACTATATTGAATATGATTTGCCAAAAAGAAATATTCAAAAATATTTTCCTATTCAGCCTTTAAATCGCTGGGTCCTCCGGAGGTCCCCGGATTAATACTCGAGTCACATAATAATCATCGTCCTAGCGTTATTCCGGTTGTATCCAAGCGTTTCACTTTGGAACCCCGGGTCTGCTTACAAGTATAGCTAAATTTGACAGAATATTAAACTTTTCCACAGAGCGACTATCGTCTGACCTCCGCAACCCAAAGGGATAGTTACATTCCATGATTTAGGCCATTGTTCATTAGTAAAATTTTTGTTGTGCACTACAGGGAACTTTTATTAGTTCGCTATGTCAATCAGTCCGTCTGTCTCTATCTATTACGTAATCTGTTCTTGAGTAATCCTCGTTTGTGAATCATCACGCACTTTCACTATATGCATGTAATTCAAGGGGCTGTACATTTTGTGATAATCTCGTGCGCCTTCGATAGCTCAGTTTGTCGAGCGGTGGACTGTAGCTGTGTTTAAAATTGTTATCCATAGGTCGCTGGTTCAAATCTGGTTTGAAGGAAACTTTTTAAATAAGATATGCTTTTTACAAAAAAGAATTGTCGTATTTTTTTTTATTCCGTATCGATTTGTAAAATATTTAACATTTATCGTCTTTTCGAGTCTTCACTTGAAAACGATTAAGCATTCATTACCAATCTCAATGTATTGGAACCCATGTCTTATCAATTAATGTGTTGTTTTTGCGTGTGTATATAATTTTTTATTTCATTTCTACGCATTGGGAATAAATCTCGCATCGCGGCAGACTTAAGAAATATTCAATTACCGGACACAAACACCACCCCCCGAACCCAAACAACCCCCTGGTCTGACACACACTTGACCAGCTTTCTATAATAAATCTTCTGTAGCAACATAATTCTGAGAAGCCAGACTTAATCAATTTTACACTAATAGGCTGCATCGGTCTCTATGAAGCTGAGAGTAGTATGTTAATTACGCACTGCCATTGAAGGACCACTCTAAATGCATGTAGCTACATTACAGCCGTATAGTCCCAGTCAACCGTCATAGTGGACTACGGATTAGCAACGCAATTGCTGAATTCGCAACAATTGTTGTCATGATTATGGTTAAATTGCTGTTTGTGGCAGAACAGTGACACCGTGTAAGAGTAACCTTTGATTCATGTCTTGAATATGACTGCGATGTTTTAGCAATAAAAAGCAATTCTAACTAGTGACGTTTAAACCGCTGCGCGCTGTCTGTGATGTGAAAGGAAAAAACATACTATAAGAATGAATATACATACATACATAGAATCACGCCTGTTTCCCGGAGGGGAAGGCAGAGAGGAAGGAGGAACGCCATTTGCTACGATCTTGACATACCTCTCTTGCTTCATTCACTCCCATCAATTTTCTCATGCATGCTCAGAAGAGCACTACATAAAGGACCTCGGAAATATAAATGCTTTAATCCATATTGATAATTAATGTTTAAATTATTGACACTAAGGCCCTTCTCTCACGAAGCGACTCTCAAACGATTTGTGTTTTGTACCCGTATCCTACGCGTCGCTTGTGAGTAGCCGCCATACATATTCAGCTAATTTCGCACACGACGAGACGCTATGACGACGCGTTTGATGTCAGTCGCACGCTACCGTCTTGCTGGTCGCACGCTACCCGAGTAGTATATGCGTCGCATTACAAAATGGCGGCGGAACAAACTTTTAATGTTATTTTTGTGCAGGAGGTAGAAAATTTTCCATGTTTGTATAATTATAAGCTGCCGGAGTACGTAAGAAAATATGTTACATAAAAGGCGTGGATTGAAATTTAGAAAAAAACAATATAACAGGTCATAGAGGTATACATTAAATTTATACACAATAATTTTATTGCCAAGGAAGCGAAGCAGTTTTTATTTAGATAGTTGGCAAGATAATGTCTCAGATAAAGATTCAAATAATAATATGATTCTATTGACATTCTATAAAAATGACGACTCTTCCCTCGGCAAATGCCCTACAATTGATATTTTTTTCGATATATGGGTGCACCCAGAATCTTCTTTTATACATACATACATATCATCACGCCTTTTATCCCCGAAGGAGTAGGCAGAGGTGTATTTCTACACCCACTTTTCGCCAGATATACTTTAGTCCCACGTAATAAGGGGCGAGCCTATTGCCGTACCGGGCGCATTTCCAGACTCCGTGCTGCTACTGAGAATTTCGTGACAGAAAAACCCAATAGCACTGCCCGACCCAGGAATCGAACCCGGGACCTCCCGATCCCACGCGCACATTTATGCCGCAAGACCAACGAGGCAGTCTTCTCTTCTTTTATATTTTCGTTTATTCTTGTAATATAAATAGAGAAGAAAATTGTCATCATCGCTAGAGTCACTAGACATCGTCGTACCAATGTTGTTCTTCAAATGATAAAATATAGTCTCATTAGCGTAGCACCGTGTGCGGTAAAGAGTAGCACACCAGTATTCGATCATGGTTTGCATCTCAGTCCCGTAGCATTTGAATAGCTTCGTGAGAGAAGGGCCTAAAACATACGGAATATTGTGGATACAGCACAGATGATAGGTTTGTGTGGTCTACATTTTTGCCAGTAATTACATGATATATTCATAAGGACAGGTCAGAAGTACCCTAAACATTCTGTTTAAGCGATATAAAGTGATAAATGCATTTATATTGTTGAGGTCCTTTATGTAGTGTAAATGACCACAGAGGTTTGTCGACTTTTTTAATGTTTGTCAGAATGCGAATTCGACACTTACCATAGAGCGTCTGTGATCATAGGCGAAGGTGCCATAACGCATACTCAAATACTCGTACATACTAGAGACTACACGGTTGACGTATCCCCACTTAAACCACTTAAGTGGTCGCCTCGCAGCTTGACACTGCGCGGTATATCGTGGGGTCGATTTATTTCCAAACGAGACAACATTTTGTGTGATCCATAAATTGTTGTTTCAAGTCTGGGTGTCTTTTGTACCCGATGATTAGGTGTTAGTAAACTCCCCCACGATACATAAATTTATTGCTAGTACGGAATGTGTTTTCATTAAAAAATTGATTACATAACATGCTGATTATACAAGCAAATTTATTTATTTTAGTAATTAACTAAAGACTGTCAATTTGCATACAGATATTATGTAAATGACTATTTAAATGATATGTGTAATTATTTTAAATAATATAATTATCTATAACTATAATTTGTGTTATTGTAATAATTCAATGTCACATAAATTTATGTTGAATTAATTGTGAATAATATAAGAGCTTTGTTCAAACGTTGCACGCACATCTTGCATTTTATGGAACACTTCATGTCAATCGGTATTCTTGCTACTGTGCTGCGGTGAGCACGTTGAACGGTCGATCCTGGTTCCAGTCTCAGGACAAAAACCGATAAGCTATGTCAGAGGCCTTTGTGTGGCCTACAATACCAAAGTTGGCCACGCACGAACAGAGAGGAATGGCATGTTCATAATTTACGCAACCACAGTAGTATCTCATTATTTCTTAATGCCACCTTGCAACATAGCTGCGTTTGTATGTTTATCAATATTTCGAATATGCAGCAAAGGAGATGTTTCCTTTTTGTATGGAACTCTGGCTACAACATGTACCATAGTAGAAATCTTAGCAAATTAACACTTGAACATGATCAAACTAAAAATATCCACATTAAAACAGTTATGAAGATGTAGAAAATAAAAACTGAAAATATTTGACGTCTATCTCAACAATAATGGCGGGATGTTATGACATCTACATAACCTAAAAAAGTAAAGTAGCTGTGCACTTTAAACAGCCTAACATTCATACACAGAGTACCTTTTTATGTACGGGCATACGTAGTATCCTCTTACTAATATTATGTCTGTGAGCCTAACTGTAACTGAGCAAAGCAAAACCATGAATTTCGCGTAGGTACCTATAGTCAGTGAACGTCAACGGACGTCACACAATGCTATCTTTACAGCGTTTTAGGGCTCTTTATTAGGCATAATAAGTTAGCTCACGTTGTCATTACACCGTGAGTTCCTGCCTTCCTTCCACTCGACACCACCAAAACGACACCATCCGTGGTGTCGTATGGAATCTCTAGTCCATACGACACCACCCTAGTGATGAGTGACAGATAAATATAAACTTTATCAAAAGACATACCTCATTAATGAAACTGCTTGAACTTAATTGGAGTTTTCATATCAACAACTTTGTATGTAGGTAACCTCACTATTAGTCGGTGGTGTCGTATGGACTAGTGATTCCATACGACACCACCGATGGTGTCGTTTTGGTGGTGTCGAGTGGAAGGAAGGAGTTCCTGACAGGCAATAATGTATGTTTATAAGAAACTAAGATGGTAATGGAATATAATTATTATAATGGTATGTGATAAGGAATACTTCAATGAAACAACAATTAGTTTTTTAATATTTATTATGTATCAAGACATCTCATCATTATCTAATATTAGCACATCATCAAGAAATGATGCTGGGGCTTCAATATTACTTTCATATCGAGCCCAACCAAGGTACCAGACTACAGTCATCACATGAGCGCAGCATCCAACAGTTCGCATTCTACATATGCAACTGCAATAGTAGCCTTCTATACTTGTTGCCCAATCGTTAGACTGTTGTGTATTTATTAACACATATGTGTAATATACTTTATTATTATAGTGGCGAGATTTGATTCTGCCTCTTATTAATATCCCCTCATGTGATGACAGTGTACCTGGCACCATGGTTTCAGTGCACAGTTCCACAACGAATGATCCATTCTGCCTTATATGTTCGCCATAATAACTTCTTGCCTGTTTTATTTGGTATATGCCTAAGGCGAACATAATAAGGTCAGACATGGTCATTCGTGGGAAAACTTCCAGCAGCGGGTGACTTTCATTAATGTTTATATAATTGGCTCGTCTTCTATTAACATTATTTGCAATAATATAACTACCCAGTGTGTTAGGCATATTCACCCGCTGCAGGGCTCGGTTTAATATTGCCCCAGCATCAGGACGGTCTACAAGGGTAGAGTGGAAAGCATTTAAAATGGCTGCACATATTTTAAAGTCATCCATTAAATGTGAACTTGAAACATTGAAATACTCATTTCTAAATATCTTAAATTGTAGTTTAAACCTTCCATTAACAACCTCCACAACCCATCTACACATTGTGACCAATCTACTTTGATGTGCTTTTACTGTAGTTAATTGGGTTTTCGTTGACTCCAGAGATTCGGGTTTATATATTTTATATATACCTTCTAATAAAGGTAAAGCATCCCGAAACCCTCTATCTAATATAAATATGTCACCAGGCATAAAATACTGCCTGTAGGGCCCATTTTCATTATTAAAAAGTAATTTCATTATATCAGCATCTGACATTGTTGCTGGATATGGACCGCATACGTCTAAAATGTGCCCATCACATGCAACTAACAAAAAAGGCTTAACAAGATTACGGTATTTGTGGAGGCTTTTGATATAAGTAATTGGATGACTTTTGGATGTATACATAAGTGCCATCAAATATAATTATTGGCCTCCTCTCTTCCCTGTCACCAAACAAACCATCTGGTATCATTAAGTTTTTACTAATTATATTTTCTCGTGGTATGTGTCCCAAACCTATATACTTAGGGACATACTGCATTTTTAAGGCTTCTCGTGCCTTTATTATCAGTCGTGTTACATGAGCTTTGCTCATTCGAAATACAGTAGCTAATCTCTCATGAGACTCGCCAGTTCTAGCCTTAACTAGATATAGCCCGAGGGCTGTTTTAGGTATTTTACAACTTTGTCTTAATTGAGGTATTTCATTTAAAATAGATGAAAACTGGACTTGGGATAAGCCTGTCCAGTATTTAAACATGTCACAGTCTATATTTTCTATATTTGCAAAATTAATGTGTAAGGTATCATTATTATGATTGATTGCCATCATATCTTCTATTTCGTTAACAGTGAATACATTGCTTAATAAGTCAGTATTTAATATATGGTCCCAATCATATGTTGTTTTGTGAACCATGCAAATCCGAGCATGTTCACATATATATATTTTATAATTGGATAAAATATTTTTCTTCAAATATCCTGGCACTGCAAGACGTTCTGTGTTTGTACATCTAGGTACAAAACAACTGGCACTGGATGTACCAATTTTATAATATGATCTAAGTTGTATATGCTGAATAGATGTATGACTATCCAAAGGTTGCTGGGGTCTCTCTTCAATGACTTGCAATTGTTCAGTTTCTTGAACAGCATCTTGTGATGAAACCCAACATTCATGACACACCAATGAGTGATTATTAATCTGCAAAAAGTGAAATTGTATTTAGTATACTGTCCAAATGTGACTGCCTCTGGGGTCTAGTAGTTAGCAAATGCATCTGGGTTGTCAACAAACACTTCCTGGTCTTTTGGAATTCTCAGTAGCAGTATGAAGTCTGAAAAAATGCCCAGTAATGGCTATAGACTAGCCTCCAGCTATATGGGATCTATATTCATATGGCAAGTATTGTTTCACACACCTCTCTAGGATGTATTCTTCTTTAAATTACATCTCTCATTTGATCTGTGCTGTTTGATAAGAGATGAGTCCTCCTGCCTACTGTTGAAGTAGAACATACAGTACATATGTTTCTGTGCACGTTAGGATTATTTGCTCTCTGCACATTTCTTCGAGCTGATACCCAACATGCAAAGCAAACTTGATCTCCTGGGAGAATCTATAACAATTAAAACAAATTATTTACATAATTAAAATGGCATTAGACATTATTTGTGTATCAAAATGTTAATTATTGCTCGAAATACACCTCTGCCTACCCCTTCAGGGATAAAAGGTTATGTTAAATGTGTAAAGTTATGTTAAATGGCACAACATTAAAAGCAAAAATATTAGTGTATAATCATAATACCTGTCTTGGAGCTATACGTGCACTGATTTCGTTCCGTATAGGACCATCAGATAGTGTATGTGTTCTTCTATTTGCCACAGAGCGCCTGCACCAAACACATGTATTTTCTGTTCGGTTTGCATCATTTGAGGATGCATTGATAAGTCCACAGACATATGCCCAGCATCTGTGACAAATACGGCCACCCTCTGGAACCTGTTATGTTTTATTCAAGTTATTAGTATTTACCTTTTGAGGCACAGTCTGAACTAATTCAGAAGGTAAATATTTATTTTGCAAAACATTTAGAAGCAAGTTTATTGAAGACACCTTTGTTTTAAGCATTTTATTATTGTGTTTGTAAAATATTACCTGTCTTGGAGCAATCCGGTTGGCAATTATATCTCTCTGGGGACCATTTGTTAATACATGAGCCCTCCTTCTCCTCAGTGATAAGAGGCACCAGATGCATACATTTCTATCATTTGAAACTCCAGGTTGTACTGTATCCTGGATCCCTTCAGCAATACTATGTGTGTTCGTAAGAACATTGGTAATTGTAGTGAAACATCCCTCACATAAAAGTGCATCAACTGTAATCTGTAAGATATTTTGGTTATGTCTTATCATTGCGAATATAATATTATTATACTATTGACAGAAGTACAGAAATACTTCGCATACATATTCTTACCTTATGAGTAAATTCTTGTTCAATAATCAGTGAAAGCTCAGGGCCTAAGTCTTCAACAAAGTAATGATCTTCGTTGCTGGTTATCTCTCGGTTGCACTTAATACAACCCATTGTATAAAAACTCTGTAATACACAGTAAGTGTTAGAAACCTTACCGTATAGTAAGTGTTACATTAACAGTAACTAAACAAGTTATGTTTTTACTTACGTTAGGAGTTGTAAAGATCGAAGTAATAAATCCAAATCGTTGAGTATGTGCAAGTACCGGCAAGCCAAGCCTAAGTTATCAAGTATGAGCAGATATCACAAAAACCGTTAAACAAAGCCAAAGTCGTTAGGAATCAAAACGGGTAAAACAAAATAACAACAGCGGAACAGAGCGGAAGACACGAAAATCTTAACTCACGCGCAACGCATTCAACGAAAGCGGACGTCACGGTCACACAGACACAATGCTATCAAGAATATTTCGTTCTGAAATGCACGGACCAGAAGGATTGTTGGTGTAAAAATTAATATACTTTTAATTATTATATGATGCGATTTTATCAATTATTCGTAGTTATTGGTATCGCACTCATAATATTCTGCCCTGAATACACTTTTCTATATTTTTTATGTTTGTTTTAATTATCTTATATTATTTCATCTTATACCATTTCTGAACGCATTACTTACATTTAATGCTACTATCTGTTGTACCGCCATATTGAATATGGCAATAATAGCAAAACTATTTTATTTTTCTAAGGTCTTATTATTAAATAAATTCTTGAAATAATATTTTACCGTGATTTCTGGTATTTTTATCCTTTTTTTGAGGTATGGTACAATTTGTAGCCAGAAATGGAACATCTCCTTTTATCGTAGTCTCGCGCGCCATCGATAGCTCATTTGGTATAGCGGTGGACTGTAGCTGTGTATATAATTGTCATATACGGTCGCTGGTTTAAATCCAGCTCGAAGGAATCTTTTTGTATGTGAATTTTGTGAGATTCATAAAATTCACATACAAAAAAAGATGAGAAAACGTTCTAGACAGGAAAATATAAGAAAAAAAATATTTAGATGGCCATTGTTTGCATAAATAAAAGGAAATCTACTAACTGCAATAATGTACATCATAAATTTCATCACAAAGAACAGTTAATCTTCATACGAAAGACACTCCGACAGCTCATTTAGCACGCTGCACACATTTCGTAAAATAATTACTAAACAGCATTACCGTGACACGGGCGGCAACAGTTCATCATGTCACTCGTAAAAAAGAACTGGAAAAAGTTCTTTTGGTAAGTCGCATTACGTAGTGTCACCGGAGACTCGTAGTGATATTCAACTTTCTCTGCGACGGCATCCAACTTCTCATGATCTATGATCCCCTGGTACAAGACCGTCGTATATTTTGCTCTGAAATACTCCCGGACCATTCGTTTTGTTCAATTTATGAGGTAGTAAGTAGTTATTGGTTAAGTTAGGCGATCACTAGGCCACATCTGTGGACTTCGTTTATTTTTAAGGTTTGTGTCGTTCGAATATGAATGTGAGACTGACTTCAATCTGTAGATTGAACATCAACATGTTAATAATACGTTATCTTGTCTCTTTTGAACTCTTTTTTTTAACTAAATGTTAACCTTGGTAAAAATCTCTTCTCAAGATTTTTCTGGTCGCAATCCTCCGAAACAACTCGATCCTATAGGTGTTGAACGCACAACACACAGTGCAATATTAAGTTGTAAGGCTATCGCGTAAACCAATACGCTATACGGCAGTCCGTGTGAACAGCAATAAAGATACACTTTTTTCGTACCTTTTGATATAATATCTGACTGCCTCCGCGGTCCAGTGGATAGCGTATGCTACTGCTGATTGGAGATCCTGGGTTCGATTCCCGGGTCGAGCAAAAGTGTTACTGGGTTTTTCCGAATTCTCAGTAGCAGCATGGAGTCTGGTGATGTGCCCGTTACGGCAATAGACTCGCCTCCTATTACGTGGGACGATGGGGCGATGTGGGAAAATGTGGGTGTAATGTTACTAATCACACTTTTGCCTACTCCTTCGGGGAAACAGGCGTGAGTCTATAAAAATTTTTTTTTTTTTTAATATAATATTCTACCACATACACACATCACCATCTAGTCCCAAATATAATTTTGTATTAATAAAATATACTTTTGCAATAGTAGTTCCGTATGCAGAGGTATACCTCTCTCTCTTCCGAATTAAATGTTGGCAAAAATTATAATTTTTGCCAACATTTAATTCGGAATGGATATAGAGAATTAAATTTTGCCGAAACATATTCGTGTTTTGAACATGGTTCGCGACCAACAACATTCACGATTGTACGATTAATAGCTATTGTTTCATATAGTGCAATAAAATGAAAAAAACCTAGCTAAACTAGTAACCGTTCGGAAAACTAAATGGATGTCCAAAATTGTGTCAAACCGATTTCTATCGTCAGATCTTTTTGTTTACAGGATATTTTTTTTAATTTTTTTATTTGATAACTGGCAAATAAATATTAAATTATTTGCCAGTTATCAAATAAAAAAGGTGCTTTTCTTTAAGAAAGGGGATAAAACCCTCTTAAAGAACTACAGACCCATCACACTTCTGAGCCACGTCTACAAGCTGTTTTCGAGGGTCATCACAAATCGTCTCGAGAGCAAGCTAGACGACTTCCAGCCTCCCGAACAAGCCGGTTTCCGTAAAGGCTATAGTACCATAGACCACATACATACGCTGCGGCAGGTTATACAGAAGTCCGAGGAGTATAACCAGCCCCTATGCTTGGCGTTTGTGGACTTTGAGAAAGCCTTCCATTCGATCGAAACCTGGGCGGTGCTGCAGTCTCTCCAACGGTGCCGGATTGACTACCGATATGTCGAAATGCTGAAGTATTTGTATGAAAACGCCACTATGTCAGTCCGCCTCCAGGACCAGAGTTCGAAACCTATTCAACTCCAGCGAGGAGTGAGACAGGGGGATGTCATATCCCCGAAACTGTTTACCACTGCGCTGGAGGATGTTTTCAAGCTTCTGGACTGGAATGGACTCGGCATCAACATCAACGGCGAGTACATCACTCACCTTCGATTCGCAGACGATATCGTAGTCATGGCTGAGACCATGGAAGACCTAGGCACAATGCTCGATGGCCTCTGTAGAGTCTCCCAACAAGTAGGTCTTAAGATGAACATGGACAAGACGAAAATCATGTCGAACGTCCATGTTGTACCTGCTCCTATTCAGGTTGGGAACTCTACGCTCGAAGTTGTCGACAAGTATATCTACCTGGGACAAGTAGTCCAATTAGGTAGGTCCAACTTCGAGAAGGAGGTCAATCGTCGAATCCAACTCGGTTGGGCAGCGTTCGGGAAGCTACGACATATCTTCTCGTCCGATATCCCGCAATGTCTCAAGACGAAAGTCTTTGACCAGTTTGTGTTGCCAGTGATGACTTACGGATCAGAGACGTGGTCGCTCACTATGGGCCTTATCAGAAGGCTCAAGGTCACTCAGAGGGCGATGGAGAGATCTATGCTTGGAGTTTCCCTGCGAGATCGAATCAGAAATGAGGAGATCCGCCGTAGAACCAAAGTCGCCGACATAGCTCTCCGGATAGCCAAGCTGAAGTGGCAGTGGGCAGGGCACATAGCTCGAAGAACCGATGGCCGTTGGGGCAGAAAGGTTCTGGAGTGGCGGCCACGTACCGGACGACGCAGCAGAGGTAGGCCCCCCGCAAGGTGGACCGACGATCTCGTCAAGATCGCGGGAGGCGGTTGGATGCGGGCGGCTCAAGACCGGTATGTGTGGAGAACCTTGGGGGAGGCCTATGTCCAGCAGTGGACGTCGTTTGGCTGATATGATGATGATGAAATAAAAAAATACATTTTAATTACGTTGTAAAATGTTGTGGATGCATGTTTATATCTTGAGAACGGTTTGATATGTAATCAATTATTTTTCTATTTCACATCTTTGTGACCCAATTTTACCTGACTTTTATTCGCGACGTTTATTTAGTTAACAAAGATACGTATATTTAGCTATGGAAGACATATTAATATAACGAATATTATAGCAATTTCAGTTACAATTATTTGTTGTTTTCAACTATTATTTAACAAGCGTAACGTTTCAAATTAGGGATATTGCATTAATACTGGGTTTGTATTTTTGTATGGCTTGTGCTACAGCTGCTGTTTCTCAAATTGTATGATGAAAATTCGTTCTTCGATATGAAAGTTATGACAGAATTATCATCATAGAAACGGACCGACAAACGCTCATAAACAACTTTGGACAAAAATAGACGGCAGTTTGATGGCTACCATTTGATTCATAAATAATGCCACAGTTTCACTTCCACTGTATACTTATAAACGTAGACATATCTGCAACATACATCAGCCCAAAACCAACCGCGATAGTAAACATTACGGCATCCCGTCATCCCTTATAATGTAAGAAAACGGTTAAGTCAAACAACACGTAGACTAACCCAAATTCCTTAATCATACCTAGATATGCATATACATATGTATGCAAATGTATTGACAGGAATAATGCAGGCCTTATGTCACGTATATCGTCGAAAACACGTCTCAAGATATTCAGAGGAAAAACGCTGCCGTTTACCTGAGCTAAAAAGAGATCTTTCACGGACTGTTTTTTTCTATGTTAATAGGCGGCAAACGAGCAGACGGATTGCCTAATGGTAAGCAATTACCACCGCCCATGGACACAAGCAACACCACAGGAGTCACAAGTGCGTTGCCGCCCCTTGGGGTTCGGAAAAGGGATAGGACGAGGAATGGGATGAGGGAGAAGGAATAGGGGATAGGGCCTCCGGCACTCTCACTCACCGAACGAAACGCAACAGTTTAGGTACTGTTACTTTATGTCGATTTTCTGGCCCATTCATGCTAAAGTCAGCAAGGCTCTATTACCTTGACAACTGATGTATAAAATATACTCAAATTTCCTTTTCCGTATACGCTTCTCCACAAGTCATGGTTTATTTGTAAGATAAGTAAGTAAGCAACTAGGAAATGTGTAAAAAATATTTGATCTCTATTACACTATTACTATCATCTTATTACTCATCGATAAAAGTTTCAACTTGCGCAGATAATTTCAATATCTTGATACAGTTTTTTTTTTTGCATTTTAGCTTTTTTTTGCCAGATCGCAGTCAAACTAAGATAAGATGCCACAACACAGGGAATCCTAATGTGGCGTCTAGGGGATGGAACCTATGTAAAATTGTAATTGTGTATCTCTAAGACAGAAAAAAGAGTATAAACAAATTTTGAACCAGGTTTACTGTATTTAACGGAAAAGTAAATTGACATAACATCATCAATGTTACATTAAAATAAAATATTTCACATTCATACAAATTTTAAAGGCAGATAATAAAAACACACACACAATAAAAATAAAAACAGAGAGGATTAGGTGGCAAGCCCCACGTCGATGCCGACCAATATCAGTCATCCTGTGACTGAAACTAGTAATGCACAACCGAAACGACGCGTAAATAAAACGGTATTCCTCCTTAATCTTCAATAACCTAAATAACAAAAGTAGGTCTGTGTAATCGTATAGTATTTATTTATTTATTCTTAAACGTTTCTTAAACACACAGTAGGTATACAGGCGGACTAAATACCATAGGCCTCTTTTCCCATTCTACCTCGGTTTATATCGGTTTAGAAATTATTTCAGCACCAAGACGTTTTCAAAAATAAGCGGTAAAAGGATCAGATTACTGTACAATAGAGTAATACTACAATACTGTGCTTTTTTCATAAAATATTTCTTTTTTGTAATGTTGGTTTCGCCTAGTAGAATTAAATATTCATAACTAATGACGTCATCAACCAAAATACTCATGAAAATATAATTAAACTACGTAATTAGTCTGTTTCATTACCTGTATTTTCGCATATAATAGGCGATTAGCGGCTTGTGTCGGATGTCAATGTTATTTGAGGTTTAACCGCGTTATATTATGAATAGGTATGAGTACTTTTGATAAATTATTATTTATTCATTTTACTCGTCAAAATTGATTTGGTTGTCATTCAACTTGATTACTATTTACTACTAAAACTGTAACGAAATAAAATCATCATCAATTAATTTGTTGCATTTGATGCCAGTTCATTTATTATTTATTCAACAATTTATTCTGAGAAATTGAAATTGTGGCGACTGACTTTTGATACTTTTTTGGGTTCACTAAATTGTAGAAATTAATACTTTTCGCTACAAAATTATTGGTGTCTTTAATATACACAAAGCTAGATACAGTTTGATGCTATTGTCGGTAGGAATGTGTCCTTGACTAAAGTGACGAGTGGAGCAGCAGCAACTGCGGAGTGTTTAGCGATTGACAACCACCATGTCCGTGCGGTCAAAGTGAGAATTTAATAACTGTTCTCCGCATAAATGTACATTATTATTTAAGTACCAGTAATAATAACGCTCAGAATTTTTGGAGGAAAGGTAATTTAGACCAAAGTACAGCTTTTCAATCGACTAAAACTCTAAAGCACTCGATTAAAAAATTTCACAAGCTCTAAAAGCTTGTTTAAGTTGAAGTATGTTTGTGGTAATAAAATACAAAACATCATTCTATGTGAAAATATTTGAAGAATAGAGAAACTGAACTTTTCACTGAAGATATTGAATATTTATTCGAGTTCAATATTATTACTAAATGAGAAATATATTACAATTGAAGTTTTTTATCTTCTAAGCCTCTCTTTTCAGAGAAAAATTTAAAATTTTCAAAATTGGCCTCCATTTATTTTAGATCCTATAATGTCCTACAACTCAATTATTAAAAAAGTTAAGAACCTTATAAAGTAAGCTTCAAGGCACTTCAATTCAGTCAACCACCGCAAAAACAATATTATCATCAGAGGGAATACATAAATACATAATTATGGTTTTTACCCTAAAACGCGAACGTAAACGCAACGTTGATTTCCCAGGAATAATATAAATTTGACCGTAGCTGTTTTTGGAGCAGTGTGGTGAAAAGTGAGCATATATCAAGTGTCGTGAGGTTTTTATCGCTTTCTAAATACCGGAGGGCCCGTAGATAAATGCTCTTGGTAAACAAATCGTTTATCTTTTGAACCGTAATGAGTCATGGCCCCTTTCTTTATAGCTTTACATGGACTTTACGAATGTGTGAAATGAAAACATTGTGCATGTCGTTCTTGTGACTCTGTGTTTTATGTTTATTGGCTTGGTTCGGTTAACTATACTGCAATCTTCTTATATAGTTTTTGATTTGAAATATTTTATGACTGAATACATGAGTTCTGAATGTTAAGGTAGAATGCGCAAAGTTTGAAAATTCGTAACGTATTCGTATCGTTGCAAAATGTTTATTATTTAAATGGTACATTTTTGCACGCATTAGAGAATCTGAGAATAGTCAGTCTAATATTAGCACTTAGCAAAGCCAGCACACACCAGAACGTGTGCTGGCTTTGCTCAGGGCTCATATTTAACGCCAATATAATTACATATATATCTTTGTACTATTTAGAAGTCAACTAATCGTTTTGGCACCGATCACTCAAACATGATTTTAATGTATGTAAATCATTTATAAAACCATTAGAAGACGCCCGCTGCAACGCCCGCTTAATTGTTATTTAACTGTTTCTGCCCGATCTGGTAGGCAGTTCGGGAAATCCCATCTTAGTGCACCCCTACGGTGTTCATGTAATACAAATTTTAGGTTTCTACGTGCTATGGTTTTGGTTGTACGTTGTCTGTCAGTCAGTCAGTAACGCAAAAATGTTATATATACAGATACAGATATCCACGTTTGTAGGATACCCAGTTAAAGGCCTATTCAAACCTGAGCGATATTCGCTGCCGCTGTGGGTAGAGGTACATACCGCGCGTGTTTCGCTCAGGTATTTAGTACCAAGTACCGCGGCTAGAGCGACCTGAGCGATATTCGCTGCCGCTGTGGGTAGAGGTACATACCGCGCGTGTTTCGCTCAGGTATTTAGTACTAAGTACCGCGGCTAGAGCGACCTGAGCAATATTCGCTGCCGCTGTGGGTAGAGGTACATACCGCGCGGGTTTCGCTCAGGTATTTGGTATCAAGTACCGCGGCTAGTTCTTACCTCTCTGAGCGAAACTCGACTACCGCGCGTTATTTTACCCACATGGATAGCGAATACCGCTTAGGTCTGAACAGTAATATTACCGCATACCCACGGGGTTTTCTCTGCTGCAGACGGTAGCGAATACCGCTTAGGTCTGAAGAGGCCTTTAGTAAAGACTCATTATTTACCCAGAGATGAGCATCAACTTAAAAGAAATGGCTTGGTACCACACTACAAGATTATTCACTACTAGCTGGTACCCGCGGCTTCGCACGCAGATAAAAGTAACATTTTATAATTTTCTCTGCCAAATTTAATCTTTATACGGCCGGCGATATACCAGATCTCATGACGACTGACTCTTTGCTTTTATACATTATTACACATAGATAGGTATCATGACAACAGTATC
The DNA here is from genome assembly GCA_944739405.2 of Euclidia mi. NCBI lineage: Eukaryota > Metazoa > Arthropoda > Insecta > Lepidoptera > Erebidae > Euclidia > Euclidia mi. The sequence goes on along the minus strand of OX123183.2, from coordinate 35,793,490 downwards.
AGTCAAATTGTAGCCTATATGTAGCGCTATAAAGTTCTCTACTTTCCAGTGAAAGTCTCATTTGAATCGGTTTAGCCATTCCAGAGTTTACCCCGGACAATCTGAAAGACAGACAGACAGACGTGTAACTATATGCACTTGAAAAAATATAGTTATTTTGAAATCACAGACAGACACTTCAATTTTATATATATGTATAGATGTATACATATACATGAGTGGAAGAAGTAAAGACTCGGTATCGCTACAACGGCGCCACCTACCGGATGAAATTGTAGCATATATGTGGCGCTATAAAGTAGCCTACCTTCCAGTAAAAGTCTCATTTAAATCGGTTCAGCCATTCCAGAGATTACCCCGGACAAAAAGAAAGACAAACTGATAGACAGACACACAGACAAACATAAATGTTTAAAAGGGTTGTTTAGGACTTAGAATCGTGTACTATATGCACTTGAAAAAACATAGTTATTTTGAAATCACAGACAGACACTTCAATTTTATTTATATGTATAGATAACTAGATGTTTTCGAACAGATAGCTAACTATTTCAAAGTTTTCAAGTTCTGCCAATCAACAGCGCAAGAATAATTTACAAATTTGTACCACGTAGCAACTTGCATCAAGGGCTTAAACAAGTCTCATCGGGCTTTATCTAAGGCTGCGGGTACATTTGTCTTTATTAGCGTACAGCCTCCGAGTCATTGATCCGGGAGTTCGGTAAGCCACCTGACACAGCCGACCCACGAACAATGTTTTTTCAACGCGCTGAGTTTGGTTAATGTTTAACGAGGGATTTTTAATTATTGTGCCAAGTTGCTGGCTAAGTGTGAAATACGTTAATACGTACGTAACGCTATCTTGAAATGTACAAATATATTCAAATTACAATTGTTACATATGTATTATTATGATTGAATAACCTTATTACTAATATTTATCCTATTATTTATTTTTCTTTAAAGACGCAGCACTAGGAATCAATTCTGTGTCACGGCAGGCATTACAAATTTATTCTAAGCAACGAAACACAAAAAACACCAGACTCGAAAAACAGCAATTTGTGAATCACACATTATCTGTATGGATCGAACTAACGACACTCGGCGCAGGCTAAAAACAAATTAATTTGTTTGTGGAGCCAGTCTCAGATTATTATGAGGATAGCAAGGTGTTGTTCATCACACCTCCACCACCACCGCAATAATAATTTGTGTGTGTTACTATAATATCAGCACTGAAGGCAACAACATCCTAGTAAATATGTATATAATAATACCAACAGACTGCTATGAACGGATTGGGAGGGAGTGGGTTTAAACCAAAGGAGCATACCATTGACTTATCGAAGTTAAGTGGATTCTTAATTCGTTTCGTTCCTCGGAGAGCACGTTAAGTCATAGGTCCTAGCTGTCTTAAAGATCTTTGACAGTCGTTATAAGGTGTCAGTAACTCTGACTAAACGGATACTGGTATAAATAATGGAATATTGCTATCCCTTTGTTTTGGGTTGCGGAGGTCAGACAGGAGGTCGGGAAAAAGCCAATATTCAGTCAAATCTGTTTAAACTAGTAAGCGGAGCTTGGGCTGCAACTGAGGTAATGCTAGGGAGATGTCTATTATATCATCACCGTATATACTCTGCCAAACTGCTAGGCACGGGCCTCTTCTCTCTAAGAGAAGGGCTAGGCCACGTTAGCCAAGTGCGATACATCAGACTTTAAATGTCTTTCAAGAACATTATCGAGAATATCTCCTACAAGAACTACAAGTTACGTCACGGCTTTTGCCTTCATCGTTTATCAAGTGAAAATTAACAATTTAATACGCAAATAACATTGAATACCCAGTGGTGTACAAAACTTGTAATCAGCTCAATTATATTATTTACTAATAAATATAATTGATTGGTACTCTGTTATTGAATAACTAAACTAGAATTTATGTGTAAAAAAACTCAAAATGATCGGCAAATTCATGAAAATTCTTCCGGAAAATTCGACCACACAAACACAAAATAACATGTTTATTTTCGTAGAAATATACTTTTTTTGAACATTCGGAAAGTAACACATTTAAATATATTTAATTTATTATAAAAAAATATTTATATTAAAAATATAAATTAAAATACATAGTAGCATAAATGAGCATTGAAAAAATATTGCCGCTCAAAAATTATGAAAGTTCACTAAAGCATAAAATCTAAAACACAACTGTTTGAAACAAAGGTTATGAAGCCCTGTTAGGGTGTTTACAAATAGTCTAACTTCTAGTGGCACCAACTATAGATAGTATTTTATAGGACATTCTGGTTTGGTAGGTAACTATTTCTTGATATGATAAAAATTGTATACAAAATTTGAACATTTTCTAGTGCTTACTAAACGTGCGTAGGACAAAAACCCCTCTCTGCTGGTAATGCCTCGTGCCAAAACTAGTCTGCTACGTATAATCGCGTACCGACCGAAGCGTACCGTACATTGTTTCATACGCAATTTGCATACTTAAATTGGCAAAGTTATTTTCTTATTTGAATTTACGCACATACTGCTAAAGTTTGACGCTGGGAAAATAACACCTCAAGAATTTCCAGCCAGCGCGCCGATGGCAGTTAATATAAAATGCGTGATTGTGTGAACGAAAATACGTGCTTCGGGAGTCGTGTAAACGAGGTTTTTACGAGAGATACCTTATTCAAAAACCTATATTAATTCAGAGCGGATCTCATTATACCTTTGCGAAATTAAATCGGAGGCGTGTGATCATTCGTGCGACCGGTTTCAACCATGGTTATACGCGTAATGAGATGGAGTTTGCTTTACTCTCTATCCGAACATTTTTGTGTTTATTTTCAACAGCGGTGACTTAAACGCAACCATAAAGAGATTTCACACGATTTGAACACAATCTATTTTTGCTATAAAAAATTAATAGTACCGTACTTTCTTGTTGTAACAAATTGAATTTGTGGCGAAGTTAGGCTTATGAAATATTTATTTTTTTCTGAAAATCGATGTTGTGCTCTCAGATCTAATAGTTTTTATTTGCATCGAAGACAATGAAAAGTATCGTTCAGCGGATCGTACGAACATTAGCAAACTATTTTCGTTTTCTGACGTAAATCTCTTTTCTAGAATTTCTTTACTGCACAGGTGTTTCTCTCGTTTAATTTCACAAATTAAAAGAAATAGAGTAAGATCCCAGAGCCGCCAGACCTACGTCATTTTAGCAAAGCTGAAATTTTGAGGATTATTAGTATACAATCTTGTTAAGAGGTATGCCGACCCACTAACTTGAATGCTGGGCCATTTCACAGGTAGCGCGAAGTAAAGGTACCAAAAAAACATACTTACTTACGTTAATGTATCAAAGTAAGTATTCAAATATGTGTTTAAAAATACTGTCTAAAATTGAAATTCATTATTGCCGGACACTTTCCATGGGCCATTACTTCTGCCAGACGCCTTGAAAGTTACTTAAAAATTATGTAAACTACGTTATTTTAGCAAAGCTAAATTTGATATATATTATTTATGGTACTATTTTAAGACCCTTTGTACGCAGCCAGACCAATCCTTAGGGCCATTCGTCTAGCCAGACACCATGAAACTTTCCCTGTGAGTGCGAGCGTGCGGCCATTATTCATACGCTTGAATGCGTGTGAGTACACTACATTGTCCCAAAAGACTGTAGAAATATTATTTTGGGTATTATAACAAGAATAAAAGTGTAAAATATATTTTTCACAAAAAATATATTTGTAGCGGCAAGCTACATAACGCATAGTAGTGTGTCTTAGTAGTTCCGTCGTCATTGGGTAGATGGCGCTGTGATATGTGTTATGTAGCTTGCCGCTACAAATATATTTTTTGTGAAAAATATATTTTACACTTTTATTCTTGTATTAATACCCAAAATAATATTCCTACAGTCTTTTGGGACAATAAAGTGTACTCACACGCATTCATGCGTATGAATAATGGCCGCACGCTCGCACTCACAGGGAAAGTTTCATGGTGTCTGGCTAAACAAATGGCCCTTCGGATTGGTCTGGCTGCTTAGGAAGGGTCTTAAAATAGTATCTTAAGTAACATATATCAAATTTAGCTTTTATAAGTAACTTGCAAGGCGTCTGGCAGAAGTAATGGCCCACGGAAAGTGTCTGGCAATAATGAATTTCAATTTTAGACAGTATTTTTAAACACATATTTGAATACCAGCTTTCATACTTTAACGTAAGTAAGTATGTTTTTTTGGTACCTTTACTTCGCGCTACCTGTGAAATGGCCCGGCTTTCAAGCTAGTGGGTCGGCATACTTCTTAACAAGATTTTATACTAATAATCCACAAAATATCAGTTTTGCTAAAATGACGTAGGTCTGGCGGCTCTGGGATCTTGGACTAAAAGGCTTTTTTCATATATGTCTATTTTCAGGCTTTAATTGTCATTTATCTCGCATGAGTGATTAGATTAGTCACTTAACTCACATCTTATATTATAAAAAGATTTGTCGTGAGTAAAGTTAAGCTCGGAGCTACGAATACGTTGAATTAGTAAAGCACAATATAAAGCTTTACATTTATGTTTATTTAGTACTTTTTCGTTTTTTACGCAAATGATTCGGTTTTCATTAGGGCAGCGATAGCCTAGTGGATATACCAACAGACTGCTATGCAGAAGGTTTTGAGTTCGGATCCACGGCGCGCACCACTGACTTTTCGAAGTTAAGTGCGTATGAAATTGTTAATTGCCCTGTGCCTCTGAGAGCACGTTAAACCACCGGTCCCGGCTGTCATGAAGATCTTTAACAGTCGTAAAGGCGAGTCATTACCCTCAAATAAAGTGATACTGGACTAAATCATGGAATATGGCAATCCCTTTAGGTTGCGGAGGTGAGACGACAGTCGCTTCGTAGAAAAGCTGATATTCTGTCAAATCTGGTTGAATTACTAAGCGGACCCCGGGCTTCAAGGCGTGTAAGTCTTGGATGCAAACGGTATAACGCTAGAACGATGACGATGTTGGTTTTGATTAAACTTATTAGTTTTACATTTATTTTCAAAAATAAAAGCCAAGTACTGGCTAAAACTTTCGCGATTTGTGCTCATTCTTATAGAGAAACATACATACATTACTACATAGACTCACGCCTGTTTCCCGGAGGGGTAGGCAGAGACTACGGAACGCCATTTGCAACGATCCTGACATAGATATGTCAGGATCGTTGCAAATGGCGTTCTCGTTCTCTTGCTTCATTCACTCCCATCAAATTTCTCATGCGTGCTCTTCGGTTAAGGGTACTTCTAACCTGTCCTTTTTTTAGGATGTCTCCAATCTGGTCAGAGAACGTCCGTCTAGGTCTTCCCCTTCCTCCTGTCCCATTCACACTTGACTTATATAACTTCTTGGTCAGTCTTTCATCCTAGGGATATAGAGAAAAGAAAAGACATTTTACATTTATTTTGACCCTACGCGTCGTTTCGGGTTCGAATACACCACCAACCGTGGTCGAAGCTGATTAAATATAATATGCATCTTTTTAAAGAAGCACTTATTTCGGCAACTACCTTGGCCTTCGCAATTGCTTATATTACTTTGCTTGGCACTTTCGGTATTTGTCTACATGAGACTCACCAGAATACCTGCACGTGCATACTTGATCACTTTGTCCGATAGTAAGCAATGTATTGTGTTATTTAACCAACTACACGTGTTATTGCTGAACAAAAGCGAGATGTTTGGTATAGAGAAACTTTAAAGTAACTTTTTACAAACCCAGTAATCCACTTTTCAGCTGATGCTTTGCTATCAACATGCTCTGAATGGTGTCCGATCATTTGACAAAAAACAAATGAAAAATTTTCATTTGACAAATAACATTTGACAAAATTATATTTGATAAATTTATTATTTTACAAGCTATCTTTTAATAAACTACTCATTAGACAATATATTTACTACAAAAAAGTTATTATGCTAAAACATTAATTTACGAATTGATTATTTCTTTAAACATGTTATTTGGCAAAACAACGTAAAGCATAAATTCATTGGACAAAATGCCTTGCTTGGTTAATAGTTTAGTAACTAAAATCTACGTTAAAACAACAATCTTTGTGTAGGGTCAACTGAAACAATGACTGGTTAGGTTAGGCTAGAACTGCGACCACAACGCACGAGCCGAGCGAGCGTAGCGAGCGTGCCGCGGCAGCGGCCGGCGATTGCCAGAACCGAATTCTACTTATTTTGCTTAATTCAGGCAGTGCGTATTTTTTTAAAGACTTAAGTTTCTTTGTAATTAGTATTAATACAAAATGATTACTTGCCTATAAATAATCTGTCCAAGAAGAAAATTGCAACCATGCAATTAAATATTTTCAAAATTTCGCGTAAGTATTGGTTAGAAATTAGTTATTTTTAAAAACTAATAATTTATCTTCTAACTTTTTGTACAATCACCAATTTGGCAAACGAATTATTTAGTCAAATGATTATTTTTAAAATACCTAATTATTTAACATTTTAATAATTTTCCAAATAAAATATTTGCGAAACCTGTATTATGTCAAATGATTGTTTTTAAAGTAATATGTTTGCGAAATGAAAGTTTGTCAAATGATTATTTTTTCAAACGTTGTTTGTAAAATGATCTTTTGTCATACGTTTTTTGTCAAACAATAGTAAACCGCTCTGAATACTATCTACATATTAAAAGAATTTGTGTTTTATAATTCGAGTCGGCCAGCCCGTTCTACCCAACCGATTTGCATGTTTTTTTTTTTTTATATGAAACCTGTCGCTGCATAGATTTGTCATCAAGCATTAGAAATTACCTGACTTGCACATTCATCAAGTTATATGCAAAAACAGTTTTCTCCCATACATTTTTTACGTTTTCGTAGCCGTAATCAAAGACTTTCTGCTTCTATATATCTGGTTCTTATTGAGGTAGGCGTTTCGTTATAGACCTATAACACGCGCTGTAAAAAGTTCTTTCATTTGATGGTATGCTCATTTAAATTCGGTAAGTTTGGAGGAAGATAGGTGTGGACATTGAACTTATTTTTCAATATTTTCTTATAAATTTCGTAAGATTCCATTGCTTTCCCTCCACATGGACAGTTCTAAATTCAAAAATATTTTTATGGCATCTAATAAGTTCCTTGCGGTAACTGCCAAGAAAAACCGTATTACTTTCATACGGGTGTGAATGTGGTGGTGTGTAAAATTATACCAGATATTGGTAAAATTCTCACTATAGTGAATTATCGCTGATCGCAGGTAATATTCCCCGAATGTTACCAGTTAACCCTTAATGTTGGGTGAACTGATCTCTGATGTTGAGGAATTTTCCCGCTTTTTTGTATCGCAATGAAATCCAGTTACGGACTGTCCCTCAAAGGGACCCCTCCGCCAACTCTGTACCGAGTTTGGGGTAGGTGGAGCGGGGTTGTGTGGCTCGGCTCTCCCCCCTAGATGTTCGGGGGTGCATACCCACTAAAACTCCGCGGTGTTCCTCTATCGACCCTTATGACGGGGTCGCGGTAACGACGTCAGTATACCCGCGACCCGAGGAATTTTCCCCAAATGTAGTGAAATTTCCGAAAATTTCTTGGCGTGGTGTTTTGTTGGGAAAATCAGCTCTACAGACGGGTAAATTAAGTTTTATGTTAGGAGAAATTTTGTGTTTTTAAATTACGGACTTTCTTCGGGTATCTTATTTTTTTTTTATGTGGAACATATTACACCGGTTCATAGTACTATAAATTGTTATATTATTATATTAGAAGTGGTAGTTATGGTAGAAATTGTAGCTTTGGTAAGAATAGTAGTTTTGAGAGAAAAGGTACTTTTGACAGCACCGGCGGTTTTGGTAGAAATGGTAATTTTGAAAAAATTGTAGATATGATAGTGTTATCATACAATATTATTTAGCGGGTCTTAGTCGCGATAATTTACTTATTTGCAACAACCGTTGCAAGCCGGTAGAAACGTAGGAGAATAACCGAGGTATTTATGCCTTTAAATAAGTAAATTATCGCGACTAAGACCCGCTAAATAATATTGTATGATGTATACAAATCGAAAAAGTTTAAAATCGGTTATGATAGTGTTAGTACGAATAGTAGTTTTGGTACAAATAGTAGATTTGATAGGAATAGTATTTTCGGTAAGCATAGTAGTTTTGGTAGAAATTGTATTTTTGGCATATATGGTAGTTTTCATACATACATATCGAATTGATATCCTCGTATTTTGAAGTCGTTAATAAGAGCTATATTTCAGTTATACATATTATATATATATATATATATATATATATATATATATATATATATATATATATATATATATATATATATATATATATATATGTATGTAAACGACTGTTTGCGGACTTGGTTGATCACGCGGTATTGCCGTTCCTTACTTGATCCACCTTTGCAGTCGAATAACATTTGCTCTATGGAATATATTTTTGATTTTTTCACAATGTTGCCATTAATGGCAAGACGTTTCCAAACATATTCAATAAAATTTAGATGTATTCGTGATGAATTTGGCTGAAGTTCCGAACAAAACTGGATCCGTAACGGCAATATATCTCAGACCGACGTCAACTTTTTGGCTCCGAATTATATGCCATGCGTGCGTCTTTATTTGAATCCAGGCGTGACAATTATAAATATGTGGCTCCAGGGACAAGTTACTTCAGTATTTGCTCCGTGTAATAATAATAATATATGATATAACTATTTTATACATTCTTACCAGCACTATAATGATCCTATTTCTACTTGATAATTTAAATACTATTTAAGTCCGATATTTTTTCATTTTTTGTATACTATTTGGCTCCATTTATACTGTATAAAAATTATGCCAAATCATCACCATCCTCCAAGCGTTATGCCAGTTGCATCCAGGCCTTCGCCTTGGAGCCCGGGCTCCGCTTTCTAGTCTAACCAGATTTGACAGAATATTACCCTTTCCACAGAGCGACTGCCGTCTGACCTCCGCAACCCGAAGAGATAGCCATATTCTATGTTTTAGACCACAGTCAGGATGTTCGCGGGTACTAATTCCTCGTAACGACTGTCAAGTATCTTTATGATGACAGCTGGGACCGACGACTTAACGTGCTCTCCGAGGCACGGAGGGTGTGACTTTTTGTGGCCGGTCACCCATCCATAAACCAGACGGCTTAACCTTGCGTATCGATAGATTCGAGCGGTCGCCACTTTGCCACGGGCCGATCACTTTATACGCCACATGTACGTACTTATTTGAATCCAAATTCTATAACAATATATTATATTAGATCTGCTGGTTAATATTATGTGGCGCCACGATTATATTACTTGAGTATTTTTGTTTGAATATTCTTGCTTACTATTTAACGCATAATTGTATACCATAATCTGTATATTTTATTTGGCTGCTTTAAGACATACATATACCCGTCAATCAATACTTAATGGTTTCACATTACAATTAATTAAATTTTAGTTTTCCATTCATAAGATCATCCATTGAATTTATATTCATTACGTCCATACATTGTCAAATCCGAAAGCATACTTGATCCGTTTTAAATATTATGAATTGATACTGATAATCTTATGCACACAAGTTTATGGATATTATGTGGCTACATTACTATACACGCCGCGCCATATCTGCGTGCTTATATGAATTTGGATCGTTTGGTCGCTTGGTCGTTTTTCTATGATGAAATATCATCAATTCATCAACTTATCGGCCAAACGACGTCCTCAGGCCTCCCTCAAGGTTCTCCACACATACCGGTCTTGAGCCGCCCGCATCCAACCGCTTGCTGTGTTCTTAATGAGATCGTCGATCCACCTTGCGGGGTACTTTCCTCTGCGGCGTCATCCGGTATGTGGCCACCAATTCAAAACCTTTCTACCTCCACGGCCTCAACTTCGAGATATTATTATGTGCCCTGACCACTGCCACTTCAGCTTGACTATCCGGAGAGCTATGTCTTTGGTTCTCCTGCGGATCTCCTCATTTCTGATTCGATCTCGCACAGGAAACCTGCAAGAATTGCACTCTCCATCGCCCGCTGAGTGACTTTGCGCCTTCGGATAAGGCCCATACATATTTAATATCATTAGATGAAATCCTTATCTATTTTCCATACATAAGTTGATCGAGAGGATTTATATTTATTATAACCAAGCATTGTTAGATCCACGAGTGAAATTATAGCAGCCATGGAGTTATTTACTAGCATTATTTTATTTATTTATCTCTGACTAGAGGACGCCAGCAGCTACGCCCGCATTTTTTTTTAAATTTACCCGTTTTGGCCGATCCCGTGTGCATTTCGGGAAATCCTTTCTTAGTGCACCCTTACGGTCCCCAAGGACCATACAAGCCAAATTTCAGCTTCCTGCGCCCAATAGTTTCGGCTGTAGCGTGTCTGTCAGACAGTCAGTAACGCAAGGATTTTATATATTAAGATTACATGCTGCATCGTATTACTTATTTGAATCCAGTAAACTTATATAAAAACAAATCAATGTGTTGTGGCTCCACGTTCTACTTTTCATGCCATATCTGTAAACTTCTTTAAATCCAGTCATAATACTACCAGCTAACTAACCGATCAATACTATGAAGCTCCAGGATTAAGTTCATTAATTGCATGATTATTAGTAGTATGGTAAACTATTTTCTATTTAAAACTATTATTACAATTATACTCTAAATTATATGCCACATTCTGTTTACTTAATTGGCTCCAGTAAAAGGTCATACAATACATTTGCTCATGAGGACTACGCAGCTCTAGAACGATATGAATGAAGTATTCCTTTTTTATACTACAAGGGTGGCAAATGCGCCTGCCTGATGGTAAGCGGCTAACCGTTGCCCATAGAAGCCAGCCACCGAAAAACGTGGCCCGACACGCACTTGGCCTCTTTTATATAGTAGAGGTGGCAAACGAGCTACTGTCTGCCCGCCTGATAGTAAGCAGCTAATCATAGCCATGTAATACTAATAATGCCAACTAGACATTATAAGCGCGTTGTTTTATCTACTACTGTCCCATTACCAAAACCACCATGTGGAGAGGCTTAAGTCCTGTAGTGGACTGCAAAAGGCATCATCAATGTATTGTGACCACCTTCCTACACAATCAAATCAACATTTAGACACCAAAGAAGTTTATATACAATAGCGGGCATTGTAGTAATAATAAAGCACCTATTACCAATCAACATTCTCAGAACGTTATTCCGGTAATACGGTAATTTTGGCTGACTTCTATTACCGTTTTCTACTAAAAATCAATTTCTTAATAAATTAACAAACCTACCATTTCTACAATTTGTGTCATTAATAACATTTCTACCAAAACTACAATTTATACTTAATCTACCATTATCTCAAACCAACCATTAGTACCATAACAACTATTCTACCAAAACTACTATTCATACAAAAACAACCATATCTTCCAAAACTACCATTTCTTTCAAGGTATTCATTTTCTACCACAGATTCTGCCAAATTTTCTACCAAAGCTACAAGTTCTGCCAGTCGCAATTTACTACCAAATACTTAATTCCTATCACTTTTAAATAAAGATTTGGTAAAAATTTCGAAATACGTTGGCGTTTTTAGGGGTTGTGAGTGATTATGAGGGAGAGGGGGAGGTCTTGGAACCCCCCTTCACCATTGTTACTTGCCGGAAACACTAGGTTTCCTCTGAAAAAAAAATCTCCAAACATCGGTGTGTATGGCACTGCCAACTTCCACATTCTTCACACTAGTTTAATAAACTAAGGTTGACGGAGCCCTGCTTCGCAGGGCTCCTATTTTCAGATTAAGGGTCAAAAGAGAACCTAACATAACCTATTTAGTTACTTATTACAGTCGCACCTAACCCTAGGCACTCGAAAGCAATGACGCACAAATTTGACATTAGCTGTCAATGTTATCATTCCAAGATGGCGGGTTGCGTTTCGTTTCACGTTTTTCACATAAAACCTAAAAAAGACATTTGTAAAACTGTACTAAAGTATAAAAACTGCGTTCCGTTTTGCATAATTGCCGAAGTATTTAAGATTTTTTGGAAATTGTTTAAAAATATTTAGACGCAACTCCGGCAGCTAAAATTACTTTTAGGGGATTAAAACTAACTCCCTTAAGCCCCCTACACAACCAATACCCTCAAATTCAGGCGACTCGTTTCGAAATCCAACCCGATGATATTAGTACTCTATCTATATTATTCAATAGAACTTATGACGTGCAAATTTTATTAATGTTGACCTTTAATTTAAAATGTGTCGTACAGTATGAAGAACAGTAAGACCCACTTGCGTAACGTTTGATTTAAGTCACTCCTTAATTAAAATTTGTTGAACAGAATTAACAGCATAAAATCATTTAACTTAAAAGTATTTAGCGTCCTTGCACAACGACAACAACGCTTAGATTTAGTTAAACATTTTATGAGGTCGGTAAAGTTGTTTCTACGTTTTGTTTCATGGCATGGTGACTTTTTGTTACGATTTTAACGATGTTATGCTTTTGCATAAAACAAAACGCATTGTCATCGGCTAGCAACGAAACGACAATTGACAAATAATAACTTGGAACTTTTGAGGAATAACAAGTACATTGTTGTCAGTTATATAATTATAGATATCTATATCCCGAGCACCCAATTTTACCCTAGTGTGGTGGGTATAGATATAAGTAATCTATAATTTCTTCGTCATCGTCAGAATAGATACAAATCAGGCAAAACCAAATCCATATTTTTTTTATAATTACGTATAATAGTTATCTTGGTTATACTTCTTTGAGTGATCTCGTCAGAACGACAGTTCTTAAATGAAATTAGACAATAAACAGCCGATTTTCGGTAATAAATTTTGACAGTTCTTAAATCATATTAGTCGACAAATTCATTGTACAAGACGCTAGTGGTGTTTATTTTTTTTTCTCGTTATATACGTCTTAATTCTACTTAAGAATCGCTGTGCAAGTGGGCCTAAGAATTATGTAATAGCACTATATCTAGTATTTAAGATTGTATTTAATGTAAAAGGAACATTTGTACGCCGGTGACGGTAAAAACAACTTTGTAAACAGTATTCCAATAAATAAACTATTATTTGCTATTCTGTAAATGCTTCACATTAATAAAAAAAAATTGGTTGCCTGTAAAGTCGGTATACGGGCGAAAGTTTTACGTGACAACGACTTTGAGTGGTAAAATAATTTTAATGTGAATATTCATTCGTATAGTAGGAAGAAGGATGAAAGACGCGTGCCTTTCACTTTTTATGTCTGTCTCTCTCGCTCTTAGGCGGGACGCGTGCCTCTCACTCGCTCTCATTGTGAGCGCATAACGTGAGCGGAGCGTAACGCAGTTTCTTGAAGTGTCACCCAGCAAACCAATTTATAAGACGTTGTCACGTCAAAAAAAGATGTCCGAAGGAACTCCATCGTGGGTAATGTGTTTCGAAAGAAATTTCAGAAACATTTTCATAATATGTAGATGCCTAGAGTTGACAGAATATTACCTTTTTCACAAAGCGACTGCCGTCTGACCTCTACAACCCGAAGCCGTAGGCATATTTTATGGTTTAGACCAGATATTTGAGGGCACTGATTGCCCTAACGACTGTCAAAGATGATAACCGAAACCGATGGCTTTACGTGCTTTACGAGGCACGGAGGGATGTGATCTTTTGTGGCCGGTCACCCTGTGTACAGCAGTGGACGTCGTTTGGCCGATATGATGATGATATTTCATATCAGCCAAACGACCCAAATTCATATAAGTACGCAGATATGGCGTGGCGTAATGGAGCCACGTAATGTTCATATAAGCTATTGTGCATAAGATTATCAGTATCAGTTAATATTTAAAGCGGATAAATATAGCATGCTTTCGGATTTGACAATGCATGGACGTAATGAATATAAATTCACTGGATCAGTTTTCCATACATAGGGTATGGAAAACTAAAATTTAAATAATTGTGATGTGAAACCATTAAGTATTGATTGACGGGTATATGTATGTCTTAAAGGAGCCAAATAAATAAACAGATTATGGTATACAATTATTATGCGTTAAATAGTAAGCTAAAATATTCAAACAAAAATACTCAAGTAACATAATCCTGGAGCCACATTATATTGACCAGCAGGTCTATATTATAAAGCTTTGGATTCAAATAAGACGCACATGTGGCTTATAAACTGAGCGGCCCGTGGCAAAGTGGCGACTGCTCGAATCTATCGATTCGCAAGGTTAAGCGCGTTCGTAACCGTCTGGTTTATAGCTGGGTGACCAGCCACAAAAAGTCACACCCTCCGTGCCCTAAATTAAATGGTAATACATGTTATAGTAAGAGAACAGTCGCTGTGTGGAAAACTTATAAATAATCAGTCAAATCTGGTTAGACTAGAAAGCGGAGCCCGGGCTCCAAAGCAAGGTCTGGATGCAACCGGGATAACGCTCGGAGGATGATGACGATGACCCATCTATAAACTAGACGGTGACGAACGCGTTTTACCTCGCGAATTTTTTTAAGATTTGAGTGGTCGCCAACTCCCCACTTTATCACGGGCCCCTCTGGTTGGTAATGTACCTACTACAAATATTTAACCAAAAACTCCGAAGTTAAAAAAAACTGTTTGAAAAATGGACATAGAAACCAAGTTAATGTAAGAAATTCCGCAAGTTATGAGAATTGATAAGAAATACAGAATAATAATACATAAAAGTGACCAAGAACCAATGAGTGCCCTCCGTGAAGAATACTGCGCTGCGATTGGCCCATTTGAATCGGATCAAGTAAATAAAAAATGCCTAAAGTGTGGATTTGTATAAAAATGGGGTAATTATTATTAGCAACGACGTTGGCGTTAGTTGATCCGAAGGGAACCACATGAGAATTGGGCGCTCGCAATGGATCAAGAAATCATGGCCGGATCAACAAGTGAAAACGGATCAAACAAAAACTACTTATATGGCACGCTTGATCAACATTGTGATTATATATATATATATATATATATATATATATATCTATTGCGCGGCAAACCATTCAGTAATGCCAAGGTGGATATTTCACGATACCTAAGGTGCAACGCAAAGGCAATGTTGGGAGAAAAGAAGTTTTGTGATATATATAATTTTTGGTAGAATATGATCTTTTTACTTATCCGCTTAACCGCTAGCGCCAATTCGCCGAATTCACTTGACCGCTCACGTTCTAAACAAAATGTCGCGCCGCCGCTCGCCAGATGGGCGCGCTAACATAAACATTTATTGTTGATAAGTCGGTAATATGAGTAAGTTTAAGTGATGTTTTCTTCAACCTTGTAAATGACTCTTTCAAGTCGTATGAATTCTTTGTTGATATTTACTTTCTAATTTATTATACTTAGCAGCGAACATTGACTATCGTTGAAAAAAACACTTTGTGTATTTTAAACAGGATTATTTTAGAAAGTAATTTTGACTTAGACTTTGACTTGATAAAAATATTTAATTACACGCATACGATAAGCACGTAATCACGGAGCGCACGAAACAAAGAGTGGCATTTGACATAATTTTTTCGTTCCGGGTTAACGATTTTAAGACTCGCTTCGTATTTTTAGCATGAAGAAATGTTCAATGATTTGAATAGAACAGAGAAAAATAATTTAAAACATTACGTAATAGAAAGAAACAGTAAATTCAGACCGAGTATAGCGCTGTAACCAAAAAGGGAAAATAGTCACTTGTGCGCGGTCTACGGCATTTCGAAAAAGGGAGAATAGTCACTTGTGCGCGGTCAAGCGGTTATTAGATAAGGCTACAATGTACTCATCATACTGTAAGAGCTTTTTTATAATATTAAAATATGCTGTGGAGCAGCACGGGTCCTCTATTAAATACATAAATTTCGTTTCGTTAGTGAAAACGACGAGGCTTAATAGCTTGAAAGTCAACATCTCGATTCACCATTTAAATGGGATACCTAACTTTAGACTTCGCAAAAGTATCTATTTTTTTTAAACATCGCTATATTTTATTATAATACACCTCTTACCAAATTGCGTAAACGGGTAGCCACGAGATAACTAAATGAAACAACCGGAGTTCTAATTGGGTTTTGAATTTCAACCTAAGTGAGCTTATCAACTAACAGCATCCATTTGGCGCAAGAATTTCTGATACTTAAAGTTCGTCTTGTTTGCTTATGTTCATGACCTTAATATTTAGATAATCTTTCGCTTGTAGAATATTTTTATAATGATGACGATTTATAAAATTGAGTAAAATTTTATCGATACAAACAGTGTGTTTCATAACCTCCTGTCCGATCCCGAATAAAATTAAATAAATAATACAAATTAAATAAAAAGAAAACATAATGTCATAATATAATAATAAACAAAGGAAGTATAGTATATAATCAATGTTAAAATCAAAATTAAAATAGAAATTTAATAATTTTATTAAGAAAATAATTTGCGATATAGATAATATAGAAATAATTTATATGTCAAACAGTGTAGAATAAAATTACATTTTTCATTTCAAAATATTTACAGTTTATCATTCAGGAATTCGTCAATATTATAATAACATTTCTCATTTAATAATTCATTAAATCTCTTTTAAACAGTTTTAGTGTCATATTCTTGATTGATTCGGGTACTTTATCATAAATTCGCGGTGTGAGACCAAAAAAACTTTTCTGCATTAATGTTGTTTTGCGTTTGATGTTACTTAACTGGTTTTGATATTGAACACGTATTGGACCCTTTCTGACATCAGACAATCTTTAAAATAAGTGTGGATTGCATTTTACAAATAGTGCTGTTTCCAATATATACAGTGATGGTAATGTTAAAATTTTTAAGGATTTAAAATAAGGAACGCAGCTGTCAGTTACCTTGATACCACACATAGATCTTACATCGTTTTTGAATCCTAAATACCAGCTCCCTATCAGTGTACTGCCCCCAAAACACAATGCCGTACCGTAAAACTGATTGTGCCAAGCCATGGTATGCTGTTAGGAGAGCTTGACTGTTAACCCTTCGCGACAGTTGAAACAGGGCGTACGCGGTTTTGCTCAGTCTTTTGCATAATGCTTCAACATGAGGCTACCAATTTAATTGGTTATCCATTATTATACCCAAGAATTTGCACATAGTTGTTGCTTCAATATTGACATCTTTATACGAAATGTTCAATCAATCAATCAATCTGCCTATCGCAGTCCACTGCTGGACATAGGCCTCTCCCAATACGCGCCACAGTACACGGTCCTCAGCCTTCCGCATTCAGTCTGTCCCAGCCACCTTTTTCAGGTCGTCGGTCCATCTAACCGGGGGCCGCCCTACCTTACGCTTGCCGAGACGTGGTCTCCACTCTAGGATACGCTTGCTCCATCGGCCATCAGTCCTTCTACAGATATGGCCAGCCCACTGCCACTTGAGTCTACTGATTCTGTGAGCTATGTCGGTAACTTTGGTTCTTTGTCGGATAACTTCGTTTCGGATTTTATCCTTCAAAGAGACGCCAAGCATAGCCCGTTCCATAGCTCGCTGCGTGACTTTTAGTTTGTGGACTAGTCCCACTGTGAGTGTCCACGTCTCGGCACCTCGATACGAAATGTTAATGTTTGGTATTTCACAGCGCTGATGGAAATGCATAACTTTGGTCTTGCTTAAATTTATCACTAAATTATTATTTTGAAGCCACTCTTTCCACTAAATGCATGCCTATATACTATTATATAGTATATAGGCATGCATTTATTTTTTTCTCGTAATCCGCTTTATTTTCACACTTTATTATAGCTGTGCTGTCGTCCGCAAAGAGTACCATTTTATGAGGTGTTATTTTTGGCAAATCATGAAAATAAATTAAAAATAGTAACGGGCTCAGCACGCTACCTTGTGGTACACCGTATTTAATGTATCTTGGACTTGATAAGAATATCCTTTCTAATTTGCTCTTGGGACATATTCTTGTGATTTCCGTATATTGTATTCTATCACAAAGATAGGACTCTAAAAGTTGCAGTACGTTTCCTCTTACGCCATAACCATGCAGTTTGCGTGACAAGATTTTATGGTCCACATAACTGAATTCTTTGGTCATGTCCGTGTAAATTGCACATACTTGATTACTTTTATCTACAGCAGTCATTACATTGTCTAATAGGTCAAAAATTGCCATATTAATATTTGTTTTTTTTTCGGACCCCTTCTGCTCTTTGGAAAATAATTAAAATTTCTCGAAATAGGTATATTACGAGTTATATATAACTTTCTCGAATATTTTAGAGAAGATGGGAATTTTGGCGATAGGTCTATAATTTTTTACATTTGTCTTATCATCTTTTTTGTGTATGGGCTTAATAATAACATTCTTCAGGTTCAGAGGGAAAATGCCATCCGTAATGCTTCGATTAATAATGTGTTCAAGTGGGGACGCTATTACATCCTTCGTGTATTTAATAACCTTTGTGGATATACCGTCATATCCGACAGTATTCGTACATTTTAGGTTATTAATGATTTTAATTACGTCATTTATTGTTACAGGTTGCATAAATAAAGAATTTAATGTCAAAGTATTAAAATTAGAATGATTAAAACAAATGTCAGAATTTTTATTATTTTCAATTTCATCAATAAAATAATTATTAACTAAATTAGCTATTGTCAAGGGATGTGTAAATGTCTTATCATCTTTTTTATGCACGCTATACTTTCGTGAGGTAGACGTAATTTAGGTTTATTTATTATTTGCCAAGTAGCTTTGGATTTATTTTGTGATGTACTAATGAAATGATTATTACGCGATTTTTGAGTTAATTTTATAATTTTCTTAAAGAGCTGAGTATATTTTTTGAACGCTGTTTTATTTTGTAAATTTGGTTTTAATCTGTATGTCCAAAGTAGTTGTCTTTGTTTCCTACTACACAATTTTATGCCGTGAGATAACCATTTTGTTGCCTTATTAGTTTTTATGGTTATAATTTTTTTGTGGAAAGCACAATTTATATAGTAGTGAGAAATCATCCATGAAGTAGTTGAAAGCTTCATCCGCATTTTTTGAATTGTATACTTGCGCGAAGGATAAACAGCTTAGATGAGTTTTAAACTTTTTTAGGTTTTCTGCTGATATGTCAAATTTCTTTGCTTTCCAAAATTTTAATTTGCAAGTTTTGTTAACTGTAACTTTAAGTTTTTGGCTTGTATGATCCGAAAGAGCAAGATCTGTTACTTTTGCTTTGCACTCCTTTCGGTAATTATGTGCAAAGTTATCGATGCACGTGCGACTACTTAATCTCGTGGGTGCATAAAGAGCCAATTTTAAATTGTACTGCATGGGAAAGTGTTCTAACTCTAATGTTATTTTGTTTCTTTTTATCTATCTATATTGTAATCTCCGCACAAGATGACTTTTCTATTTGAATGAAGACAGACTTTCTTTAGAATGGTATCTAACTTTTCATAGAATATTGTGTAATTATGTTTAGGTACTCTATACATACAGATAATAATAATTTTGTGGGGTATCACTTCTATTGCGCAACATTCAATGACACCTGAAACTGATAGTTTTGCAACATCGGATATTTTTCTGTATTGTAGTCCTGATCTAACGAGAATACATGCTCCATCTCGCTTTTTATTCCTAGAAAAGAAAGCAGCCGGGAAAAAATTTGGCACATGTAACAGATGCTCATATCCCGTTTGAACAAAGTGCTCCGTAATACAGAAAATATCTATTGTAGTTCCCTTGTTATATAGTTCCTCCAATTTGATCGTTAGTGTATCCGATTTACTCATTAAGCCTGCTATATTTTGATGGAGTATATGAAGGTGGTTAAAGAAAGAACCAATCACGATCACGTTGTGAATCAGTAGGTAAATCCTGATCGTCAGGTAAGCAATCTCTTAGGGATGTGGTATTAAAGTTTCGATGTCCCAGAATCAGATCTTGTAAGTCTGACATTGCAATTTTAAGACCATGGTGATTTAAAGTATCATATTTGTTATAAATATAATAGTCATGAGGTAAATTTAGATTAGAGTCAAGAATAAAAGCATAATTGAATGAAGTTACATCCATGTAAAGTATATTATTGAATGTTTCTATACGACAGTTAAACTCAATATTTGCATTTTCATGTATTTGTATGTGAGTAGACATATTACAAAGTTTGTATGACTTAACGGCAATAGTTTTTGTTTGATGTACTTTGTAATTTTGGGTATTCCGAAAGTCTTCCTCACCAATATATATAATACAGTAGTCAGAGACAGTAAAGTTTTCTACTTTGCCCTCAATGCCGTTTAAAATTTGCATTATTCCACATTTAGGTACACGATAATGACATATTTCATATTTTTTGTATAGTTCGGTATTTTCAGCAAGTTTATATAACCTGTTTGAGGTTTCACCGCTTGTTAGACAGATTTTATGTTTGGTGGGTGAAAGTTGTGTAGAAATACCCTCTTTGTATTCAGTGATCTTGAGTTTATCGGTGTTCTTGTTGATTTTAGTGTTTAGTTTAATTGTAGTCGTTAATTGTAGTAGTGTTTGTGTTTGCCTTGTCACTGTATGTTTATTTGTTGTCTTTTTAGGTGTTTTGTTTTTTGCTGGACTGTTGACAATTTTTTTATAAATTTTATTCCTTTTATTGCATTCTTCATTTATTTTCTTCAACGTGTTGTTCTCTTCAATTTCTTTATAAGTGTTATTTAACTGTGACGTGAGCCTATCGATCTCGTCTTTCAGCACTTTATTTGTTCATCATTTTCATCTTCAGAGATATCTGGCAAACGATTGGTAGTGCAATTCAATGACTGTGAGATAATGTCTCTCTCATTATTACTTGATTCCGATCGCGTGCGAGTGCGTCGGAACGTTATATTTTCCAAGAAGTTCATTTCAAAGACTCCAAAAATATTTCCAATTTATTTAGTGTAGTAGGAATAGGCTGCTTTATTGTCTTTGGTCAGTCGAGAATATCAATAATTCTTGAGTTGGTATAACCTTATCTGTGGTACTATTTAGTCTGTGGTATTTTCACGACTGGCTGTCAAAATTTGTTGATCTGAAGTTGCGTGTGATTGAGTGTATACATACACAGCAAAAAACAGCTGATGAAAACGATTACGGGTGTGTGTGTCGTTTTCAAAATTGTCTGTAAAGTATGTGTAAGTGTTTTTCACGTTTGATACTCACCATGAACTCACTGTTTTATCCAGGTAATGTTGATGTTGTATTAAACCACACATTTATAGGTTATGTTGACTGTTATGAACACTTTTGTCACTGTTTTAAAACTCAAAATTAGCTGATTTCAATTTTAATTAATTTGATTCACAAAAGGACTTGTTTACGTTCTCGCCAGTGTTGCCAGAATCTAAAACGTCACTTTTCTTAGTGTACCGCACCGTACGGCATCATCGCGCGCGCTCGGTACTAGATATTGACTTTTATCGCTCTGAGAGGTTTTCGTTTATGTTTTCAAGATTTCGAGTTACTATTTCTTGAAACCCACTTATATAGCCGATATTAAAAAAAATAATAATAACATTTGAGTGTATATTTAGTTTTGTGTAGCTCTCTGTTTTGAATGAATCTTGGAATACCGGTTTTATCCACAATTATAGCGTATTATAATTAAAAATAAAATTAATTTATGTTTATTTTTATATTTTTATATTCTGTGTAATATTGGTTTACCAATTAAAACTAAAAATATGCATGTGTTCATTATAATAATTCCCCCTTTTCAATAGCAAACATTTGCTAAAATTCTCAGTTTTCGCGCGCATTGAAATGGATGTCCTTTTACTTTTTAATTTGATATCAAATTGGATCAGAAAAAAGTTTCAGGGTTGTCTATGATACGTAAAAATACAATGACATTTTAAATAATTGATAAAATGTACTAGATCAGTGTAAAAAACGTCAAAGATTGAATGACGGAATCTGGACATGAATTCATGTCGTCGGTAAACAAAGGTATTTTTTTGTAGGACATGAATTGATGGTCTCGGTACTCGAAAGGTTAATTCTATTAAAATATTATCGGCTTTTCGTGTCAAAGGGCATGCCGCCTTTAAAATTGTGCAATTTTACCGCCAAACGAGCCGCTCGACACAAAACCGAAACGCAGTAGAGATGTTTACGTTCGATAACAGATAATATCGATTTAATAATGTGACAAAACATTCATTTTTCAAAGAATTATGACATTAATAACATAACATAACTTCACTTTATCCCCGAAGGGGTAGGCAGAGGTGTGTAATACATTACACACCCACACTTCGCCAGTTATGTTTTTCGGTCCCTGTTTGAAATAGAATTAGTTTTTATTATAAGTCAAATCGATTAGATCGATTAAGTAACATTTTGTTTAGTCTATTGAACATTTCTGACAATGGTCACACTGAACTGTCACTTCCGTTGCCGCCTTGAAAAAATTTACACGCCGTTTGCACTCTCGCGTGCCTTGTACCTAATTAATAAATTGATCGCCCTTTGAATTAACGCGAATTGAATTAACTTGCAAATACTATAAACTGCCGCCCTTGGTTTGCCCGGCAAAAGTTGAGTCGAACATTGACATTTGCAAAACTGAATTGTGAATCCTGTGAACTTGCAACGTGCATTGAAGACGCCGCGTTGGAGTCTGGTAAAGTAAAGATAATTCACTTGCTAATATTGGCCAATTTTAGTCTCGTGTGTGTCTAACTTGCCTCCAGGACTCCACTCAAGAACATCACCAGGAGATATTTGGTAAGACATTTGTTTAATTCTTAGCGCCAACAAACTTGGTCCATGTGTTTAGATCCTTTGCCTTGGGCTAAGACTGGATGAATTAATCGCTTCCACTGATCTCTGTTTAAAAATACCCATTCTTAGCCCGAATTCTAGACATAAAATGTTTGATAGCAAGAGCGTGGTTAACTGTGCCTATATTGTAAACTTGTATCTTAGCCGTTGATTGTATCTGAACTCAGATTGGTGTTGTATGAGCTATATATCTCACCTTGTAGACAGTATTGTAGTGTTTGTCAGGTCAGTTATTGTCTAAAATACATAATATTTAATTGTATAAGTTGACCTAGATAATTTGAAACACATTGTCACACATAACCTCAATCAGTAATTGTTGATTTGTATTGTTGAAAAATCTAACTTCAATTTGTTGTTGCATTAATAAGTCAGTTTGTTTGGATACATAACAGCTGTATGTATCAATAAATTTAGTAAATTTAGTTTATTGCATATATTCATAAAAATTATAATAATCAAATTTGACCTTGCATAGATGGGCGGGTCACATTGATAAATCAACTTGAGAAACCCTTGTTTTGTTGTAATATACGGATAATATTGTTAGGTAACACATATTCTGTGTGTACTTACAGTTGTATATATCATAAATAACACAGTTTGTCTGTCTGTTGCAAATAATTAATTAAGTTGAAGTTTCAAATTTATTAATTTGTTATAAGTTATAACTTTTGAGAACTTTTGTGTTTGTTTCAATATACTGAAACTTTTAATTTTGCTGGGCAGTAAATACCTGTCACTTGCCTGCACTTGCAGTAAACAGGCAAATACTTTGTTGGTTTCAAAGAATTAAGAAAAATTAAGTTTTGATTGTTAATTTTATTTAACGCTTGTCCGGGCTCTTTTGAAGTTTGATTATGTCAGCTATCAAGGACTTGCGTGCGGCTGCTGGTGCTATTGCATCAGATTTGCGCTGGTTTGCCTCGGCCAGTGCTTTAGTGAACCGGCCTGATCGCCAGCAGGCCTTACTTCAAAGGTACGAGCGGATCGATGATCGCCTGGCAAGTGTGGAACAGCAGTTCCGCACTTTCAGCGCTTGCTGTCTTAAAGTGTCAGTCACTGATTTCACTGCTGACCAGCGAAATAAGGTCAGTGAAGACTATGCCCAGGTCTTAGACCTGTATGATGCTGTCTCCAATAGTGCGAGACAACTAGTTGCCGATAGGGAAGGGCAACCCGGCCTGAAGCAGGAGCTTCCTAGGTCAGCACCGGGGCTGGTGAGTAGGCTCCCTACTTTGGACCTCCCCCATTTTGATGGCTGCCTAGGAAGCTACCTGGGCTTCGTTAATTTGTTCGACAGCCTAGTCAATGATAGGGCTGACCTTCGGCCGGCACAAAAGTTGGCCTATCTAATGTCGGTTCTGGATGGGTGGGCTAAGGGCCTCATCCAGCATCTGCCCGTGTCTGACGAGGCGTACCAGACGGCTCGGGACCTAATTACCCGTAGGTACCATAATAAGCGTGGCCTCGCCGATACGCACATTGAGCAGATTTTGGGTTTGCCGACGCTCACCCGGGTCTCTGGGTTGCGCACCCAACTGTTGAACCCGCTCTTGGTGGCCATCAACGCACTTAAGTGCCTTGACCTGCCCGTAGACCAAGGGTCCTATTTATTGGTGCACATTGTGTTAAAGAAGCTGCCTGCCGACCTGAGGTCGCGTTTTGAACAGCGCTTTGGTGGGGATAGCGCGACCCACCTGCCCCCCTTTGCTGACCTGGAGAGGTTTCTGGAGGATGAGTGCCGGGTCTTGGACAACTCCGGTGGTGATACGCCGGCTAAGACGCAGCCGCCCAAGGTTAAGGAGCAGGCTCGCGTTCAGACCCGAGCCAGTGTTGACCGGCGCCCTCCTCGCTTTGCAGTCACGCAGAGCCCAGTGGAGTGCTCTTACTGCAAGGTCACGGGGCACAGAACGGCCAGTTGCAGGGCATTTTTGGACCTTCATGTCGCCTGTCGTAGGCGCATCGCGAATGCCCGCCGCCTTCGCTTCTCTTGTTTGGGGTCCCACTACCAGCGAGACTGCCCAAACTCTCGCCCCTGTCCTCACTGTGGAGGACAGCATTTGGACATTCTCTGTATGAATGCCAGAGAGGTTGGCCGCTTGCCCAACCAGCCGACGCCGCGCACGGGCGGGTGTTTTGAAAGTGGCAGCCGAGGCTCACCGGCGCGTAGCCAAGAGTCGCCTCGCTCAATTGATCGCCACTCGCCCCGCTTGGAGAACCGTAGCGTGCGCACGCCTCCTCTCTCTCGCGCACCTGAATGTGCTGTTCAGCGTCACCAGCACCATGACTGCTGACCCAGGTATTCCCCTCCTTTGGCGGAGCGTCCCCGCCTTGACTCGCGCCCACCTCGTTTTGGGCGGGTGCGTCATTATGACCCCCCCCCCAGATGGCGCGCGGATCAAGTCATCGCGCCTTTGAGGACTTCAAGCCGCACCCTCGTTTTGACTTGCCTGGTCAGGACCAGGCAAGTCAAAACGAGGGTGCGGCCAACGGTCGCCGCCCAGGCAACAATAGGTCATTGACCCCTGCCCTATAACGCCAACCTCCCCCATTGAGACCGTTATCCTACCAACGGTTGCTGTTAGGGTCTGGGGACCCACGGGGACCTCTGTTGTTGTCCGTGCTATATTGGACACAGGTTCAAAAGGTTGCATTGTTTCCACTTGTTTGGTAAGGCAGTTTAAATTAAATATGGGTTTATTTCCAAATTGTATACGGGGCATAGGTGACGTAGCCTCTGATGTTGATGGGCAAGTTGGGGTTTTGTTTGGCCCTGTTGGATCTTCACACCCGAGGATTAAAACCTCGGCTATTGTGCCTGAAAAATATTTTGGGTATGCATCCACAGAAGCAGCTACCTGCTGCTGTGGTGAATTTGACATCGGGATTGGAACTGGCGGACCCCAAATTTGACACACCGGGACAAATCGACTTGTTGATTGGCTCTGATGTCTTCGGTGGAATTTTGATTGGTGGGAAACGGGTCTTGGTGCCAAATGGTTTGACTGCCATCCCGACCATATTTGGATTTGCTTTGATGGGACCTGTACTTAGGGACCCCCCTCCACCTGAACTTGATAATTTGTTGGCTGTAGGCTCTGCTCTCTCTGATGCGGTTCAGAGGTTTTGGGAAGTAGAGGAGCCCCCTCAAGTTGCCCGTTTGAATCCAGAACATGAGGAGTGCGAGCTGTTCTTCCAGAACAACACTGGTCGACTCCGTTCTGGTCGGACCATTACGAGGCTACCCTTTCTGTCTGTTCGGCCTCCGCTTGGTGAGTCACGACCTTTAGCCGAAAAGAGATTGTTGGCTGTGGAGCGCCGCATGGGTCGTGATCCGGAGCTCAGACAGAGGTATATTGAGTTCATGAGAGAATATGAACAATTGGGACACATGTCAGTGTCAAATTTGGATTGGCGTTCGGTGGAGCATTACTTTCTCCCGCATCATGCGGTATTGAAGCCATCAACTGGCAAGCTGCGCACAGTGTTTGATGGTTCTGCGCAGACTTCAACAGGCGTATCCTTGAACCAGTGCTTGCATTCTGGTCCCAAGTTGGTCAAGGACCTTTGTGACGTCATCACCAGCTTCCGACGACATCAGGTTGTCTTTGTGGCCGACATAAAAATGATGTTCAGGCAGACTATTATCCACCCTGATGACCGTCGCTTCCAGCTGATCCTTTGGAGAGAGTCTCCTCGTGATCCCATGGTCGTCTACGAGCTCAATACGAATACGTACGGGTTAAGATCAAGCCCCTACTTGGCAATACGTTCTCTTTGGGAGCTCGCAGACCGAGAAGGCTTACGTTTCCCACGAGCCTCCGCCATCTTGAAAGACGATATTTACGTCGATGACATTTGCTCGGGCGCCTCCACAGTGGACGAGGCAATCCTCCTGCGGGACGAATTGAAAGGTATTTTGGCCTCCGCTGGTTATGAGTTGCGCAAATGGATTTCCAACTCACCAGCGCTTTTGGAAGGCTTGCCAGAGGATCATCAGCAAGATCCACATCTATTTGAGATTGTTGACAACCCCGCCATGATGGCTGTTCTCGGCGTTCAGTACAGACCAGTCCAAGACATCTTTACATATAACGTAGACTTGAAATTGCCGTGTTCTTGGACTAAACGTCTCGTATTGTCTACTGTCGCCAGAACCTTTGATCCGAATGGTTGGATTTGTCCTATCATATTTTGGGTAACATGCTTCTTGCAGAAGCTTTGGACAGCAGGATTGACCTGGGACGAACCTCTGCACGGCACTCTTGTTGAGGAATGGACCTCCTTTGTATCCTCACTTCCTGCCGTCAACGAGATCTCCTTGCCTCGTCCCATCCTTCCTCCCGGGAAGTACAAGGCCACCTTTCACGGGTTTTGTGATGCCTCGGAACGTGGTCACGCGGCCGTGGTGTACTTGCGCACAGTTAGTGCATCAGGTCAGGTGAGGGTTTCCCAAATCATGGCGAAGAGCAAGGTAGCACCCCTTCGGACATCTCTGACCATCCTGAAATTGGAGCTCTCGGGAGCAGCACTACTTGTACGCTTATTGAACCACGTGTCTAACACTTTGGATAAAAGCATTTGTATTAATGGGACTTACGCCTGGACAGACAGCCAAATTGTTCTTTGTTGGTTGAAGGCTTCTGTCCACACCTTGGAGGTATTTGTCGCTAATCGCGTTTCCCAAATCCAGAAATCCGAAGTCAAACTTGTTTGGAGACACGTGCCAGGTGAGCTCAACCCCGCTGATTCTGCCTCGCGCGGATGCTTGACGCCTAGTTTGATAGGTCATTCGCTGTGGTGGGGTCCGGAATGGTTGAGTCGACCAGAAATTGATTGGCCTCGAACGCCAGTTTTGAATACTTCTAATTTGCCGGGTCTACGAACACTCGCTCTTGAGAAGGTAGAATGCGCCTTCGACCCCGATTTCCTGTTGAATCGTTACAGCTCTCTCGACAAGTTGTTAGGTGTTACTGCTTGGATAAAGCGTTTTGTTTTTAATTTTAGGCACCCACAACAGAAACGACTGACACCGTTTCTCTTACCACAGGAACGACAGGAGTCCCTCACCTTTTGGGTTCGTTCTGTGCAATTGGCGCATTTTGAGAAAGAGATTGATTGGCGCATTTTGAGAAAGAGATTGCTATCCTTAAATCAGGGCGATTGAAATTGTCGGGAGCTGTCTCTAAATTGAACCCCTTTTTGGACGAAACGGGTCTCTTGCGCGTTGGAGGGCGTCTCAAGAACGCCAACCTCCCTTACGGGGCACGTCACCCCCTGTTGTTACTTAAGGACGGTCATTTGGTACGCTTGTTGGTAACTGACCGTCACCTTAAAAATTCGCATGCTTGTTGTAATGCCTTGTTGGCCATTTTGCAACGCGAATTTTGGATCTTGTCTGCCCGAAGAATTATTCGGAGTGTAGTCTTTCGCTGCATCCCTTGCTATAAGCTCAAGGCTTCTACCATGCAGCCCTTGATGGGATACTTACCGGCAGATCGCGTTACTGAGAGCAGGACGTTTGACGGTGTTGGCACGGACTTCGCTGGTCCCTTTTTGGTGAAAACGTCGACACTTCGAAACAGTAAGACTGTTAAGGCCTACTTGTGCGTTTTTGTTTGTCTTTCCACAAAGGCCGTTCATTTAGAACTGGTCTCCTCGCTTACAACCGAGGCGTTTGTAGCCACATTTGACAGATTTGTATCCCGCAGAGGGCTGCCTTCCTTGATCCGTTCTGATTGCGGCACTAACTTCAAGGGCACCTATAATCATTTGAATGATGTTGTTAATTTCCTTGAAACCAACAAAGCTTATATAGGTGATAGGCTTGCCCGACATGGGATAAATTGGTTGTTTTCCCCACCAAATTGTCCACACTGGGGTGGTATATTTGAGGCCGCCGTAAAATCGGCCAAAACACACTTGCGCAGGACAATCGGTGAATCTGTCCTTACCTTTGAGGAACTCGCAACTGTGTTTTGTAAGATCGAGGCGGTTTTGAACTCTCGGCCGTTGTGCCCGATCTCCTCAGATCCGAATGATTTGGAGGCCCTTACGCCGGGCCATTTTTTGATTGATCGCCCACTTGTCGCCTTGCCTGAGTACCCCTATATTGATACGAGACCTGGTCGTCTTTCGCGTTTTGAATTGGTACGCCAGATTACTCAGAGCTTTTGGAAACGCTGGAATTTGGAATATTTGCACATACTCCAGCAACGCGTTAAGTGGACCGACAAGACCGATCCACCCAAGATTAGTGACCTCGTGTTGATCAAGGAGGCTAACCTTCCGCCACTCAGATAGCGCAGGGGGCGCATCCTTCGTTTGGTAACTGGGGCTGATGGGGTTCCCCGATTTACTGAGGTCTTGGTGGACGGTTCGATTCTGAGGAGAGCGGTTGCAACATTGTCACGTCTACCAACCGATTAGCGGACCGGTAGGCCGGTCCGGGGCAGGTGGATGTTTGAAATAGAATTAGTTTTTATTATAAGTCAAATCGATTAGATCGATTAAGTAACATTTTGTTTAGTCTATTGAAAATTTCTGACAATGGTCACACTGAACTTTCACTTCCGTTGCCGCCTTGAAAAAATTTACACGCCGTTTGCACTCTCGCGTGCCTTGTACCTAATTAATAAATTGATCGCCCTTTGAATAAACGCGAATTGAATTAACTTGCAAATACTATAAACTGCCGCCTTTGGTTTGCCCGGCAAAAGTTGAGTCGAACATTGACATTTGCAAAACTGAATTGTGAATCCTGTGAACTTGCAACGTGCATTGAAGACGCCGCGTTGGAGTCTGGTAAAGTAAAGATAATTCACTTGCTAATATTGGCCAATTTTAGTCTCGTGTGTGTCTAACTTGCCTCCAGGACTCCACTCAAGAACATCACCAGCAGATATTTGGTAAGACATTTGTTTAATTCTTAGCGCCAAGAAACTTGGTCCATGTGTTTAGATCCTTTGCCTTGGGCTAAGACTGGATGAATTAATCGCTTCCACTGATCTCTGTTAAAAAATACCCATTCTTAGCCCGAATTCAAGACAGTCCCATTGTAATAGGGGGCGAGCTTATTGCCCTCTACCGGGCACATTATTAAGCGAGCTGTTATATATACCCTCTGTATATAATAGTGCCTTGTATCCCTTACCTTTGTGCATAGTCAGCACTTTTGACTCATAGTATTTTATTATAATTTAGAGTTCAGTTCCCATCCATCATCCGCGCGTGACACTTGCCTCTCTCAAATCAAGCCTAATTTCGTGAATAAACTCTTGTCCTTCATAAAAGTCTTTTTTTAAAAAGACATTCAGCGCAATCCGTATAACAATTTGGTGGCAGCGGTGGGATACCGACGGTGAAGGTATCCCTGGTACGTCTCCGTCCAGGCTCGTCAATCAAGCTGAACAGTGACCTTGCCGCGAGTGTCAAAAGTGCATATGTGAACTCATTACTATCCTATTTACAAAAGTGAATGAACTATAAAAATTCTCGTATAAAATCGTCAGTCGTCCGATTATCCCCGCGAATAATAACTTACCTATATCTTGAAGTTACAATCGTCGTCGCGTCGAAACTCTGAAAATAATTTGTCTCGTTCCTGCTAGAATAACCGTATACTTACCTTCGATCCGCGGCTATTTTCCTGGAAAACCTGAAAAGAAGAAGCCCTAGAAATTCGCGTAAATCGTGCCCGAAAGCGAGGGCCTTGCTGCAGTTCCGGTGTTTTCTGACGGTACAACCTTCAAAATCCGGCAGCGTCTTGTTCCTGAAAGGTGACCATGTACCTGTACGTTTTCTGCGTGTTCCTGTAAGTTTTCTTTCCAAAATATTTTATTTGTAGTGGCCGGGAAAGTGCAAATTTTACATAACCTATATAACTCGTATAAACAAGTGTGTGTTTTCAGTGAAACGATAATTTCCAGACTGATAGTGCATATTTTTACAAAGATTTAATTATAGCATTATAACTTTCTTGTGTCGTATAAGATAATTCTAAGAACTAGCCTGGTGGCTTATCGCTCCTGCGTTGCGGTTAGTGGCCGCCTATTACACCGAACTGTAATTTATATTTTTGGCTGAGTTTTTTTCCTTTAATTATTATGATGTCTGTCAAGGAAGTAGAAGTGAAACAAGAGAAAGTAGAAGTTTAGATCGGCACATTATTCAAATTTATAAAACTTTTTGATGGCGCACGAGAAAAAATAAACTCATTTTTTACTAATTGCGACAATGCAACTAGTTTAGCCTCCGATTCACAAAAGTCTATCTTATTTAAATTTATCTTATCGCAACTCGAGGGCAAGGCTGAAATAGCTTGCTCCATCAAAGAGTTCGAATCTTGGACACAGTTGAAAACTTTCTTGCAAACCCAGTTTGGCGAAAAGAAACACTACACACATTTATTAGCAGATCTACAAGAATGCCGGCAGCTGAATAATGAATTGGTTAATCAGTTTGCTTTGCGAATTGAGACTTGCCTCTCAAAACTATTGACCGAAATTACCTTATGCAATAAAAAGAAATCCGAATTAGTTGGTCGTACAGCGGCTATGGAAGATTTAGCGCTGCACACATTTTTATTAGGCTTAAGGCCGGACATTTCTAATTTAGTCCGGGGTAAAAACCCATCCAATCCGAGGAAAAAATACTGAATATATTTAAGAAGAGACAAATGCATGCGTCAACAACACAGCGCCAAACACCCAAAATTCAATACTCCTTTAAGCCTTCTGTCCCTAACGTTAATGCTAAAGCTCAAGTTCCAAAACCGTGTGACAGGAATACTCAAAGCCCTTTCTGTCGTTATTGCAAAACTCAAGGTTTACCATTACCATTACCATTGAAACATGTAAAAAGCGCGAGTTTAACAATAATAGGTTCAAAGTGCCGCAGACATACCAAGCCCAACAAAGCCCTAACCATGACTACTCGAAACCCAAAACCGCTTACATTAATTGTGTAACTAATGACAACGATTTTAACCATACTTATTATGACCCTGAACCACAACCGTCTACTAGTCACGAAAACAGTCAATATTCCGCAGATGAAGATCATTTAAACGAGTAGTGGGCTCACGTGGGTGTCTCGTGGGACCCAGACAACTTAAACCAGTATCCTTAAAAAATAACGACACCGTTCCAATACCCCGCGACCACACGGGTAACCAGCCCCAAATAAGCGTCCATCCTTCCAAACCCAAGGACCACATGGGTAACCAGCCCCAAACAAGCGTCCATTCTTCAAAACCCAAGGACCACACGGGTAACCAGCCCCAAGCAAGCGTCCATTCTTCCAAACCCAAGGATCACACGGGTAACCAGCCCCAAGCAAGCGTCCTTTCTTCAAACCCAAGGATCACAAGGGTAGCCAGCCCCAAGGAAGCGTCCATTCTTCCAAGCCCAAGGACCACACGGGTAGCCAGCCCCAAGCAAGAGTCCAAAACGAATCCAAATACCCTTAAATACATTTACCTGAAAATAAAAATAATACCTTAGTAGATATTGAAGTATATGAAATATCATGCATACCTAATAAAATTAGCTTACTTCATGTCCTCATCCAAACTTCGATATCCAATAAACATCTTAAGTTCCTGGTCGATACTGGTTCTTCAGTTTGCTTTGTACAAAACTCTTCCATCCATTCATTTTCCCATGTAGAACTCAAGGGTAATTAAACTAAAAGGTATAAATAGCCGCGAAGATACCATGCCTACACTTGGGAACTTTGATATGAAACTTATAATTGGCAAAGAATCAATAGCTTTTTCTTTTCATATCATAGAAAACATGAACCTTCCCTATGATGGTATAATAGGTAATGATTTACTCAGTCGTTACCAGTGTTCCATTGATTATAACCGACATATCCTGAACCTAGATAAAAATAAAATTAGACTCTACTTTACTGATCCAACCTACCAAATTCCGTCCCGTTCTGAAATCACTATAGAATGTTCAGTTAGTAATCCTCAATTAAACGTAGGTCTCATTCTTGACCAACATATTAGTGAAACATTATTTATAGCTAATTGCCTCGTAAAGGTTAAAAACAACAATCGGGTAAATCTAACTGTGCTTAATACATCCGACAAACCTGTTACTTTAAATTCTAACCTTCAACTTACCTTACTTCCAGTCGACTATGATCCATACCAACCGCCATCTGATAACAGTAAAACATGTTTAGATAGAACCAAGGAAGTCCTTAAGCTTCTCCGTGTCTAACACTTAAACTCAGAAGAAACTGAAACTCTTTTTGAATTGTGCTCTAAATATTCAGATATATTTCATCTACCCAATGACTCCCTTACAGCAACTGATGCTATTCAACATGAAATACGAACGTCCTCTGAACAGCCCATTAACGTGAAATCCTATCGATTTCCCGAAGTCCATAAGCAAGAAGTAAATTCCCAAATTCAGAAAATGCTTGATCAGAAAATTATCCAACCTTCCCTATCTCCTTGGTCCTCACCAATATGGATAGTTCCTAAGAAAGTCGATGCTTCTGGCCAACGAAAATGGCGCGTCGTTATAGATTACAGGAAATTGAACAACGTTACTATTGGTGAAAATTATCTTATCCCAAACATAGTCGAAATCCTTGACCAATTAGGGAAATCCAAATATTTCTCAACACTTGATCTTGCATCAGGTTTTTAACAGATAAAAATGGCTCCTCAAGACGCCTGCAAAACCGCATTTAGTGTCCTTCAAGGGCACTTTGAATTTAACCGAATGCCCTTTGGGTTGAAAAATGCACCTTCAACTTTCCAACGTTTAATGAATAATGTCCTTACCGGCCTTCAAGGAGAGCGATGCTTCGTATATTTAGATGATATAGTTTCCTACGCCCCTGATTTATCAAATGAAATACAAAATTTGGCAGCCATTTTTGAAAACTCCGTTTATTTAACCTTAAACTACAACCTGACAAATGCGAGTTCTTGCGCAAGGAAGTCGGTTACCTGGGACACGTAATCACCGAGCATGGCCTAAAACTCGATCCAAAAGGGGTAAAATCCGTACAAGAATTTCCAAACCCAAAATGTCCTAAGGATATCAAATCCTGTCTAGGCCTAATATCCTATTATAGACGTTTCATCCCAGAGTTTTCTAAATTATCTAAACCACTCACTTCCCTTCTTAAAAAGGATGTTGCCTATGAATGGAAAAATGAACAGCAATTGGCTTTCGAAATGCTTAAAGAAAAGCTCGTTACTGCCCCTGTCCTCATCTATCCTGACTTTACAAAACCCTTTAACCTTACCTGTGACGCCTCTAACTACGCGATATCCGCTATCCTCTCCCAAGGCCCTATCGGTAAAGATCACCCAGTAGCATATGCATCCAGAACCTTAAACAAGTGCAAAAGTAACTACAGTACAACCGAAAAGGAGTTACTAGCCATAGTCTGGGGCTGTAAAACCTTCAGACCGTATTTGTTTGGTCGTAAGTTTACAATTGTAACAGATCCTTTGAAATGGCTTTTTAACCACACCGATCTAAGCAGTAAATTACAGCGTTGGCGTTTGCAACTTCAAAAGTTTGAATACGAGATCGTATATTGAAGGGGTAAACTAAATTCAGCAGCCGATGCTCTTTCTCGTTATCCCGTAAATCCAGTGTATCCTGATAATCCTACCAACTTACCTGATACTGATTTAATTGATCTTGGTCCCTTAGATATAAGCCCGTTCAATGCGGAAGTCGGTGATTTTAGTCCTTTGAGTCTACCAAGCCCTGAAAACTTACCTGATCCTCTTCCTCCTCCGAATCAACTAGTAACCAAGTCCCGAATATACAATACCCAAATCCTGTAATAAACCCTACTATGCAAAACTTACCTGATCCTGCTGACAGTTACACTAAATTTCTTAAAATGCCTTCAGCTACGAGGTATGACACCGTGATTGTAGAACATAATGACAATTTACTGAAAAGCCAGAACAAAATCATTATTATACCTTCATCCCTTGATTTAGATGAATCTATCCCTTACGTTCAAGACGTCCTATCGAACTCATCTGAGTCAGAATCATTCATAAATTCAGAGAGAACTCTTCTTTCATATGAGTCACTCTCACATACTGACAAAAACTATTACTTTTTATTTATTAAAGTACATCACTTCGATACCTGTTCATATAGCGATATCTTTGAATCTCTAAAGAGTCTTCGAAATCATTTAATTTCTTTAACTGAACCTATTGACAAAATAAGTATTACAGATTTTAAAAACCCATTTGACAAACACACTTATATCAAAATTTATAACATACTTACACATTTATTTCATAACACAGGTATCCAAATCCATATCTATCGTAATAAAACATATTACCCCAGTCCTTCCGAAATCCCAAAAATCTTACGTGAAAACCATGACATCCCCATTGCTGGACATCTTGGTTCCAACAGAATGTTTAACAAAATACGCGAGTAATATTATTGGAAGAATATGCGTAGCGAAATCGAAAATTATGTCAAAAACTGCACCTCTTGCCAAACAAACAAAGCGCTTAGGAAAATTAATAGAGCTCCGATGCAAATAATAACAACTTCTGTTGCTCCTTTTGAACGTCTGTCCCTTGATATAGTCGGACCCCTCCCTGAATCTGGCACAGCCAAAATTAAATACATCCTTACACTCCAAGACGATCTAACCAAATATTCCGTAGGATATCCCATTCGCAGTACTACTGCTGAAGAGACCAGTGACTGCGTAGTCCATTTCATTTCCTTATTTGCTATCCCTAAGACCATCCTCACTGATCAAGGCACAAACTTTACAGCTGAAATGTTCAAAGAAACATGTAAGTTTTTAAAGATAAAACAACTTTGGTCCTCCCCTTTCCACCCTCAAACGCAAGGTGCACTCGAAAGAAGTCACTCCACACTTAAAGAATACCTCAAGTCTTACATATCCGAAACACAAGACAACTGGCCAAAATATGTATACACAGCCATGTTAGCGTATAATACAGCCGTTCACTCCACAACCAACTATACTCCATACGAGTTAGTTTTCGGTCATAAGCCCGTTCTGCCTAACTCAATCTATGAATCTACATGAAGTGCTACTTACCCCGAATACATTAGAATGCTACAACACCGCCTTAAAATCACGCGAGACAAAGCTATAGAACATATAAATAAATCAAAGGAGTCCTCCAAAGCTCACTACGACACCCATACTCGGCCCATTAGCTATAATGCAGGCGATTATGTTTATCTAAAAAACCACCTTCGTATGCGTAAAGCTCTGTCCCCGATTTGGAAGGGACCCTACAAAATAATTAAAATCAATGGTAGAAATACCTTAACACTGCTAATAAATAGACGGCATGTAATTCACCACTTCGATGAAGTAGAATTAGCCCGTCGTCGCGATCCTTAGTTTAAGTTAAACTTATTTACCTGTATATAGATAATAAAAACAAATTATTAATATTCGTTACAGTTCCCTGTCTTCTGCACAGGAGACATTCATCGAAAACACAATGAATACATCTGGCATTTACTTTGATCCTGTCGGTTCACTTAAAATAGTAGATGGACATCTCAGTGTATTAATTCCTATGGACATTTCATATATACAACCACATATCGAAAACCTGAACGGTGTGATAGGCAGCTCTAAGTTTTTATGCAAGCAAAGTACTCTGTACTCCGATGTCGAATGTATAAACATACACCAGCCATTATCAATCAGATACAATGACATTCGTAACTTTGATTCAGTATCACATTTAATTGAATCTAGAAACAAGAGATCGGCCTGGATTAGTGGAATTGGTACAATATTTAAACATGTGTTTGGAACTATGGATGAAAATGACGCTATCCAATACAGTAACGCTATTCACCTTATAGAAACGAACCAAATTACGTTGTCTAAATTAGTTAAACAAAACATTCTTGTCACAAATACGACTCTCTCACATTTGAGAGACACATTAAATAAAATAAGCGTAAACGAACAGCAACTGAATAGCGCCATTGACACACTAGCCAGTTCACAACAAAATTTAACCGTATTATCTGATAAGTTACTTATAAGGTCAAAAATAAACGAAATTGTAAGCATATTAGAGAGTAGTTTATTAACGTTATCATTTAAATTGGAAGATATAATTAACAGTATAATGTTTAGCAAAGCAAACATTCTGTACCCTTCAGTAATCACCCCTAAATAATTATTTACAGAACTTGTTGAAAACTATAGATTTTTAGCCGTCAAAAGCCAATTCCCTTTAAGCTTGTCTTTAGATAATATCTACACGGTAATGAATGTATCCGAAATTGCTACCTATTACACTGATAACAAAATAATATTTGTTTTAAAGATGCCCCTTGTCAGTTCAAAAATGTATAATTTATATCATAACATTCCTTACCCCGTCACTCTGTCTGATAACATATATACCACCATAATTCCATCTACTAAGTATATAGCCATAACTAGAGATAGGACATACTATTGTAAGTTAGATGATATAAGTAGTTGTAAGATTATATATAGTCAAAATTATATTTGTGACGATCTAGATATATATTCTAGTGCTTCTAATCCGATTTGTGAATCGGAAATAATTTCGAAGGCACTAAAAT
The DNA here is from genome assembly GCA_944739405.2 of Euclidia mi. Taxonomy (NCBI): domain Eukaryota; kingdom Metazoa; phylum Arthropoda; class Insecta; order Lepidoptera; family Erebidae; genus Euclidia; species Euclidia mi. The sequence goes on along the minus strand of OX123183.2, from coordinate 35,755,967 downwards.
CTGTGCCCAAATTATGTAAAACGAAAATTTTCCAAGGACACTTCGATGTATGGCAACAATTGTCAAACAATAGATGGATATATGTTATTACAGACCCATCAAAACTGTCAATAGATCCAGACCATCACTGATATTGTAGTGTCGAACACAGGCATGTTAAACCTACCCATACACTGTGTAGCCTTCTATAAGGATTCAAGGTTAATACCTAAATATTCCAAATTAATACAATTACAACCAATCTCATTCAATTTTAATTTAATAAACGACTTTTGTTGTAATGTAGAACTGTTATCGAAAACTAGACCACATATTCCCATTTTGAACTTAACTAATACTAACCTTGATTCCATGGCATATTAATATAATGAAATTGTAAATGACCTCGACAAAATTATTGACCAACCGCATATTGTTTTATATGGCCAGTATTACTCTTACACGACTATTGTAATTGCTAGTGTAGTTTTAATCTTTATTTTAATTGTATTTTGTAAACTTTTCAAGTCAGGCAAATGTCACCGTTATTTTAAGAAAAATAAAACTAAACTTAAGGCGCTGTTATACCTCAGAAGCCGTGAAACACCTAATTTTTCGTCGCGCATCTAGCCATAACGGTACATATTACAAACTAGCAAAAATTAGAGCTTAAAGTCAAAAGTCTGAACAAAAGACTTTTGAAAGAATTTTTCATGTACGTAAAATAGAATCACGGTAAAAAAATCACAAAATCGAGGCAGAAAATAATCTTTCGTCTCACTGTTTGCAATATTTTGATCGTAAGCTGTCATATTTTTTTTGATAATATTGTAGGAAATATAATCTAAATCTAATAATCTATTTATTTTCATATTATACGTGTATATTTTGTAAAATTAAATGAAATCTGCCAAACGTCTATGATTTTGACGCTTGGTAGATCCCATCAATATCAAACGCTTCAGCAATTTAAACCTTATTAGCATAAGCGGTGTACTGAGTGTCAGTTGCTAGTTTACGCCCCGCCCAGACCTCATCATTCGGCTATGAGCCCTGTGAGAGATAGGTCATGTCGCTTGCGTCTCGGCTGCACGAAATTTTACGTAAACCTGTTTTTTATTATAATACGCCGATTTGAGTTCGTAATTTCATGTTTTATGTTATAGACTGAATACTTTGAATCAAATAGGCTTTTCATGTAACTATGGGCACATATAATTAGGACCTAAGTTTATACTCTTGTTGCGTTTAATGTGTTATTGTTTCTGTGCTTATAAATATATAATTAGAAGAATAAAATATGGATAGTTAGAGAAATGAAGTTCTACGAAGGATTTGTAAAAGAAAGCGTCGTAATTAAATAGAAAATCATCCATGGCCAAGTGATTATGAAATATGTAACATTTTTACACAAATTATTTTCATAAGAGTCTTTTATGACTAACTATGTTACTTATATATTATCGATTATGCATAATATAATTAAATAAATTATTCTCACAATACATAGCTGCCACAGTTTTCAATTTTTGAAAGAGTAATAACATAAAAACGAATCATTTTATGTACCTATATTTCAAATTCATTAGCTTGTCAGAGCGCCTGGAGCGGTAAGATGCCGCCACGGCGAACAATAATGATGACAGCGCTAATATGGCGCTCCGCAATCCTTACACAAGCGGTAACGAATGTTGTATTATTGTGTTTTGAACATAAACCTTTTTAGGTACATCGGGTAAAACTTTGATTATTCATAAACTATTAGGTATGTCTCAGTACATCTAATATCTTTTTAATTTCTAAAATCAATCATTTATAAGTAAGAAGGTAACTTCTCTGTTTGCTATAACACAAGATATAGTACTTTTTTAATAATAAATTACGTAACTAATTATCATTATTGTAATTACAGTGAAGTTAAAGATAACAGTTCTGCAACGCCTTACACACATTTGACTTCAGTCATTCCTAACACGATCTGTTCAAGAGCTAGCCAAGAAATGCCAAACAATTTTTTTAACAAATTTGACTCAAATTCCGTAGTGATAAGCAAAAATTACAAGAGGGATAGCAGTGACTGGTTCGAATTGCGTAAGAATATGTTGACAGATTGAAATTTTTGTATAGTGGTAAAAAGAAGAGATAACAGCAGTTAAGCCAACTTAGTAAAAAATATTTTGTACAAATAAAATATTTGTAATGTAAAATCAGTTGCGCATGGAATCTAAAATGAACAACTGGCTTTGCAACAACTGGCGAAGCAAGAAAATGTAACAATCGAGCCTTGTGGATTATTCGATTATTGGTGCCATGCCAGATGGATTAATAGGTCCAAACACGATTGTGGAAATTTAATGTTCTAAAGTTGCCTATAAGAATGGCCTGGAGAATAGTATAAGAGCAAATAAAATACAAATATGGAAACATGATAAAAAAGTGAACTGACTAGTCTAAACAAATATTGTAATTGTTATTACCAAATTCAGGGGCAACGCCACGTTACACGCAAACAAAAGTGTTTATTTGCTGTGTGGAGTGGCGAAAGTATACCACTAAAAAAAGAAATTATAGAAAGAGATGATGTTTTCTGGGAGAAGCTTGTGGCGTTTTATATGAATTGGCAGTTGCCTGAAATTGTTGATTCTCGTCAAGCTCAAGGGATGGCATTGCGAGATCACGGAGAGGAAAATGTTTCATCAGTGCTTGAAATTTCTACAATACCAAGCCGTAAAAGGAAAGTAAATGAAACTGTGCCTCGTGAACAACAGCAAATAATAAGTATTGAAGCCTGCACACACTGCCTTTAAAATTCGATGAGAATAAAGAAAACCTGCCGGGTTGTAGCAGACAGCTAACTTTTGATGAGCTGTAAACTCTGTATTTCGTTAATAAATTATAAATGAATATAAATAAATATCTTTTAATATTTATTTTCTTTGAAACAACACATATTTGAAGCGAAAGAATTTTTTTATATTTTTCCATACAAACATGTATGACGAGAGCTAACGAAAAAGCAGTAACTCAAATTCTAATTCTATAATTTTCTCAGCGACATAGCAGTATCTCATGAATAAGGTATATCCACATATATTTTTGATGTTTCATCTATTTTGAAAAATAATAATGGGTTAAGTTTCGAAACGAGTCGCCTGAATTTGAGGGTATTGGTAGTGTAGGGGGCTTAAGGTAGTTCGTTTTAATCCCCTAAAAGTAATTTTGGCTGCCGGAGTTGCGTCTAAATATTTTTAAACAATTTCCAAAATTTCATAAATACTTCGGCAATTATGCAAAACGGAACATAGTTTTTATACTCGAGTACAGTTTTACAAATGTAATTTTTAGGTTTTATGTGAAAAACGTGAAACGAAACGCAAAACTGCCATCTTGGAATGATCATATTGACAGCTAATGTCAAATTTGTGCGTCATTGCTTTCGAGTGCCTTGGGTTAGGTGCGACTGTAATAATTAAATAAATAGGTTATGTTAGGTTCTCTTTTGACCCTTAATCCGAAAATAGGAGCCCTTCGCAGGGCTCCGACAACCTTAGATTATTAAACTAGTGTGATGAATGTGGAAGTTGGCAGTGCCGTACACACCGATGTTTGGAGATTATTTTTTCAGAGGAAACCAAGTATTTCCGGCAAGTGAAAATGGTGAGGGGGGTTTCAAGACCTCCCCTGCTCCCTCTCCAATCACTCACAACCCCTAAAAACGGCGACGTATTTCGAAACCTTTGCCATAATAATTATACCTATAATAACAATAAACATCCATAAATAAATAAAAGAAATCAGCAATACTGCTCTACTAAGGCTTTTGCGCTTAGTAGAGCAGTATTGTGTTTTTTAGGGTACCGTAGCCAAAAATTGTAAAAACGGAACCCTTATAGATTCGCAATGTCTGTCTGTCTGTCCGCCCGTATGTCACAGCCAATTTATTGCAAAACAGATTTGAAATGTGACAGGAATAGAATTAGATGTAGGTATTCTATGAACTGCTTCACTATTTTTATAGAAAAAACAAAACAAACATAATAATGGCCTCTCCATACATGGAACTGACTTAATTATTTTTATCATCTTACGGCACGTAGGTATTTACCTACTTTCGTCAACATTTAATACATATAACGTCTAATGTAAACCAGTTTTGCTCATGGCTGCACTGAGAACAAAAATTGCGCTATGCCTATATTGTACAAACAGATTGATGTATGTTATATAAATTTTAATATCAGTATCTCAATTCAATATGCTAAAACGTTTTGCTTGCGATTTTGAAAAATTGGAATACGGATGTCGCCAGAATACGGCCGCACGCAACGAGAATGAAGGGGGGCGCCTCGCAGTAGACGGAGCTAAGCTCCCTTCACCTCCCCTGCTTCACCCCCTCATTTACCAAAACAGTCGCTTAGGACAGCGCCTTAACATTGAAAAATCTGAAGAGCTTTCAGAAGTCGCTGTCGAATCTCCTGCTCCAAAAATCCGCACATTCCTTCCATAAACTTAACCTTAAGGGTGAGTTTATTCTTAACCCCGGGGCTGTTATATATACCCTCTGTATATAATAGTGCCTAGTATCCCTTACCTTTATGCATAGTCAGCACTTTTGACTGCTCATAGTATTTTATTATAATTTAGAGTTCAATTCGCATCCATCATCCGCGCGTGACACTTGCCTCTGTCAAATCGAGCCTAATTTCGTGAATAAACTCTTGTCCTTCATAAAAGTATTTTTTTTAAAAGACCTTCGGCGCAATCCGTATAACAGAGCGATAATTACTTTATAATGCAGACATAACTTGGAAAACTCATAGGTGTGTGCCCGGGGTACCTGGGGATCGAACCCGAGACCATCGTCTCGGCAGTCCGTTACATACACCACTGGGCTATTTATTATTACATTAACTTTATTAATTAATTATTAAAATATGCATATATATTTACGTATATATTATATTATGTTATATAGTATATATTTAATAATATGACCATGTATTTATTGTTATTATTGTAAAGTACACCTTATCTTTTTAACGTGACTAAAACTATTTGTACACCTACCATACCTATCTCTGCATCACCCTATGGTTGACTGGTAGAGAATGCTTATAGCATTAAGTCCGCCATTGTACCTATGAGTTGTACATAAGGTTTAAATAAATAAATAAATAATAATATTACAATATCGACACATTACGTAAACAAGACATAAATAATACTTTTGTGTTACAGAACTTAGTAGATCATAGACAAAAGACTATGATCTACTAATTTCGGTAACCGAAATCAAATAAAAAGGGAACATAATTTTTATGTTATAACAATAATTTAAAAACAAAACAACAATTTTGCGTTGGATACATGCCAATCTCGTACAGGGACAATAATAACATATCGATAAAAACAGAACTCCAATAAATATCATTGATTACATACCTAGCTGGCTATTTTTTACGACTTCAAATTTGACTACTGATTACTCAGAATTATTTTCGTTCGGACTCCGGAATAACTTACGTTGTGAAATAGTTACGTCGGTCGTATTCAAACTCTGCATACTTTAACATTTCGATGTGTTTAGGCAGGAGTGAATGCAATTCATGCAGGTGCACGTAGTGATAAGGAGGAACAGTTCGCTGGACCACGAGGTCTGCCAGTGCCTTTGGAGCACGTTGTTCAACGGCTTCACCACCTCGTGAACTACAGTGTGCTAGTTTGTGTGCTTTCAAATAGGTACTTTTGATGAAAAGGTACCGTAAGTGTCTTTACCTTTACGGTCAACATGTGGAGCATGATCGGCGTACGCAGCTTACAAGTAAGTTGATGTTTTTCGGAATTAAAGGTAATCTGCCTAAGTAAGATTTAAAAAATAGTAATTACCGTAAATACTGCAGCGCTCATAGCATGACTAAGCTTTTGGATCGTAATAGTTTGGCAAAGTTAAGCAACGGTTGCACAGGTCATCACTTGGATGGGTGCCCACGTACTCGGAAGGCACGTAAAACTGAATCTAAGAATCGTAAGGCCATGTCGTAGGCCTTCGGGTGGTCTGAATACACGGACACCAAAGTAGGCTACGCACTCTCACGAAACAAACAAACAACGTAAACAATACCTTCCGTTTTACGTAATGCAATAAACCAGCTGTTGCAACAAACTCATAAATAAAATGGGTATACCTACCTACCTAAAATGATGGCACGTCTAAAGTTGACGTTCAGCTTTTGTCAAAGGATTAGGTAAAGACGCGGCCCCCGGCGGTGCCGCCCAATGCACTCAACGACCTTTCATGAACTTTGGGTAGATACCTAGTTATTACGATTTATGAGTCTTCAGTGTTGTCATGGGTAATCTGATATGATATTATTTAAAGTTAATTAAATTTACCAGGGCAAATTTTATCTGGAATTTACGTGAATTAATGACAAATACCTCATCATTTTACTCTACCCTACAACCCCTTCATTGATCGGACGGAGGGTTATGAAACAACCTGTATAAAAAACAACAATTGTTATTAAATGGCGCTAGTTAAAATATTTAATAACTAGAAGAATATAATGAGTGAGCCATAGAATGGTGTGACGTCTCATCTTTATAATCTACGGCTGCTGCAAAAAAAGCCTGTGCCATGGGAGACATTCAGAAACGCACACAAAGTACACGCAAACTTATTATACTAATTTTATTGTTATTTCGTAACAATGTATGGAGTATTCATCATTAACTGTTCATGCGAAGACAGAACCCACATACTCGACCAAAATTTTTTTACAGTAGCAATGTGAGTGAATAGGAAAATTTTGTCTTCGATACCACGCTAGACGATTGGTTGGGTTTGATGTCGAGCTTTTTTGTAATGTAAATCCGTCGTCAGTCGTCACCACAATTTTATTATATAAATAATCATAATATTTGATCTAGCCACTTGACATAAGCTCCATACAAAATAAGCCAAATATGTATCTCTAGTATCTAAATCAATGAACAGAACAAATATTGGGACTGGCCGTAAATAAATAATGACTCAATATTTCTGTTTATTATACAACTATTATTTGAATCTCAATTTACTACATCGCAATAATATTAATTTTCTACTACTTACATCTTATATGCCTACATTGCTATAATCCAATTTGGGCAGCACCTAAATTAATGTTCAATATTTCTTCTGTCCAGGAACAAGTTCATTATGATCCTGTGTCGTGTATTTCTATAGATATATATGTTCGTTACGCCATTTAGGCATGGCTAGTATGGTTCATAGAGATGTAGTATAGAATGTCTGTAATACAAGGGCACGGTTTTAACAGCCCTTAAGTGACTGTTTTTATGTAATAATCAGCAAACAAACAGACGCATCACCTAAAGGTCAGCGATTACCGCCGTTCATGGACCCAAGCAATACCAGAGGCGTCACAAGTGCGTTTCTGCTCTTTCGATAGGGAAAAGTGATAGGAGGAGGAGTGGCATGAGGGAGAAGGAACAGGGGATGGGGAATGTAAGTACTGTCACTTTACGTTTATTTTCTGTGAGAGGATAGTACTTCCCTGGTTAAGACGGCCCATTCAAACCGAAGGCTGTTGTGAGGGGGCGCAACTGATACATTGGCTAATAGAATAGGTACTGTGGGTTCTGTACCTACTTGAGAAAATTATATGCTTGTATCCGTTTTTACGCCTGTAAATCACTATACTAGTATTATATTATTACTAGTGGACGCCCGCAGCTACGCCTGCCTATTTTACCTGTTTTGCCCGATTTGCCCGATTTTGTGGGAAATCCCTTCTTAGTGCACCCCTACAGTCCCCTAGGAACATGCATGCCGAATTTGCGTCTAATAGTTTTGGCTGTAGCTTGTCTGTCAGTCAGTCATTAACCCAAGGCTTTTATTATATTAATAATTATAAATTATAAATACTAATATTACTATTTCTACCTTGTTTAGGAATGTAAAGATATAACTAGTGTTGGTAATCTACAAAACTGAAATGTGTAAAAGAAGCTTTACTGCCATTCGCTAGAATGTTCATCAGTATACCATCGGTACCACCATTTAGTGTGTGATCCTTTATTAAGTTATATTTAAGTTTATCAGAATGCTCGCTAAAATCCTCTCCCTTGCTTTACTGTTATGTAACTTTCACAAGAATGCTGAATCGAGGTGAAAGCTCAAATATATCAGCACTATTAGACATGCGACTTAGTTTTCTTTTAATAGTAACCCAACGTTTATCTCTGATGCTATATTGAGGAATACTAATGTCTCGGGCATACGGTAAACATTCAACAAATTGGCACTAAACATAACCGAAAGAGAGCGGAGTAAAATATCTACAAGTATATGAAAATGTAGGCTCTTTGTGTCTGTTCTAGGTGTAGTAGGTGTTACGAAATATTGAACAGTAAATTTATGTAAATAAACACATTTATATTTAGGCTGCTCTTTCTTCCATTAAGCAGTACTTAGAATGGGACCAACGTGCTTACTTATTATTTCAATCGAATACATTATTCAATTGGTTTCTTCTTTATACTAATCTTCTTTATACTCGTAGATGTCATTCTTTTAAGCTTTCTCATTTGAAATTATTAGTCTACAACGATTCACATGTTTATAAATTCGGTTCTATGGGTAATTATTGAAGATATACGAAAATAGCTAACCTTTGGTAATTACTTCAGCAAATAACATGTAAGTCATTCATAACTTCATAGCATTTTTCTTTAAACATACTACCGAGTATGATTACCTAGTCTGTTCAAAAGATTTTCCCAGAAAACTTCTTTTTCCTTTCTTAGGATCCCTCTGTAATGTAGGAATATCATATCAAATAATATTCTACTACCAAACTAGTTTTATAATATTCAGGAATACGGAGGATCACATTTTGTGCGAGAGGCGAAAAATGTTAGAAAAAGTATGATTGATTTTGTGATAGTAGATGAACGATTGAGAAAGAATGTGTTGGATACAAGAGTATATCGAGGGATCGGCATCCACACAGACCACTTCTTGGTGTTGAGCCGGATAAGTGGGCTCTTTAAAGGATGGCGACACCGAGAACATAATGAAAATAGAGTCTTGGAAAGAAAAAAAGTAGAAAATCTACAAGAGAAAGATGTGAAAAATGAGTAGAAACGAAGATTGATAGCAAGATTTGAGAGGTTTGATGGCATGAATGATATGGAAGAATTATGGCAGGCCCTTGAAGAAGAGGAAGTATGTATAGCGTCTGAAGTAAGTGGTGTGATCAAGAGAAGGAAAATATGATAGGATAAGAATACATGGTGGGACAAGGATGTACAATCAGGAGTGTCAGAGAAAAAGAAAGTTTGGTCAGATTTGTTGGCTGCCAAAGCAAATGAAAGAATGGGAAAAGCAACGAGTGTAGACATAGATGAAGCAAGAAAGAAGTTTGATAGGTCAAAAAAAAATGTGAAAGAAATGGTTAACAGGAAAAAGAGGAAAAGAAAGATGAGTTTGATAGCAGATTATCTGACAATTTCCAGGGAAACATTAAGCTTTTCTGGAAATCCGTTCGTGCAGCTCGAGGAAGAACTCAATCCTCAGAACACACATCCATCAGAGACGAGAATGGAAAGATAGTAAATGGTGAATCGTGCGTGCTGAAGAGATGGAAAAAGTACTTTGAAAGTTTATTTGAAAGAACGGCGATAGAGACACCGATAGCTGAAATGAATGGTAATGATAGCAATGATGAAAGCGTTATTGGCGTGGATGAGATCGTGAAGGCACTGGGAACTATGAAAGTAGGTAAGGCTGCAGGATATGATAGGATTAAAGTCGAAATGCTGAAGGCTGGACAGGGCATCATATTTGGTCAGTTGCAGCGGTTATATAACTTGTGCTGGAACACCAGCCGAGTACCTAATGACTGGGCCACAGTTGTAGTTGTGCCTCTTTATAAAACAAAAGGCTCGCAACAAGCCTGTAAAAATAGCATTATAGCATAGCAGGCATTAGTCTTCTCAGCATTGTTTTTCATTGGCGGTCATGGTCAGTATACCAATAGATTGTTTCTTACTACCGGTTCGTATACCGTTATCGTCATGCTCACTAAAATGTCATTTCTTGTGGTGGCGTCGTGTGTCGGGTCATCACTGTCCCTCTAATATGGCGAGAGGGATGATGGCTGGCACATGCGTCATACTCGTGAACGGGTGCTACTTGCGATGACTGGTCGATGACGGTCTTACGGGCTGGTATTAGATTTTAATATTTAACTGAATCATTTCCATCATGGGTCTGATCACTTTCGCGGATTGCCTGCATTATTAGGTATATATAATGTAAGTGGATGCTCCTGTTTCACCATGTCTATTCTGAGGAGGCTAACCAAATGAACATCAAAAGTATTATGCTTGAGTATTATTATGTACAGTAAATATATACAAGTGATATAGAAGGTGTAACAGTTGCAGCACCTTACAAAATGTAAATTATGTGTATTATGCAAAACCTGGCGATGAAAAAGAGTGACCGTGAGTTTTATTGCCCGTTCTTTCTCATGGTTCTACCTATTGCTTTGCGAACGTGGCAGTAAATGTAAATGTAGAGTCTTTTAGTAATTATTTTATAAATTTATTATTTTGACGTTCATAAGCGTCACATTGTGACCCAAATGAATAAAGGATTTTGAATTTGAATTTGAATTTGTTGGCAAATTGTATGCAAAGGTACTGATTGAAAAAGTTATGGAAGTAACCGACAAGAAAATATGGGATGTACAAGCGGGATTTCGAAAGGGTATGGGATGTACGGATCAAGTCTTTTCCTTGCGATGCATAGCCGAAAAGTTTTTGGCCAAAGGTCAAAAGGTCTATTGCGCATTCGTGGATTTGGAAAAGGCTTACGATAAAGTGGTGAGGAATGAAATGTGGTCGGTGCTGTCAATGTATGGGGTAGACAGCAGCCTCAATAGAGCTCTGAATTCCCTTTATGAGGATTCTAGAGCTTGTGTGAGGATAAACGGGGCATACACTGACTGGTTTACCATCGAGACAGGTGTTAGACAGGGATGTGTAGTCGCCGTGGCTGTTTAACCTCTTCATGGACAGTTGTTTGCAAGATCTAAAACATAGTGACTGCGGATTAAGGATGAATGGGTGACTTGTCAAATGCCTCCTTTATGCTGATGACCAGGTAATACTTGCGTCTTCAGCAGAGGAATTGCAGGAGATGTAAACAATCATGCATGGTGCGTTAGAGAGGAAAGGAATGAAAATGAATTTGAGTAAAACTAAAGTTATGGTTTTTGAAAAGGAGGAATGCCTTACGGCTTGTAATGTTTTGAATGATGGACAACGAGTGGAGCAAGTGAATGAGTTTGTATACTTAGGTACGTTGTTTACAAAAGATGGTAAGAATGAAGAAGATATTGAAAGAAGAGTTAATTCAGGTAATAGAGTGAATGGAGCTCTGAAGGCGTTTATGAATAGCCAAAACGTGTCCAAAAAGGCACGTTTGGCTGAGCATAGTGGGGTGTTAGTGCCTACCCTTATGTACGGTATTGAAAGTTGGGTATGGCAGAAGTGATTTGAAAGTAGAATAAATGCTGTAGAAATGAGAGCACTGCGAAGTATGTGTGGTGTATCTTTGACCGACAGAGTAAAGAATTGTGTGATAAGAGAGTGTTGTGAGGTTAAAGAAGATGTAGTGACTAGCATTGAGAAAGGCATGTTAAGATGGTTTGGGCACATGGAGAGGATGGATGACGATAGACTGACAAAAAAGATATACAAGGCAAATGTGAATGGGACAGGACATAGGGGAAGACCTAGGCGGACGTTCTCTGACCAGATTGGAGACATCCTGAAAAAAAGACAAGTCAGAAGTACCCTTAACAAAAGAGCATGCATGAGAAACTTGATGGGAGTGAGTGAAACAAGAGAGGTATGTCAGGATCGTTGCAAATGGCGTTCCGTAGTCTCTGCCTACCCCTCCGGGAAACAGGCGTGAGTCTATGTATCTATGTATGTACATTTTGTGTGTAATCCTTTATTAAGTTACTAGACGTCGCCAGCGTCTTCGCCCATCAATTATACATAATTATAAACCTTCCTCTTGAATCGAGGTATTCCTAAAAGCGCAAATATTTTTGAGCGCAACTAAAAAAGCGCAACTACTTTATTCCACAAAGCGCAACCATTAGTTGCGCTTGAAAGATATGGTATGGCATTTAGGCTGTGGGCTTAAATTACTGATATCCGAGTATTTATACATAATATGTAAGAGGATAGTGGCAGTTAAATGACAATGACATGACGTTTGACAGTTAAACTGTCAAACGTGTAAATAAGGTTTAAGCTAGCTATATAAGTCGACAAGCTCGGCTAGTTTGTCCTATTCTCCTTCGACGACTGCTCAGGTATGATATGGTTCTGACTCTGTAACTGCCACTGTGTTTCAATATTCTGTGTTTCTTGTTCTTTTGTTTCATCATCTAGGAAACAATGTAAGATAGTGTAATCATTATCTTATTGATATGGTGGGTGGGTAGTTTGATCGTATGTGAGATATTAAAGATTGTAATATAGGATAGAAATATATACCTACTGTGGATCAAGTTGTATCAATGAGATTCGTTATATATCTGTGGTAAACGTTTAGTAAATTGTGTTGATGGTAAATAATGCTTATTATGTTGTAAGACAGACCTTTCTTGTAATATAAAACTACCCACAACATTGATATTTGATATAAATTGGCTGTACTACTATTTGTGAATTATTACTTATTGAAAAGAATGGCCAAGAGTTTTATTGCCCGTTCTTTCTCTTGGTTCTATGCCTTTGCTTTGCGAACTGGGCTCTAAATGTAAATGTAGAATCACGACGTAATCTGAAGATATATCCTTGTGCCAAACTGAATATATGAAAATATGATTTGATAGTTGTCTCTTTTATTTATCAAAACTGTCTCTTCACTATAGGGAGCTTTCCTGAATCTAACACGCTTGTAAATTTAAAAAAAAAGTATTTTTTTATTTCAGTAAGCGCAACCACGTCGAAAAATAGTGAAGGGGCATAATAGATTCATAAAGGACTATTTATTAATTATCAAAAGATTTTATTATGGCGATCGTTTTCAAAAGTAGCAGGATAACTGAAATGAACAGGGGTTAGAAGTGTTTATAGAATCTGGTAACAGCATCTAGCAGCATGTTGTGTTCACTGCCACAGGGTGGACAAAGACCATCTTTGTTAATGTTATATTTTTTGTCACATCCAATTTGTGAAAAGAATAAAAAAAGCAAAGTTATCAATCAGTAAAATGTTTTGAAAAGTATCAGGGTAACATAAATGAACAGAAATTATTAGCCTAGTAAAAAACCTGGTTTTAGGGTCATGAATAAGAAATAAAGAACTGCAACTGAAATGGTATAGATAACTCAGGCGCACAACATCAGCTCTGTCCTGGGGTCACTGCTCCCCACACCGCACCGTACTCTGCGCTGCATCGTATTATTTTTATATCCATCAAATGTCATAAAATATACTAAAATGTCCTGTCTTATCAACTATCGATATTTTCCGTTAGTAATTAACCAGCACTATTGCACCTTGATATTAAGTTGCGCTTAGTGGAATAAAAAAATACTTTTTTTTTATTTATGAGCGCAACTAATGGTTGCGCTTTGTGGAATAAAATAGTTGCGCTTTTTTAGTTGCGCTCAAAAATAGTTGCGCTTTTAGGAATACCTCCTTGAATGAGGTCATTATATCTATTAAAGGAAACCACATTAAAATCCGTTACGTAGATTTTAAGATTTAAGCATACATAGGGACAGACAGACAGAAGACAGACTTTGATTTATACTATGTAGTGATATTTAGGTATTTCCGGCTAAAGTGAGAGCCTATTTCCATACTTATAGGCAAGGTAGCCATGTGATATTTGCGATTTATGAATGAAATACGGACTTCTAGGAATAATCATTGGGCAAATATCCACAATAGTTTGTTGATATATACCACCGAGACGTAATTTTTTTGCGTAACAAAATTATTGAACCTACAGTTGCTAATCTGACGTTGGAACTCATTTTAAAACTTTGAAGTTAATATGACTGACAATTCTTTTACACAGTCAATGAGCTCTTGAGGCTCCCAAAGCATGCCCTTGAGTTTGTGAAACACAAATTGTGAACTCTTGATTCGGGTGAAAAAGGGGCTGAAACAAGGAAAGAAATTGACAGTTCTCGGAACATCAAAGTAACTTATTTCTTTCTTCGTACAATTTACGCGAGATATTGTAGAATGACACCTTTCTTTTTCATTTTGAGATTAGTATTTATTTGATTGAATTGTACTTATTTGATGTCATCATTATTAGATTGAGGGACGGCGGAAGTCTTTAAATTTTTTTTTTTATTTAACTTTTACACAACACAAACAATGTGGTACAAGGTGGACTTAATGCCTTAGGCATTCTCTAGCAGTCAACCTAGGGTGGTGCAGAGATAATTGATAGTAGGTGCACCATCGTTGCGTCGCGGTAGGGCCGCAGAGGAAGAGGAGATGCGGTGTTGCATTGCCGTCCTCCCTATCCTCTGCGGCAGCTGGGTGTTTTGGCGGCGGAGCCCAACACCTTCATCCGCCGCCAAGGGGGTTTTGTTTGGGGCCCGCCTGACCATCTGGCGAACCAATACCCGTCGGGGGGTAGCGAGGAATGCTTCGGCGATACCCGACACTCCGACGCACGGGTTCATGAGGAACACGGGTTGGTTTTTAGTCAGTAAGAGTCTGACAGTCGCCTTCGCCCTTTCTCCCAGGGCGGAGGGACTCCATGAGGATTTTCCAACCCGACAAAAAAAAAAACAGTTGGTGCACGATAATTATATTTAATTATTTACACAATATTACTACTTAAACTATAGATATACATTTAAATATTCACTTTGAAAACAGGTCAAGTGCGAGACAGACATGTAATAAATTTGTACAAGATTTTGGTGTCTTGTAGAAATATGTGCCACGACTGTTTGTGGTATTATGTGCAGTACTTTAATGCATAATATGAATATTCTTTTCAATGTTTACTGTAATATTCAAGGAACGGTTTTCTCCGTATAAACCTGAAAATTTGCTGATCTTATTTGTCACTATTGGGTCATTACTGTGAGATCCCCATAGAGGTATAGGGAAGAAACATTTAGATATAAACTTCAGACTTATACGTGGTCACGGCTTTATCCAGGACCTAGCTTTAGAATATCACGTTATCGGGACATAGTATTCGGTAGTAAATGTCATGTATCTTTACTACTTACGACTGTGACTGCAACTCTGTGGGTTATTGAATTCACACGGGTAGAGCGATTACCTTACCATCAAATATTCTTAGATATTTTTTCAACAGCTATATGGGCCGGATTAATCTAGAGAATTTCCATACAACGATTCTTGGGGTATGTGCTTGAGGTACGAAGTAGAACAACCTTTGATTGATTACATGGATGACGTTATGGTAGAAATGTTTCTCGCCTACGTTACGTCGATTCGTTGGTTGTTGTTGATATAAGATTTAAAATGTATGGAGACTTCCTGTGATTCGTAGATTGTGGTTGTAATTCTGGGTTTTATTTTATATATATTGTTACTGATTATAAATCTTTTGTGACAACCTAATGCAAGTGTCACGTATGTAAGCCACGGCCTCCAGTCTCAACGGGGACCGCGCAGCAGATACCAAATCCTAAGCGTGTGTTAGTCTTATAGTCCGATGGGGCAGCATATCCGACACAAACGAAGAGGGATTGAGTGCAGGTACATTTACTGCTTAAAGTTTTTTTTGAGGAACATGTGGGTAACACCACTAATTTCTTGACTTGTGTTGATGTATTTCTAGTTTCAGTGATTTAGGCTCTGCGATGATATATTATCAGTCAGGACAAGTCACTTCACATAATAATATATTATGTAAAGTAATTATGGTTGACATACTTTCCTGATATTACATTCATATTGTTACAACTGCAGTGGAATCTCTATAGATCACATACGCGTAACTATATAACGAGTATCCCAAAATTCAACGCAATATTTAAATTGAACAGAAAACACAGATTTTAATGTTTCGTTTTTATTAAATCACAAAGTACAGAGATTTTACATTTTTATGGTGTAACATATTGGGCAAAAGGCCTATGCTGCTTTTGATAAAAGTTTCTGAACAAACTATTTCACTATTTGTCCCTGAAAATCCAGTTAACCTCACATATGCTTATGAAATTTCGATTGAACTAACAAACATATTGATTTAGCTTTGGTATAGAATAGAGAGGAACAGGTTTTATTAATAAACTGGTGGTTTTTTATTCAACTTTGCATAGCAAAATGTCCACAATGCCGTAAATGTTTAACGCTCGGCAAAAAGTGTATTTTCCATGAAACTATGTCGTTGTATTATATGAGCAGTACCACGCACGGAGCGACGGGCAATGCATAATAAAAATATATGTAAAATTATTATGCTTCAAATAAAAGGAACGACTGATGAAACGCCGCACAATTCAATTACGACCTAAACTGAAAATGACATCCAAAAATCCCATTCTTTGTCTCACGTAGTATGCATTCGAGAAGCTTTTAGCAATTAGTATATTTGCATGAGTAAAAATTTAAAGTTTTGTTCTTGATGCCACAATGGAAATTCCTGATTTTTTGCATAGACATTATGAGCTGGAAAATGAAACAGACTTTGATCACGCGGAAAATTGTGGCAAAGTGTGACTCTAAAAATTTAATGTTTCCTTACTTCCTTGCACTTGCTTATCTGAATGCAATGTTATTTTAATATAATGATTGACTGCATTATGTTAGGTATTGACCAACAGGTATTAGATAACTAAATTTGAACTGTCTTTGTTTTCGGCAGCCAGCGCCATAAGCCTAAGGAAGTTCTTACGCCGAGCGTGATTATAAGTTTGATGTTTGTATTGTGATTGTCTGTATCATGAAGTGTATGTGTCCGACATTCAAGCTCCTAAACAAATGGACCGAATACGATGCGTTTTTTGTTTTAAAGCTGACGATATCGAGATGATTCTTAGCTACGATTCATGAATATGTCAGAACTTAATGTAAACTTCACGATCTGTTCATTTTTGCGGGATATATTTGTATCACACTTCAAATAAAGATAAGAAGAGAATATAGAAAAGAAAGGCTTTTTCGTGCCCCAAATGTTTCTTTCAAAAAGTGAGAAAGTTCATGGAATCCTTTATCTACTTTTAACCCAATCGGGCAAGTCCAAGGTCAACGACGTACCCCATAGGTTTTGATGATCAACCCGTACGCACTTTGTATGATAATACGTGTTCGTAATGCAATACGATTTTATTTCATTGTGTTACAATCCTGAATGTATACACGGACAACGCATCTTTAGAATGCCGCGCAGTGGTTATGGTTGCTGAATTTTGTCGAAATCTTTACATATACTATGTAACTAAGACTTAGGTCCACTTGCACAACGATTCTTAAATTGAATTAAGATGTATTTAACGAGAAAAATAATATTAAACACCACTAGTGTCTTGCACAACGAAAAATTTGTCGAGTACATTGACATATACACCGCTATTTTTTAATTAGTACAAAAAATTTAATGGGGCTCTAGGCATCTTTAACTAATCATATATATGTATGTAAAAAATAAAAATACTAAGTTCCAAAACTGTCCCAAAACTGTCCACAAAAATACGTAATGTTTGGTAAATGCATAACTAAATACTATGTTGTCGTAGTAATTTTACGCGCCACTACTCCATTGATAAATTTGTGCAAACTCGAAGCTCGCCACCCCCTGTCCCTCTGCGCGCGCGCCGCAGTGCTAAATTGAAGGCGATAGCAAGCGGATGTTTTTTCGTGGAAACAATTATTTTTTGTTTACGTTTGCCCAACGGGATGGCTTATTAGTTCACATCACGCGAGTGCAGCTATGCGTTTGTACAGGGAAGTGTTTGGAAGCCAGTGGATCGGTCGAGGCGGGTCGTAGCTTGGCCTCCATGCTCACCACTGTGTACAAAAGTAAGCCGTTTTGAGTGTGAGTGTCGAATAATTTAAACAGTGCATATTGGACGCTTTTGACGCAGTGAAAAGTCAGAGAAGCTTACTTATCTCGTTAAAAAACTATTAAATAAATTGTGCTGTGTATTGACAATAGTGATGGATATTTCGAAGAACAATTGAAATACTTGTAAGTAAAGTAAATATTACCTACTTAACTAAATAATAATTTGATGCGGGCGGCTCAAAATCGGTCTGTGTGGAGAACCTTGAGGGAGGCCTATGTCCAGCAGTGGACGTCTCTAGGCTGACGTGATGACGATTTAATAGTAATTGTAAATAGCAGCCGATTCTAACTTCATAAATACGCCAAAATTACTCTTTTCTTTTATTACAGAATACTTTCTTTTATTTTGATATGACGTGTTTGCTTTCTAATTACATACCTACCTCCGTATTTAATTACTTGTAAAACGATAAATTTTGCCGGTCCTAAGACAGGATGAAGTATGAAGGAGTGGGTAAATTTAAAAAAATAAAAAATATCTACCTACACTTATTATTTTGCTTCATTTTATTGTCTACGGCTACCTGCATTATAAGTGCGACGGAAAGAATGCGTAAGAGTAGGACGGAAAGTAAGTACTATCAATGAAGTAGTGAATGGATTGTAAAATATGTCTATGATTTGGGTGAGATTTTCTACAAAAAACAAATGATTATAACTTTGTTATTTATAGACATTATGAAATTCTTACGTCACTTATATGATAATAATGTCTTCGCTAATATGTCCTTAAAGTTTTTGTACTAATTAAAAAATAACGGTGTATATTACTGGTCGAGTAATATGATTTAAGAACTGTCAAAATTAATTACCGAAAATCGGCTGTTTAGTGGCTAATTTCATTTAAGAACCGTCACACTGATGTTAGCATCTTGTCATTAGCGACGAAAATTATCTATAATTATATAACTGGACCGGACGACGCAGCAGGGGGAGGCCTATGTTCAGCAGTGGACGTCCCTAGGCTGACATGATGATTATATAACTGATAACAATGTACCTACTTGTGTTATTGTTAACCCTAAAATCCTACAGTATTTGGCGCACATATTACTCCTACACAGGGGTGCTGGAACACCCCATACTAAAATTACTGTAATCCTTAAAATAAAAAAAAAACAATTCATGAAAATACTTTTTATTAAACATAATCGGTAACTTGAGATCACAAATCAGCCTTATTACACAAAGTTAAACTACATAGTTTGAGCAACAGCGCTTGTAGATTTGGTCCTATTTTGAGGATCACTGCAATGTACTAAGTTGGCATCCGGTAAGGGTCCTCCAAATGTCATGTATCCGTACCAAACCTAATTTCAAAACTGTCTGCTGAAACTTTATATTTGGCTTATAATTTGATCTTGAACACTTGTAAAGAACCCAGGAATTACGACTGGTCCCAACTTCTATTTCTTCCTCGCCAGATTTGTGGTCTAGAATAGAGCTTATTTCTTCGTAATTCAAACCTCTGACAGCCATCCGAAACAAAATAAATAAACTTCATTGAATTTTACCTTCATAATATCTAAAAATATCTGTATTTAATTCATATAAGACTATTGTTTTAATAAATAATCAAATTTAATAACTTATTACATATAAATGCATCAATCGTAATAAATAAATAACCTTACGATTTTACTACACTGGGGTACTGGCGTACCCCACAGCACTTATCCAGGCGACCACACAACGCGGTCCCTCGTCACGGTATTGACGTAACGCAAGCGGTTGACACCAAACTAAAATACTCCGACGCGCGAATTCGTGGATATTAAAGAAATTGAGATATTTAGAAAACAAATCGGTGTGGGGTGCATATGCACCCCATGTAGGGTTCTAGGGTTAGTGCTCAAAAGTTTCTAGTTATTATTTGTCAATTGTCATTTCGTTGCTAGGCGACGACAATGCGTTTTGTTTTATGCTCAAAGTATAAATAGTCTAAGGTTTTATGCAAAACCATACGCATAACATCGTTAAAATCGTAACAAAAAGGCTTCATGCCATGAAACAAAACGTAGAAACTACTTTACCGACCTCATAAAATGTTTAACTAAATCTAAGCGTTGTTGTCGTTGTGCAAGAGGACGCTAAATACTTTTAACTTTAATTATTTTATGCTGTTAATTCTGTTCAATAAATTTAAATTAAGGAGTGACTTAAATCAAACGTTACGCAAGTGGGCCTTAATGTGGCAACGTTGTTTGTATTTTTTTATAGACTCACGCCTGTATCCCCAAGGGGCTAGGCAGAGGTGTAATATTACACCCACATTTCGTCATGAATGGAGAATGACCATTTTTTGACGACCGGTTGGTGTAGCGGGAGTGCAAACGACTGCTACGCCGAAGTTCGCGGGTTCGATTCCCGCTCAAGTCAAACATTTGTGTGCATGAACATGGATGTTTGTCTTGGTCTGGGTGTTTCTATGTATAATATGTATGTATTTACAAAAAAAAGTATATATGTATGTTTATCCATTATCTAGTACCCATAGTACAAGCTCTGCTTAGTTTGGGACTAGATGGTGTGGTGTGAATGTGGTAGAATATTATTATTATTATTATTTGTTTCTCTTTCACGCGTACTTTTCTAACACATATGTTAGAACATCATAATGTTAAAAAAGTACACGGCCCTTTGGCAGGCGTACACGGAGACATAGGTCCAACGCCCTTTGAGAATTTTAATCTAGGATGTGGTGGGACACCTAATGAGGAGCCTCCATAACTGCACTATGAAGTACAGTCACGGATTAGCCGCAGCAGGTGTAGGACTATTGCTACTTGTCTTTATCTTAGCATTATCCCAGTTTCAATCTGGGGTCCGCTTACTAGTCTAACCGGACTATTGCTATTTGTATGGAAACTAATTACTCTGTGCTATTGTGATGCATGAGTGAATATGGAAACTATGGGTGAAAAACGGCGTCTGCCCTAAGTACTCTTTTAGTACGTTGAAAAGGGGCAGACGGTGACTCGCCAACTCACTAGATGGGCCCTCTCTAAATAGCCACCATGGTAAACGAAGTCTGCCACAAAGGCAGCCAGAGGGCAACACCGGTGCGAGTGGCTACTGGTGTAGAGCGGTGCGGCACCGGTTTCGCCATCGCGGGACGTGACCCGGAGCGGGTTTCCCCGTAATTACGCCCTTGAAAATGACACTTCCACCCCCGAGCAAATTGCTCTTTCAACTTCCCTCTGGCCAGCCAACCAAGGCAAGCCAGAGTTGAGAGTCCTGCGGGCGCTCTTGGGCATCAACTCCAACCAGCCAACAAAGGCAAGCCGGAGACATGGCCCTGACCGACTCTCTGAAGCATTCGGGACCGCAGTGTCGCCACACACATTCAGCTCGCCACAAAACTGCCCTGCGGTTTGTAAGCTTTCTATTCATCTTGCAATACATTTTTTGTTTATATCACAAGATGAAGGTGATGTTTGAAAGCTGTTACTCTGCCCTCCGAGATTGCGTTAGTCTCATGATGAGATAACGGCTGCCTCAGAGGGATTTATTATTATTATTCTTTTTATTTCCATATTTATCCTATCTTTTACATTTTTAAATATAACACTCTAAAAAAAAATATGATATTTAAAAATATAAAAATAGATTCCCACCGACGACGGGAATAGGATCCAAGTCACCGGTGGTTAGGGCTCCAGAGCCAGAAATTTCCTCACAATGCGTGCCGTTTGCAGAAGAACTGCCTTTTGCATCAAACTCTTGACCCAGCTGCCTAGTTTCAACCTCTCTAGATGGCGTTCGAGGGTTTTGGCTATAAGTCCATTAAGGCCTATTGTCCACGTAAGCCGCACGTCATGCGCACGCTTTCGTCAATTGACGATTGCAAGACGAATGCTTGCATCTTGCGTATAAACAATCAAAACTGTGGTTTACGTGGACAATAGGCCTAACGGACACAACTATCGGAACAATGATTGCTGAATCAATATCCCACATATCGACAATCTCGTGAGCCAAGTCCAAATATTTCTCTTGTTTGTCTTTTTCTGCTTTCACGAGATTCTCGTCATGTGGGATAGTAATGTCAACAATCATTGCGCGGCACTCTGATCGATCTATTATCACAATATCAGGCCTGTTGTAAACAACAGTCCTATCTGTGGCAATAGATCGATCCGAGTACAATGTTGCATGACAATTCTCGAGAACTGGCTACCTGTTATATGGCAACTCGACGTCTACAAGCCCGTATCGCAGAGCCAGTTGCTGTTGGTTGTGTCTGTGCAAGTACTCGCTATTAGCAAGACGAGAACAACCGGAGATTATATGCCTGAGGGACTCACCAGGTCGGTTGCAAGCTCGACACAGATCTACTGTGCCGTCCCTCATGATATACCTCCGGTAATTTCTCGTCTTGATAACTTCATCTGCAATTGCACAGACACAACCTTCGGTTTCTCCGAAGAGATTACCAAAACGTAGCCAGGCCACAGAAGCTAGTTCATCTACATCAGGTCCGTGAAGGGCCCGGTAGAATCTACCATGCAGCTCCTTGCTCTGCCACACAAGCCTGCGGTCGTCGACGCCTAAAGCTACAGGCCTGCGCCAGTTCTCTTTCGCCAAAGAGAGCGGGGTTAGGCCACCGTCAACTGCAACCACATCCCGATGCACATCCACACTGCCCTTAAGAAAATATTCCCTAAGATTGTACACCTCGCGGTTGTGTAGGGTCTTAGCGTTTAGAAACCCTCGGCCCCCGCACTTCCGCGGGATGTACAACCTCATTACAGACGAACGTAGGTGATGCATTCGATATGTGGTCAACAGTGAACGGACTCGCCTATCAATCTTGTCCAGTTCGGTCTGAGTCCATTTGAGTATGCCGAAAGAGTACATCAAGAGTGGCATGACCGTTACAGGCTCGCACCTTGTTGCCGCCTGAAAGAAGACTCTTCAGGACTTTTTTCAGGCGACCAAAGAAGCGCTCCCGCAACGCTTGTTTCATGTCTGTCTCGTTGATGCCCAAAGCTTGCGACATACCCAAGTATTTATAGGTATCAGTTGCGAGGATTGATCTAAACTGAATGAAATCTGATAGATGTACACCATCAGATTGCACTACCCTACCTTGTTTTACATGCATAACTGCACATTTATCTACACACAATTCCATTCTGATAGAGTACTGAAGTTTTCAGTGACCCTCAGTAGCGCTGTCAGTTGGGATTCACTGCAGGCAAATAATTTCAGATCATCCATGAATAACAAGTGGGATATAACTTGACCATTCCTGCGCAACTTGTAACCTAACCTTGAATCTCCCAGCAATGTGCTAAGGGGATTCAAGGCTAGGCAAAACCGCAAGGGACTCAGGCTGTCACCTTGAAAGATACCCCGCTCTATCTTAGTAAGCCGTTCGCCGTTACCAAGACCCTGTCGACACCCTGGATAGTGAAGAACCGTCCTCCACTGCCCCATACATGACCTCAGGAAGGCGCATAGATTTGCATCTACTCTATACAATTCCAGCACCCTCAGAAGCCATGAATGAGGCACAGAGTCGTAGGCCTTCTTGTAGTCTATCCAGCATGTGGACAGTAACTAATCTTATAATTAATTATTATCATATCGTTAACCTTCACACAGGTCCCGCTCTCTTATTATCTATGATAAGACAGAAATTTTGGATAACTTTCGCTAGAAATTTAGTTCGCCAAATAGTTTTAGACTCAATCCTAAAAATACCTTCCCTCCTATGAGTGATCTACCCGCCTTTAGATTGTCAGAAGTGAAACCTTTTGGTCACACAGCTGTTGACTATGCTGGTCCTTTCTTCATAACGCATATTCGAAGACGCAGATTCAAAAGCCAAAAGGCTTGGAAGAGAAAAATGGAATTTCGTATGCTTAACAACAAAGGCATTACACTTGGGACTTGTTTCCAATCTTAGCTCCGACTTATTTCTCGCAGCTTTTAAACGTTTTATATATCGCAGAGGTCCAGTTTCGCTGATATACAGTGACGGAGGTACCAATTTCATAGGTGCAAAACGTAAACTAAACGAAATCTATTGTCTTATACAGTCCAAATCGCATATTAATTATATTAGTCAACAGTTACTGTCTGAACATCGTGTACAATTTAAACATGGCCCGCACTTTAACGGACTCAGCGAAATAAGTGTTCGTTGTGTCAAGACTTATCTTCTTAAAGTTATAGGTTCTCAAATACTCACTTACGAGGAATTTTATACTGTGCTGGTTCAAATCGAAAATCTATTAAATAGTCGACCTCTATGTGTTTTAAGCTCGGACCCTACCGATATCACCGCATTAACGCCTAATCACTTTTAAAATATAACTCCGCTCAAATTCTTACCCGCTGAAGATGTCACTGACATCGCTGATAATCGTTTATCACGCTATCAATTAATTAACAAAATCACGCACTCATTTTGGCAACGTTGGAACAAAGAATATCTCACCTCTTTACAAATAAGAGAAAAATGGAATTCGCCCTCAAAACCTATTGAATTAGGTACGATTGTTGTCGTCGTCATCAGCCCTTAACAGTCCACTGCTGGACTAGGCCTCTCCTTTGAATGGAGGAATTGGCCTACTATACCACGCTGGCCAAACGGGTTGGTATAGGGTTTATATCAAGTTTTCCTTCTCTTACAGTGCTGTTCTCTGCATAATATGCTCCCTCTGTCGGCTCTTCTCATGGGATGATATGGGGTGGTGAAAATTCGTATTCTTAATCCGTCACCACACGGACAATTGTTTTGATTGTTGTGATTAAAGATAATAACTCTCATCCTCTCTGTTGGCCTCTGGGTATAATAGATGCGGTTTATCCTGGAAAGGACAAAATTATTCGAACAGTTAAAGACTGCGACTGGTTCTTATGTAAGGCCAGTAGTTCGGGTTTGTCCGTTACCTTCGCAATAAATTCTCTAACTCTCATTCATAATTATCTGCTCTTTAACTTTGTATTACTCACTTAATGTCTTAATTTTTAGGTTAAGATTATTAGTTTAGAGGAAACCTCTAGGCCGGGGAATATGTCTGCGCCACAATCAAATTAGCACGTAATAAAATTTAATATATTTATTGGATAGAAAGCCATTTACTCAAACACGCACAAATAATAACAAATATTATTAATCTAGCAACATTAATAAAACACGCGAGAACCAATCAAATCCTTTTCTCTCCTACTCGCTCTCGCGCCGCTATCGCGCTACGCTAAATCTATAAACTAAAAAAACATATAAAAGTGATGTGCGTGTGTGAACTGAATTTGTGGGTGTTCCAGTTCTAAGCCCTAGGAAGACAACACTGCTCCTGCTATCGAGGAAATCACCCTACGCACGCTCCATTAATCCGCTCCATCCGTAAGTACCTAAAACTCCTAGTCTCTGCGCCCACAGTCAGTTAAACCAGAATATTTGTCTAACGTGTATCGAAAGCTTGCTATACGTTTAATACAACCTATAGAAACAACCTAGTGGCTTTGTAGTCATAAGATATACGGCATTTAGATAGCACTACAGTCCTGAACTTACTCGTAAGACTAGAAACGTATGAGGCTTATACATAATGTAAATTTATGCAATCTGCGGGTTGGATGCGGGTTTACACTAGTACGGTCGTCGTCGAATTCTCTTATAATATCTGACTATTCGGAGTTATGTGCAAAAAAAATTGTTCAGTTATCACTTGCCTCATGCCTCGGAGAGCATGTTTAGCCATCGTTTCCGGCTGTCATGAAGAAGGGTGGTAGCGCCATCTACCTTCCTATCTATAACTAATCGCACCAAGATCAATCTCTCCACGTACAAGTGTGAGCGATACCATATTTCCGTCTCCCTCTACCCCACTCCCTGGAAGAGGCACTGCCTTTCGCCTGATTCGTCACCGCGATCGTCGATGCGAGTGACAGTCCAGGACATTCCGCTCGCTGAGAACGTGTCCGCGATACCGTACCGCGCCGCACCGTTGTATGTGATTTATTACCGCTTCCACCAAGGAAAACCCGCTCGCGAATGGTGAATTGAAGTGAAAACAAGCAGCTGCATCACGAAACCACCAGGAGACTGCCCTACGGAAACGAAGAAGGTTGTATAAGGTAAGTGCCCTCCATCCTTGAAATATCCTATACCCACTCAATCACCCCTTCCCGTACCATCTCCTAGGCGGCGAAGAACCGCTATCCTCTGTATACAGTCCATTTCCTTCTCCAAGTCGCCTAGAACCCTACCTACGGTTTCGGTGTATCGCCGAACCATTTTTTTGATCCATACGAGTCGGATTCATTTACGTTTTATACGTTATACCGCTATACCTAGGCAGTTATAGCACCTAGCTATACTCCTAATATATTCACATAACCGTCACATGGTTATTTCCGCCCGCATCAGTAGGTAAACTTTTATGTAGCTACCTACTTATTAAATTATTATTTCTGGAACTATCATAGTTGTTTAATAAATCTCATATTTCGAGCATCTTTTAATTCCACAGCGCTAAAGTGTTGCCTACTTAGCCTACTTAGGTAAAATAATAGATACATTAGATATTCTTATTTTGTTTCGGTCTCATTAGCTTATACTTACGTAAGCATGTCACAACAAAAGAAGTCACGCGTGTCGGAAGACAAAGAGATGACAATCTTAGAAGCAAAACGCAATATTTTATTTGAGCGCATTCAAAACATCTATGAACGATCAAAAACCGCATCTATGTCTGAGAGTAATAGCGAAGCATTTCTCAGTTATTGTATAACAGTAGATAGTATTCGAACAGATTTTCATAAGTTGTTAGACGATTATAACGCAAGGTTACCTTCTATCAATCCTGATGAAAAACCGAACTATCAGGCGTATACCTCATTCGAAGATCTTTATTGTATTATTAAGCGTATACAATCGCAATTGGAGGGTAAATGTTCAGCAGAGCCCGTTGCCCGCAAACCGAGATTACCGCCAATCGAGATTATGTCGTTTGACGGAGATATACGAAATTGGCCGTTATTCTATGCGAGTTTTAAGTCTACAGTGCACGATAATGGTTCTCTGACAGATGCTGACAGGTTGTACTATTTAATAGGTAAACTGTAACCGAAGGCCCAGTCCGTATTTGCAGGTGTCACACCCAGTGCTGAGAATTATCAGGTCATATTTCAGTCACTACTTGACAGATATCAGGACACGCGCGTCCTAGCGTCTACGTACTTTGACCAAGCTTTAAATCTCAAACTGTCCGGCAACGCGTCTATCTCGAATTTCCAGCTGTTTATTGATAACTTCGTAACCACGGTTAATTCTCTTAGGAATTTAAAATTAGAAGATCTTTCCGACTTTATGTTGCTTCAACTCGCTTTAAAAAAGTTTGACACTGATACAATTCGCGCATTCGAGATGACGGAACGCAATAATAAAATACCTACACTAGATAGTTTTATTTCGTTCATAAAAGATCAGTGTCGAATATTTCATAATACGCAGTCTGGTTCACCTGGCCCGTCTAACACTAACAACAACAAACAAATGTTGAATAAATCGCGAAATAGTAATAATAACTCGGTCCCTAATCCACAATCTTACGTAACATGTTCGGAATCTAATAGTAATAATTCACAGAAGTGTCTGTGCAGTAATATAGTGCACGACCACTTATACAAGTGTCCCGCCTTCGATAATTTGCATGCAACCGCTCGTTTTAAATGCGTAAAAGATAACAAAGCTTGCATTAACTGCTTAAGCATAAAACATAAAACAAGTAATTGTTCTAGTAAGACAAAGTGTCGATCATGTAATCAAAAACATCATACACTGTTACATTTCGATAAAAATAACCGGTTGTCAAGTCAAGCCGCTAACCTTGACACACTCACGCCGCAAGTGCAGAACACGGTAGCTGCGCCTTCCACGCCTCACAATGAGATATCGTTGTGTACGACATCCATTGCGCGGGCGGCACGCACGCGCGGACGGCTTTCGCGCGCTTGTAGTGATCAGAGCAGTGCTAGGCCGCCATGTATGGCGTCTAAGACTGTTCTGTTAGCGACAGCGCAAGTTATCATATATGATGTCAATGGGTCGCCGCACATGGTACGTTGTCTGCTAGATAGCGCATCTCGGACCAATTTAATAACGTTAGAATTGTTCAAACGCCTCGGATTATGGAATAACTTTAAAAACACGAACTCAATAATCCGAGGGATAGGCGGATCAGAAAAACATTGCAAAGGTTCCGTATATATTAAAATACATTCGCGTTTTGATAGGAATATTAATTTTAACATTTCTTCGCTTATCGTGGAGCGTATCACGGACGCATTGCCGAATGCTAATGTAGACGTAGCATCACTCACTCATCTCTAGTCATTGCCGCTAGCAGATGCGGAGTTTGCGAATCCGGCAGGCATTGATCTTTTGATCGGAGCTTCAATATTTCCGCACTTGCTACTAACTAAAATAGTACGTAGTGAGCGATATGATTTACCGCCCGCTATTGAGACGGTACTTGGGTATGTGATTATGGGTACCGTACCTACGTTACATACTTCTCATTGTATTACGTCTTGTTGTTGTTCTGCTCTTCAAGAGATCAAGGCGGGTGCTAAAACTGTGTGTAAGATAAAGCACTAATTAGCTATGCTATGCTATGCCATGCTATGCTATGCTACGCCATGCTATGCTACGCCATGCTATGCTACGCTATGCTACGCTATGCTATGCTATGCTATGCTACGACAAATCCTGTGATAGTTTTCGGTTTGACGTCTCACCACCAGATGATAAGTGCACCAAACGCACTATGCTGTCCACAGTGGCTCGACTATGGGACATAATGGGTTTTGTGGCTCCCACAATTTTGTACGCCAAGCTCTTGATCAAAGAGCTTTGGCTATCAAAGTGTGAGTGGGATGAAATACCCCCTGACCATATTGTCGCCGCTTGGGGCCAGTTTGTATTGAGCTTACCGCGCTCAATCATATTACTATTCCGCGTCATCTTGGGTTGGTAGATGGATGTACCGTCAACTTAATAGGTTTCGCTGACGCCAGCGAGCGTGCTTACGGCGGAGTCGTATATCTGCAAGTCCGCATTGGTTCTAACTACTCGGTGCAGTTAGTTTGTGCCAAGTCTAAGGTCTCGCCTGTTAAACCATTTCGGTTGCGAGACTGGAGTTGTGCGCGGCCCTTCTGCTGTTTCATTTGCTCCGCAAAGTTCAAGACACAGTTTTGCCCCACTACTCTATTAATAAATATACGCATTTTCCGACTCCAAGGTAGTGCTCGCTTGGATTTATTCTTCTCCTCACCGCTGGCAGACTTTGTCGCCAACCGCGTTAGTAAATTGATTGAACTTGTGCCCGCCACTTGTTTTAATCACGTCGTGAGTTATCGTACTCGTTTTCAGGAAGAACTCTCCATAGATCATATTAACTGGAAGTTTGTTCCGCCAGCATCACCACATTTCGGTGGATGTTGGGCAAGCATGGTCAAAGTAATTAAAACGCATCTCTTCATAGTTATAGGTCAGCAGATCCTCTCTTACGAAGAGCCTTTAACTGTCCTTGCACAAGTCGAGGCACTGATCAACTCGCGTCCGCTTCCAACTCAGTGAGATCTAGCCTGAGGTTGGACCTACCTCTTAGTTTAAGTATTTAGTTAGTAGTTTTCGCTATTATTGCGTTTGTAGTTTTCGCTAAAGTTAATTTAGATTAATTCTATTGTCATATCGCTGTCTTAGCCTATTCAGGGGTTATGCGGTAGTACACCCAACATAGCTAAGTTCAATTCTATTCCTTTTTTAAAGGCAACCCTTTAGGGCTGGGGGGATATGGTAGCGCCATCTACCTTCCTATCTATAACTAATCGCACCAAGATCAATCGTTCCACGTACAAGTGTGAGCGATACCATATTTCCGTCTCCCTCTACCCCACTCCCTGGAAGAGGCACTGCCTTTCGCCTGATTCGTCGCCGCGATCGTCGACGCGAGTGACAGTCCAGGACATTCCGCTCGCTGAGAACGTGTCCGTGATACCGTACCGCGCCGCACCGTTGTATGAGATTTATTACCGCTTCCACCAAGGAAAACCCGCTCGCGAATGGTGAATTGAAGTGAAAACAAGCAGCTGCATCACGAAACCACCAGGAGACTGCCCTACGGAAACGAAGAAGGTTGTATAAGGTAAGTGCCCTCCATCCTTGAAATATCCTATACCCACTCAATCACCCCTTCCCGTACCATCTCCTAGGCGGCGAAGAACCGCTATCCTCTGTATACAGTCCATTTCCTTCTCCAAGTCGCCTAGAACCCTACGGTTTCGGTGTAACGCCGAACCAAAGGGATTAAGTACCTCTGAATAAACTGAAACAAGTCTGAAGTATGGCATATCGCTATCCCTTTGTGTTGCGAAGGTCAGATAGACTCTTATAGTCTCTTTGTGGAAAAGTTAATATTTAATCATGTGCAGTCAGACTAGTAAGCTGACTCCGGGTTATTAACGCTAGGAGGATGGCATATTTAAACAAAAAAATAAATTATTCTATTCTCTTCTATGCTATAAGTTAATTTCGAAAAAGATTGTTGAATTTACAAGTTTAGTGATATTAAGTAAATTCGTAGATAGTAGTTGTAGTTATAGATATTGGTAAATGTGCATGTGCATTGGCTTCTTACAATTATATTAACACTACAGTACACGCACCCTATTTTATTGCAAGTTTGGTCACGTGTGCTACTATAGTAGAAAGATAAAAGTGTTTTTTTTGTTATTAATATTATTAAAATAAAAGCAATGAATTATAATTAAAATTAAAAATAACAAAAATAAACACTTCTAACGGCTAAACTTAGCTGAGGAGCTTTCCATTGAGATCAATAATAAGATCAACAACTTTGGCATATTTTAGATCAAATTACATGACATGATAGTACCTACAAAATGATTTGAATAATTTATTCATCATTTTCGTCACATTCCAAACATAGTACGACTTGATGATCACGGCATATCCACCTCGCACAGCGCTTACACCACTTTTTTGTGGATAGATTTCAATTCCGAGGACTTTTGCTTACTGTGCCTACTTTGGGATTCAGACTGTTGCGTCTCACCTTTGGACTCCTAAAAGACTCCTAAAGCCTCGTTTTAGTCTTCCGCTCACGTGGAAGATTTTCAATAGATAATCTTTTTTCATAAGTAGTTTGACCAAGTCAAAGTTCAAGTCGTACAGAAAGTACCGCCTTAGGGCGCTTGTATACGGTAAGAAAATATGCCAGGCCTATGCAACAATTCGTGTCGTAACTATAAAATAACTATTATAATAATAATAATTTATTGATACCAAAAATATTTTACAAACAGTCACATAAATTAATAGTAACCAACTTATTTTACAATGTTGTACATAGACATCTGTGTCTGAACTAGATGTAAAATATCTGTATTTCAGACATCAGCGCTCTGCCCTGGAATATGTCACAAAATATAATTATATAAGCAGGTTTACTTATAAAAACAGAACTTTTAAAGATTTTATAGTTTACATAAATTAAACTTAATGAATGAATTATAAAACAGTTGTAAAATCTAACTTTGCTAATAAGTTAATAACTGACAGTTGACCGTATTTTAAAAGAAATTAGATTACACAATCACAAATAATCAAAATTGAATAATTTGTGGAGTAAAAGCCTCCCTTTGTGTATAGTGTTGGTGTGAGTGTATGTGTGTGCGAGGGTGGGTTATGTTTTACTTAATATATTAAGTAGCGTCTCAGTTTCATCGTAGTACAGCTTCATTATATATTCCGTTACCTTAGTTTTGCAATTATTCTTATTCAAGTGATATAAATCTAGGATTTTATTTAGTTTCTTATATAGATAGGGGCCAAGAAAACAAGAGAAACTATTCTCATAGGAATGCTTGTAAACAGGTAGATTGCGAAGTGAAACAGCCATTTGTCTCCGTTGAGAAATATTTCTATCACTTATGTTGTATTTGTTGCTGTGATGTTGTACAATAATTAAACAAACGATGTACAGCTGACGTACAGAAAGAACTTTGCACGACTGGTAAAGGGAGAAAGTTGGGAATCTAAAAGGCCGGAAAGTGCTGACTTTAAGTATAGTCCTTTGTGTAATTTCTAGAGGTTTAGGACGGTTTTTGGTGCACCACCCCATACTGTAATACAATACTGCAGTATTGAGGGCTAGATAGACCTGGTTCATTAAGGTGGGTTCGGCAACATGTCTCAAATTTCTAAAAACATAAACCAGTTTTCTCATTCTAGCAGTAAGTAGTGCTATATGGTGTCGAAAAGAGAGATTACTATCTAACACGATACCCAGATACTTTAATTTAAACGTACCATTTAAAGCTGGGCAAGATAGACCTGGTTCATTAAGGTGGGTTCGGCAACATGTCTCAAATTTCTAAAAACATAAACCAGTTTTCTCATTCTAGCAGTAAGTAGTGCTATATGGTGTCGAAAAGAGAGATTACTATCTAACACGATACCCAGATACTTTAATTTAAACGTACCATTTAAAGCTGGGCATGAGCAAATTTTATTACCGCAGCAGTTATGCGCTGTTAAGGACAGTGATGTAGGAGGTTTATTACAATTGCGCATGGAAAAAGCCTGTAGTGAGTTTTATCAGCATTCAGAGTCAGAGTGTTGTTCTGAAGCCAGTTGCAGACAATATCAAAACCCTGCTGTGCTCGCACGTAAGCATCCTCCCACGTTTTAGCAGAGAAAAGCAAAACTGTGTCATCTGCATAGGAAATTAATTTTCCACCCTTAAGGTCCAAATCACAAGGGTTGTTTATGTAAATTAAAAAGAGCGTTGGACCCAAAATACTGCCCTGAGGAACACCAAAGAAGACAGGTAAATCATTGCTAGTGAATTCATTTATTTTGACGAACTGGTAGCGGTCCGTTAAATAGTTTTTAAAAAGACTGAGTTGGTTTCCTCGGACTCCCAACCTCTCGATTTTTTTCAACAATAACGGAACTGCCGTGTCGAAGGCCTTAGCCAAGTCAAGAAAAATACCAACAGTTTTCATGCCCACATCTAAGTTTTCCACAACGTAATCAACGAGCTCATGAACTGCATCACTTGTAGACAAGCCAGTTCTAAAACCATATTGATTTTTGGAGAGGAGGGAGCTTGTTGGATTCAAGATAGTTGGTTAATCTTTTATTAATGATGCGTTCTAAGATCTTAGAGACCGTGGGCAATAAAGAGATGGGTCTGTAATTAAGGATACATGACTTATCTCCTGACTTGTGTATTGGATGCACCAGCGATTTCTTTAAAGACTTGGGAAATATTCCTTGGGATAAACATAAATTAATGACATGTGTCAGGGGAGAAGTAAGAATTCTTCTGTTTTCCTTTAAGACTATGCTGGGTATATGGTCGCATCCAACAGAGCTCACATTTTTTAAACTGGTAATTAGGCTATTTACTTCAGATTCATCTGTCTCTAGTAAAACAAAGGAATTTCGACAAGTCGTGGTGTGTTTATCTAATATGTGAGTGATGTGCAAGTGCAGAGTGTTAGTACATTTATCGATTTTCGATGCAAGGTTCCTACCTAAGTCAACAAAGAATTTATTAGCTTCCTCCACAGACTCTCTTGGACAATTTTTATTTATTAATTCCGTAGAGTGAACTGTGTACACTGCTCGCAGCGATGCACGAAAAAAATCTTGTCTGTGCAAGACACGACGCGGCGAACGTTGTTGCAGAGCGGTGGGAGGGCGGAGTAGTAGGGTTCACACAGCCAGGTAAGTAGTGATCTGTGGGTAGTTTTTGTTGTGCGTTTGGTGTGGACGTGTATTGCAGCGTAGAGTACAAAATGGCTGATGAGTTACTTATAACTTTAGTAAAGTTTTGTCCCACCGGTATTGTGGGACAAAACTTTAGAGATATATAAAGATAAAAGACTCACATTCGAAGCATGGAGAGAAATATTTATTATCTTAAACAAAGACTTCGACGACATGACAAATTTCAAAAAAATAATATGGTAAGTACTTATAACATATTACTTTTTATAAGAATTTTCAACAATACAGATTATTATATAACAGAGTCTATAAATGATAGAATCATTTACAGACTATTATATAATCTACACCTACCTTAATTTATTGTTACGCAAATAGTCGCATCTCCGCCAATACAACACAAAATGTGTTCGTGAGGCGATCGAGCAGAAGAAGGGATCCAAAGTGTTCCAGAGGGATCTGTCTGTTGGGCAGAGTCAGCTGACAAAGCTGAAGACGGGGGATGGCAGAATCGTATCGTCCAAGCCTAAGCTCTTGGAGGAGATTGAAAGGTTCTATGGACAGCTATACACGACAACGCAACAACCCGCAAGTACTCCAGCGTCAGACCCTAGAGCTGGATTGACCTGACACTATACTGAAGATAACCCGGACGTCAGCATGCACGAGATTAGTGTGGCTTTCAAACAGCTCAAAATCAACAAGGCGCCGGGTGATGACGGAATTACGAGCGAGCTTCTGAAGGCTGGCGGTATACCCGCTAGAGAAGCCCTTCGGAAGCTATTTAATTCCGTCATTCTCGAGGGTAAAACGCCACAGGCGTGGCACAGAGGTGTGGTGGTGCTTTTCTTTTAGAAAGGGGATAAAACCCTCTTAAAGAACTACAGACCCATCACACTTCTGAGCCACGTCTACAAGCTGTTTTCGAGGGTCATCACAAATCGTCTCGAGAGCAAGCTAGACAACTTCCAGCCGAACAACCCGTTTTCCGTAAAGGCTATAGTACCATAGACTACATACATACGCTGCGGCAGGTTATACAGAAGTCAGAGGAGTATAACCAGCCCCTATGGTTGGCGTTTGTGGATTATGATAAACCCTTCGTTTCGATTGAAACCTGGGCGGTGCTACAGTCTGTCCAACGGTGCCGGATTGACTACCGATATATCGAAGTGCTGAAGTGTTTGTATGAAAACGCCACTATGTCAGTCCGCCTCTAGGACCAGAGTTCGAAACCTATTCAACTCCAGCGAGGAGTGAGACAGGGGGATGTCATATCCCCGAAACTGTTTACCACTGCGCTGGAGGATGTTTTCAAGCTTCTGGACTGGAATGGACTCGGCATCAACATCAACGGCGAGTACATCACTCACCTTCGATTCGCAGACGATATGGTAGTCATGGCTGAGACCATAGAAGACCTAGGCACAATGCTCGATGGCCTCTGTAGAGTCTCCCAACAAGTAGGTCTTAAGATGAACATGAACAAGACGAAAGTCATGTCGAACGTCCATGTTGTACCTGCTCCTATTTAGGTTGGGAACTCTACGCTCGAAGTTGTTGACAAGTATATCTACCTGGGACAAGTAGTCCAATTAGGTAGGTCCAACTTCGAGAAGGAGATCAATTGTCGAATCCAACTCAGTTGGGCAGCGTTCGGGAAGCTACTACATATCTTCTCGTCCAATATCCCGCAATGTCTCAAGTCGAAAGTCTTTGACCAGTGTGTATTGCCAGTGATGACTTACGGATCAGAGACGTGGTCGCTCACTATGGGCCTTATCAGAAAGCTCAAGGTCACTCAGAGGGCGATGGAGAGAGCTATGCTTGCAGTTTCCCTGCGAGATCGAATCAGAAATGAGGAGATCCGCAGTAGAACCAAAGTCGCCGACATAGCTCTCCGGATAGCCAAGCTGAAGTGGCAGTGGGCAGGGCACATAGCTCGAAGAACCGATGGCCGTTGGGGCAGAAAGATTCTGGAGTGGCGGCCACGCACCGGACGACGCAGCAGAGGTAGGCCCCCCGCAAGGTGGACCGACGATCTCGTCAAGATCGTGGGAGGCGGTTGGATGCGGGCGACTCAAGACCGGTATGTGTGGAGAACCTTGAAGGAGGCCTATGTCCAGCAGTGGACGTCGTTTGGCTGATATGATTATGATGATGATGAAATAGTCGCATGAACTACTATAGTAGAATACGGTTTTTGACTGGAATTTACAGGATCCTGCACAAACGCCGCGTTGAGAAGTCAGACGTATTCGTTGCCTAATATAGTCACTGAGGCTTATCTAAAGTGGCGGGGGGATAATTAAAAAATAAAGAAATGGCACGGTAGTCATCGCAACCCATCTACTATAGTAGAGCGCGCGTGTACTCTAGTGTTAATTTTAGTAAGTATAGAAGATTGAATGAGGCGCATATAATTATGTGCCACGTAAACCAGAATTGAAATGATTGAGTAAAAGCACTACCTCTCCATTTAAAACAGGCTTTAACTTACTTTTATTGTGCTAGATATGTATTAAATACTATGTGTATTACTTTATGTGTACATATATTTGTGTCAGTACACATCTTATGTGTTCATTGCAATATTGTTTACGAACTTATTCATTAAACAATAATTATATAGGTATTATTACTGGTACACTACAACTACCTCTTCATTCCTACCAATAATAGAAATTGCTATGAGCAATAAGAATGGCCATTATCCCATTTTTTGTCTGAAATTTCTTAAATATTTATGTTGTGTACGGATATCAACATTTAAGAAATCTTAAACAGAATGTAAACAAATAAATTAATAAAAAATAAATAGGTAGAGTAAAGGGGAATGACCATTTTTGGTATCGCTTGATGCTTATGATCTGAACTGTGTCACGAGTTCGTGATGTGAATAATTTTTGTTTATAATTATAATGCTGTTATAACGTAATATGGAGTCTCACATTTGCCGGAAAACATAACAAGAATTAACAGTCGTTATATTTGGTAACGTGAATTTCCGTTAGGGAGTATTTTTGTTGTGGTAACATTATTACACTTTTAATCGATTTTCTACATGATCACAATCGTTAAAAAATGTTAAATGTAATTATTTTTGTAGATATGAATATTTAAAACATATATAATTTTAAAACAACGTATAAACATATGTTTGTATTATAAAAAGTTACTTATTTTGTCATTAATTCAAAACTTAACTAAATTCGATATAGTTAGTTCTTAAAACAAACTGTATGAGATCGTACAAAAAAATATTTGGTCGAAAGTCTTTTTTTATAATTAATTATTAAATACTTGTGCCTTTTTCTGTATTTTAAAAATCTAACAACTTATGTTTCTCGGAACACGTAACATCGCATACAAACTATCCAAATTCGGTATCGATTTATAATATAATTCCTTTTTTTATATGCTGGCAACATTGTACCCCACTTGTCAAGTTTGTTTGTTTTCGTCTGTTCCTTTTTTGGATTATCAGTGTTTGTTGTTAGTATTTGTATGTGTGATTTCGTATGTTAACTATTATACTATATTTGAGAAAAGGACTCCTACATATATTTTATTTTTTGAGACAGAAATTCCTTGTTTATACTGATTGTGATATTATCGCCATCGTAGCAAGTTCCTTGCGTCGCTGTACTATTCCCTTCAGCTGTAGCATGGAATTTGGCAGTCATTAAGGAAGTGAATGATAACATCTACACTACTCTATCAGCTTGGAATTCACCCACTCCGGTAAGTCATATTGACTGACCGCCAGTTTGGCATTTTGACTTTTAAAGTTCACCTATCTATTTCTCTGAAACCCGGCAAATTACGAATATGATGTTTAGTTTTTATGAAACTACATATTAATACTAATCTCAAAACATTGGTTTCATCTTGGCACAGTAATATTTATACCGATACCAATTCCCTTAGTCGCTTGGTCATTCCCCTTTATGTCATTTGCTCGTGACGCGCTAATGTTGCTGTTAATACATGATAATTCCTTAATCATAAATAATGGCAGGATTATAAAAATAATTGTTCTCCTTTGTTAAAAAAAACGTAATCATATGTCACTAGTGTCGTAGGTATTTTCTACATTGTAGATAGTCGAAGTGTAAAACAAAACATAAATTATTAAAAATCAACGTAGAAATTTTGCTGTAAGTTGTACCAGCATTTAAACATGAATTAAAATTATTATTATGTAATAATTTCGTGCCAGCTACAACAGAAATTCACAAATTAATTACATAACTCACTTTATCTGTTATAATGAGCGTTCGTATTTGCTTTAAATTAATTAAATTTCCATATCAATGTGTATGAATCTTAAGTATTTGTTTAAACCATTCGATGAAAAGCGAGGATCGGCAGCTTGGCAATTGTGTCCATTCATTGGCGCGGTTTCCTGATTAATAGCCACCAAATTTATAGCAATGCTGGCCACAGCGAAAGATTGTTCAATTTTTTATTAAAATACGAATTTTATATTGGGAATTCATACAGTTTAGTGTAACTTAAATTTTATTTTTTTCGTTATTGAATAATTCTTCTCTCTAACCTGGTTACAGTTACTATATTATTTGTCTAAGCTGTTTGAACTGAAAGGTTTCAGTATTAAAAAACGCTCAATTAAGTGTTGTACGTAAAAAGCGACAACCATCTATCAGAATATGTAGCTTAGCTTTTTCTTGTACATATGTTGTAAAATATATGCTTAGGGATTTCATCTCAACAAGTACTTTTTCAATATTGGCCTTAAGAATATCATTACTAAGTAGTGTGAAAACATTTTGTTAAAGCTTATTTAACATAATAGTGCGAGCATCTATTATGCTTCTATACGCGTAATCGACATGGAAGATCCAAAAGCTTGACTAATGGCTGGCGTTCTTGAAAGTTAGTTTTCTGCTATAGGCTATTTTTCTTTTCAAGCTGAGTCGGAAAGAAAATCTGCAGCTTGACAGATATGGTCAAAATAGTAGTATCGTAGCAGCCCTGTTAATATTAAATGATTACCTCGTATATTTATTTTTATTTTAAAGTGGCTATTTACCTACTTACTTTTCCTACAATTGAACTTAACTAACTATCGTCTCAATGGTCGTAGTGGACTTTCAAGCATTCAAACAATGGTATCAAAGAAAACTAAGGATGGGAATAATCATTTGAGAAATTCACAAAATGTTGTTTGGTGTTGAATTCGATATACACGCGACGCGACGCGATGTTTTGACTGAAGTCATTCATTTAAACACCAAGAGCAATGCTTACCTAATAGCTGTTAAATTAGTACAAAATGCTATTGAAGTCTAGTACCATAAGCGAAGAAGTTTGAATGAAATAAAGAATTATATTTCACAAGACAATTAACAATATAATTAAATTAAATCTTAAAATAATAAAAAAAACGAATTAATATATACAAGGGAAAAGTCAAAAAATTAAAAATTAAAATTTAGAAGGCGTCATGAAACTCATCCGCATCGCAGTCAATTGGAAGCGTGCCCAGAAGACTGGCAGCATTGCCTCGTTGGATGGCTATACTTATTTTTTGAGCCAAATACGTGCCAGCCCTCTGGTCACGCGAGGCGTCTATAAGTCTTTTTGCGAGGTCTCTAAAAAGTGATCGCGCACTTGGACCCCATGGCCCCAATGTTTCGACCCCAAACGGCTCAAATACATAATCTCCTATTAGATTTACATATTTGCGCCGTTTGAGTGTCTCCGCTGTAGCAGCAGCAGCGCCCGCACAACCTGCTGTGCTGGGAAGATGAGATGGCGCAAGGGTATCGACACATGTTGCGTCCCATACCAAAGGCCTACCCAGCTTCCACGGCAGTAACGACATCCTGTCTGGTCTTTTGCCATCGTCGCGTGCCAAACCTTGAGGTTTAAGTTGGGCTGGAACGCCAACGGTGGCAAGAGAACGGCGCAGTATGTCATTGAGGTTGGCGTGTCGAGAAATACGACCCGCGCTCCTGCTGCATGACAGGCCATGGTGACCAAGGCTATCGACAGCCTCTCCACAGTGACAACGATGCGGAGAGACACATGACGCACCTAAACGGAGGCAAGTAGCGAAGCGGAAGGTTGTATCGTCCAACATGGTACCTATATTGGACGATGGCAGTGCCTGAAGCCAGAGGCCCGATTCCCATTCTCCCACAGCCAGCAGGCGAGCACGCTCCGCAGCGTTGGACGATGTATTGAGAAGGTTTTCTCGTACCACGCTGCAAAGCGGCCCATCCCATTGCCTCTGGGAGGATAAGTTTCGGGGTAACTCAGTTCCTGGACAAGCATTTCTCCAAGCGTTCAAGGCATCGGTCTTACACGGCACTTCAGAATCAACCAGTGTGGGAGCTAAAATTTTCCTAGTCAATTCTGCAGTGCTGTGGACCGATGACAAGAACGCTGGCAGGCTTACGTCGGTAATTTTGCGAACGCCGAGGCCGCCCAAGCGCACAGGTAAGGACGCCTGTAGCCACACCCGGTCGTTCAGGGCCACATTCAAAATTTTACTCAGGGTATTCTGTATAATTTTGTCAATTTGAATGAGTGGAGTTGGATTTTCCAAAAAGGTGAGCACCGTAATGCGTGCGTAAAGGGTCACGGTCAAAATGGGCGTAAAACCAACAGCTTTAAAATATATTTTATGTGGAAGCTAATGACCATTACTTAATTTTATCCTATGACGGCAATCACCCAAACAACCGGTGAGCAGAGATATTCAGTGATGTTCAAACGTATTTTTTATAGAATCGAAAACAGTCGCTAATACATCGGAGATAACACGACACGATGTTGTGCAGAGCTAGGCCAAAGAAACCAATCTATTGGTTGGTAACCTAACGGAATTACTACATTCCATCCCTTTCATTCCTCTCTTCTCTTCTCTTTCTCTCTTACTCAGGCACCGACGAAAAAACAAGCGTGCGGGCAGGCCGGGCAATGCGCGTCAGTCGTTTTTCATATTTAATTGAATTATATAGAGAAGAGTCATTAGATGATTTAAACAGATGCAATATTCTGCAAACTAATGTGTGGTTGCTTCGAATTAAAATACAGTCGCGGCATGTCAGATCGCGCACATCTAATTCTTACATTTTGATCGATAGAGACCAAATCGGTAGAAATGCGATAGTTGAGCATTACTGCACTTCCCCCCCGTGGGATCTCCACCTTGTCGTGGTGGCTCAGTAAACGTGGATTGGTCACCCGCGGTGAAGCTAAGAGGGATCCAGGAGGGGACGCTCCGCGTGGGCTTGGAGGGGCCTGCGCAGGATGCGTCCAACGGTGCGGGTGCGGGGGACAGTTCTGTCTGTCCCTCGCAGTCAGGTGCGGTCGCGGGAGGAGAGGCGTGTCGGTGTTGCGTTGCCGCGCGCCCTATCTCCCGCGACCAAATGGGGCGCACCATTCGATGCGTCGCGGTAGGGCCGCAGAGGAAGAGGAGATGCGGTGTTGCGTTGCCGTCCCCCCTATCCTCTACGGCCGCTGGGTGTTTTGGCGACGGAGCCCAACACCTTAATCCGCCGCCAAGGGGGTTTTGTTCGGGGCCCGCTTAACCATCTGGCGGGCCAATTCCCGTCGGAGGTTAGCGATGAATGCTTCGGCGATGCCCTACCCTCCGACATACGGGTACATGAGAAAGTCGAGGTGGTTTTTAGTGGAAACACCGAATACTCCGGCTCTCATTTCCCCCAAGAGTCGGAGATCCGAAGGGATTTTCCACCTCGTAAAACAAAAAGAAAAAAAAAGCAATACTGTACTTGCTTAACAGGCAGAAAAACAGTAGGAAGTTGTGCCCACATAGTTTCAGTTTTGTGGTTTTTAGGGTTAGGACGGCACAAGCCTTTCATTGCACCCGCAGAACATTTATTAGATGTTATAGTAGATGATAACCATTGATATTTAAATAAAAGGTATCAATATATAGTAGTTTTTAACAAATATGTATGTTTTATTTAACCAATCTTTGGGTTTTTTTTGCAGTGATACCCGGTCGATATTGGGGTTAACAAGTATTTTGGGGGTATTTAGAAGTACAATAAAGTAAATTACAACACATTTTATTTCTGTTGGTTTTACGCCCAGCTCTCATACAAAAATGCCCATGATCCTTTAGGGACAAAAAGACAATATCGAATAATAGTGAAAGCCGAATGTATATTAATTTTGAGTAGCCTGTCAGAAATTTCACTAAAATTTTGAAATTTTTCCTGTATAAAAGAATCAAAACCGTCGTCTAAAATTGGGGACCCCAGGAGGCGAAGAGAACTTTTTTCAACTTGAGTGATATTGGGAGCCAAATATTGAAATTTTGAAAGAATAGAGGATTTATCTAGATTGTCATTAATAA
Organism: Euclidia mi; assembly: GCA_944739405.2. Taxonomy (NCBI): domain Eukaryota; kingdom Metazoa; phylum Arthropoda; class Insecta; order Lepidoptera; family Erebidae; genus Euclidia; species Euclidia mi. The sequence continues at coordinate 35,713,736 of OX123183.2, read as the reverse complement.
AAATTTCGCATTTGTTTGTATTCAGTTCTAAGCCTATGGATAAAAATTTTGATTTCAGAAGTGCTAGATCTTGATACACAGACTCTACGTCACCGCCCAGGGTTCCATCATCGAGGTACCAGATGTTTAATTTAGAATTTAGTTGGGTTATAACTGGATGGATGGCCAAACTAAAAATTAGTGGTCCAAGAGGGTCACCTTGTTGACAACCGACGGCAGATTCTAAAAGATGTTCTTTGTACATATATTAATTTAGAAGGGTGTCTATAACATTGCCAAAGAAAATTGTAAATTTGGGGTGTGTCCAATTTAACTTGTGTCAACAAAGTGTACCTGTTGACTGAGTTAAAGGCATTCTTAAAGTCAACCTTCAAGATAACCTCACCTCCATTACAGTCAAGGTACGATGACAAGGCATGTACGACAGCCTCGCAGCCTCCTCTGGAACCATAGCCCAGCTGTTGTGGCTGAAATTTACAAGATAATGAGGTGTTAAAATGGCGACAGCATATCTTGGCTGCCATACGCCTGTACGTGCACCCAACGGCAATGGGACGAATGCCACCATCCCGCTTTCGTAAGGCGCACAGATTAGCGCCATACAAAACGTCAACGATGGCATCGTTCACATTGCCGGAGAGCATGAGATTAGTTAATACCGTTAGCTCACCCAAAAGCGAGTCGCCGGCCGCCCCAGCGCTTGAACACACAAGATCTTTCAAATGTTGTGGTGTCAAACCGTCGAGACCACCAGCAGATCCGCTCCGGAAGGAGCCAACGGCACCAACCACGTCCTTGGCTGTAATGCTGAGAAAACCCGAGTCAGTGTTAGGTGGATCAGGAAAGGAGAGGTTATCCCCTGGCGCTGGATGCTTGCTCTGCAGACTCGCGAGTGTGTCGGCAGAGCAAGGCGCCACCACATCGGTACTGAACAAAAGCCTGGACGCTCCCCTGATATCACCTTCCCTCAGTTTAAACTCTACATGGTGGTAGATGGTGCTATTGCGGTGTGCTTTGGCAGGATGGTAATTTAATTTTGATGTCGAAATATTGCAATTTTCTTTAATTTTTGTTGTCAAACTTTTTTTTGTAAGCCTGTCTTCTTGAGCATGTAGAATTCTATACGGAAAGGTGAGTAACTGTTCCCAAGCCGTAATAGAATTCTCCCGGATGACAAGGCCTATGCATTGTGCTAGATTTTGAGCCACTGAAGGCCTTGCACCACGGGGAATTCTCTTCAGAACCGGAATGGAATTTTTTAACTGACTCAAATATTGCCAAAAAGGAATTTTAGGGGCGTCTGTGGAATTACTGTGTGTAGTACTGGACGTATTGGGGCCGGTAAGTACATTTTGGTTTTTGTGAATTTTGTCAAAATGTACTTTAAGGCCCCGCTCACCTTTGAAAAATCGTGCCTGGGAACAGATGGGGCAGCGCACCTGGGTAGAAGATGTGTAAGGTTCACTGGCACCTATTTCTTCATCGCTCTTGCCACCATTACACGACATATGCCGAACAATTAACTATATGCACTAAAAATAAACTTATCTAAATAAATAATATCAAAACGACACTAAATATACACTTTGACATATGACAATTAATATTTTTATTGTCCGTGGCGGCGGACCGTTGCCGTCGGCCAATGCGCTAGCGGAGGCCGGCATGGAGGCTGGCGCTGTACGCCAGCGCTTCGAAGGCTGTCACGGCGCTCCTCGCACCAGCCAGCAAGATATTTTCTATATCGGATAGAATGGCTTCAATGTAGGTGTTAGGCTCGCTTTACTTTCTTTAGCGAGCTAAAGCTGCAGAGGGTGAAACTACCTTATATAAATTTATCCAACCCGATTTCGGAACCACTGTGTTGCGTAGTTTATTTAAACAAATGTAAAGAATGAAGAATATAAAGAATGAAGTATATGTTTGCATACTGCACATATCTGCCTATGGCGAAATGATTTAAGCAGCCGTCTTAACGACGAGAGTTTTGGGTACAAAACGCAAATTTTTGTTTTGAGTTTGGGTGTTCTTAGGATCCTTTGCTTTAATGTTAATACCAGCCCCACCATTTATGACTAGTGTATAAAATAATATATCTTATACATGTTAGAGGTTATGGACTAAAAGAGAAACACTATTATAAATATTCACTTGCTATTTATTCACTTTGAATATCACTAGGAAGTATATAAATGTCCATTCACTTTGAGAGCGTTTAACAGAGTGAGCAATCATTATAATAATAATACCCTATTTATAAAAAATATAACTGTCAAATGTTGCCATACTATTTGTATTGTTTTACACTTAAATATAAATTTAATAATTTAATTTTTGCATACACAATAATAATATAATCTAACACGCCCCCTCAAAAATTTAAATTATACAATTCAAACAACAGATCATATATATCACTTCCAAGTGTTTGCTGGGAGTACATATGCGTAAACATGGTCCAACATTTATTGCTAGGATTAGGGAAAACCCAGAAAAACCTAATCAGACCATTTCAATAATTTGTTAATGATTATGACATAAACTTAACAGCCGAATATATGCGGCACAATAATGGTTAATAAAAAAAAATCAAACTATACAATAATAATAATACTTATTCTAAACCCATTTTATATCTGAGGTCTTGAAAAGAACTCGCTGGTAACGGCTTAGTCAAAACATCAGCTAGTTGGTTACCTGTCGGAATATAATTTAATTTAATTATATTTCTCTCAACTTGTTCCCTTGAGAAATGATATTTAATATCAATATGTTTTGACCTCTTATGGTTAGATGGATTATTAGCAATGCTAATGCAACCGTTATTATCTTCAAATATAATAATAGGTTTATTTATTTGTACCTATATTAATACTTTCTGCTAGAGACTCGAGCCATAAGGCTTCTTTCACAGCCTCGTACAGGGCCATATATTCAGCTTCAGTAGAGGAAGCTGCCACTGAAGTTTGTCTCTTTGTACACCAAGTTATTTGTTGTTCAAACAATTTGAATAAATAACCGGAAGTACTTTTTCTATCAGAATAGTCATGACCACCCCAATCAGAATCAACATATCCACATAATATATTGTCATAGTTATTCCTTTTATAGGTTAACTTTAAAATCATAGTACCTTTAAGATATCTGTATGTATGTATGTATGTATGTGTATATCTTAATACACGTTTTAAGCAATGCCATAGTTCTTTATTATTATTTTGTGTATAACGGCTTAATATATTGACCGATGTACTTAAATCAGGGCGAGTACACAACATAACATACATTAAACACCCTATAAGGTTACGACATGGTGCATCATATTTATCTTTCAGATTTAATGAGTCATAATGCAACTTAGCTTCAGTAGGGGTACTAACAGGGTTGCAATCGATCATATTAAACTTATTCAAAATTGTATGAATATAAGCACTTTGATCTAATGTAATTTTATCAGAATACCTTGTTACTTTGATACCAAGAAAAAAACTTTATATTATGCAAATCAGTCATTTTAAATTTAGTCATTAAATAACCTTTGAATTCATTCATTGTATGAATGTCAGCATATGTGATAACCAAATCATCGACATACAATACAACATATATGTTTTTCTTGATATTTCCTTTATCTAACATATATATACACCTATCAACTGATGAATTTTGAAAACCTTTATCTTTAAGAGAACGTTCGAATATCTCAAACCATCACCGTGCAGCCTGTTTCAATCCATATAATGCTTTATTTATTTTACATACATAATTATTAAACTTACATACAACGCCTTCAGGAATTTTCATATATATTTCTTCCTTTAAGACGCCATTTAAAAATGCAGTTTTAACATCCATATGGTGAATCAATAAGTTATGTTGGTTTGCAAAACTAATTATAAATCGAAAGCTAGCTATTCTAGCGACAGGCGCAAATGTTTCATTGTAATCAGTAAGATACTGTCGACTGAAACCTCTAGCGACAAGACGAGCTTTATATCTTAAAGGTTTTCCAAATTCATCATTTTTTATACTAAAAACCCATTTACAATCTATTATATTTTTATTCTCTGGTCGTGGCACCAGAGTCCATGTATTATTTATTCTATGGGATTCTAGCTCATCTTCGATAGCTTTCTCCCAATAGGACCCACTATCAAGTGACTTTATATCATGAAATGATTTAGGTATAATACATGCAAATGATTGTGCACCAAATAAGCAATCATCGTCACCATCACTTTCCTTATAACAAATAGGGGGTCGACCTTTGAGCCTATCACTCCTTCTAGGTAAATCAGATTTTTCGCTTACAGGTAAAGAATCGTTTTCGATCACAGGTTCACATGGAACCTCATTTAGCACGTTGCGAATTTCGTTATGACTTGCTAGTTCATCAGATTTCGAATTATCTGATTTAGGTATACTGGTATCTTGAGAGTCTTGAGACTCAATACAGATATCACTTTTGTGATGAGAATATTTCACATTATTCCCTTCAGGCTTTATTGTAAGCCTGGATACCATAAAATTTACCTCGTCGACTATAACATCTCTAACAGTCATATACCTTTCGCATTTTGTGTTCCATACCTTATAACCATTTGGACAATAGCCCACCAGTATGCCTTTCCATGACTTGTCGTCAAATTTACATTTACTGGTTTTATTATGGACATACACAGTTGAACCAAAAATCCTAAGGGTTTTAATATACGGTTTCCTATCATGCCACATCTCATATGGTGTTTTACAAACATTTAAGGCTTTTGTTGGCGAAATATTTATTAAGTAAACAGCAGTTAACACTGCTTCCGCCCAAAATCGCTTATCCAGCTTTGCACCAGTTAACATTGAACGAGCCTTTTCGGTTATGGTTCGCACCATACGTTCAGCTACACCATTTAATTGTGGCGTTCTAGGAACCGTTAACATACATACATACATAGACTCACGCCTGTTTCCCCGAAGGGGTAGGCAGAGGCATATTAAACGCCCACTTTTCGCCAGTGTTTTGATCCCACGTAATAGGTGGCGAGCCTATTGCCGCTTATCAGGATATTTTGTTTGCCAGAGCCTCGTCCGTTGATCGGCAGGTGCACCACTTGCAGGTGAGGTTGGCTTGGGACCCTAAGTTCTTGGTGGGAACCCTATGCACCCTTTTCGGTTGATAAATATTCGCCACCGTTATCACTATACAAAGTAACTAATTTAGAATTAAACTTTGACTCACTTTTCGCAACGAAATCTTTGAATGCCGAAAACACATCTGACTTATAAGTCATACAATAATGGGTGAACTGATCGACAAACAAAACAAAATAATTTTTATTATCAAACGTTGAAGGAGTGATAGGTCCACATTCATCTGAATGTACAACATATAGAGGTCGCTTTATGTATTCCTTATTCTTCATTTTATTTAAAGGTAGTCTAGCCTGTTTGCCATTTATGCAAGCTTCACATAAACTATTGGTAGGTAATATGGATTCAATTTGACGTACATCTTCAATCAAATTATTACGTTTTAATTCTATAAATTTAGTGTTACTAATATGACCCAGGCGTTGATGCCATAAATCATAATTATTTATATTATCCTGGCGTAATTGGCAAACAGAATGACCCTCCCTCACATTATTAAAAGGTATCACAAAATCTAAAGTAATTAAGTTATTTAAAACATTACCTGTCATGATTATTTTACCATCCTTCAAAATGAGTGTCCCATTCCGATCAAAAATTATGTCCAGGCCAGCCTTCTGCATCCTTGAAACTGACAATAAATTGTACGGTACCTCAGGGCAGTAAAGGACATTCTCCAGACCACCTGGAACACTGTTGTTGCTTATAAAATTGATTGAACCTCTCTTCGTGGCTGAAATAAATGTGTTATTTTTAGCAACAGAAATATTTATTGGTTTACGTAAATAATCATATGTAATAAAAATATCATCCCTGTATATAATATGATCCGAAGCTCCAGAATCCAACAAGAATGTAACTTTGTTTGGATTATTATCTTGCTGACACTGTCCAGTCATGAATGCATAACCTGAAAAGTCATCAGATTTCGACTCTTGCGATAATCCGACAGTTTGAATCGTTCTCGTTCTGTCCGCCATATTTTTCTGTTTATTCGTCCGTTTAAATTAAAAGCAATCCTTTTTAATTTGTCCCTTGCGTCCACAAAAATGACATTTTATAGACTTCGTATTATTCTGCACTTTAAATTTTTTTTATTATACTGATGCGGGTAGTTCTCAAACTTCCGCTTATAAGTCGTTCCGTTTTTATTTTCAACATTCAAAACTTTTACACTTAGTAACGAACGTATTCTAAATTTCCAGATACTATACTTATCGCCGTCAAACAGTTTAATATTCCTTTTGTTCCATTAGTTACGTTTACAGCACTTTTTATTCCACACGATAGAATAACGATTTAAACACTATAGACAGTCGGTAGTTGTAACTATTTTTTTTTTACTGAATTTAGAAACGCGGCACTGGGCCCATAACCTGTTAGAGGTTATGGACTAAAAGAGAAACACTATTATAAATATTCACTTGCTATTTATTCACTTTGAATATCACTAGGAAGTATATAAATGTCCGTTCACTTTGAGAGCGTTTAACAGAGTGAGCAATCATTATCATAATAATACCCTATTTATAAAAAATATAACTGTCAAATGTTGCCATACTATTTGTATTGTTTTACACTTAAATATAAATTTAATAATTTAATTTTTGCATACACAATAATAATATAATCTAACAATACACTAGTCGTGTTTTTTTATGTTAGTACAAATATTATTTGCTCTTTCGTCCAACAAGTTTAAATCAGTAAATTTTATACAAACGCAAGGGTTGTTAAAAGTGGATTATACTGTTCATATACAATTTTTAAAGTTTGTAAATTCATAAATTTTCAACCTTTATTACAGTTTTAGTTTACCGAGACGCTCCCACTAATGATAAAATGCTAAAGTTTAATTACCAACGTATTTTAGGTTTTGCCACTTAGTGGAGTTGTCATACAAAATAATTTAGCGGGTCTTAATCGCGTTAACTTAACTTATTTAAGGTATAAATACCTATTTGTTTCCGACGTTTCGCTCGTCTTGCACCGAGCTTGGTCGAGAGTGGAGTTGTGCATATTATACTCTAAAATAATAAAACTTACCCAATAATAGATATTAAAATCGCTAGAGTCCTCATAAAAGCCTCCGAACGGTTTTAATGACGATTTTAGTTAAACTTTCCCACAATCACGTAAAACATTTCATTTTAAGTCATATCCTTTAGGTCTTTTGAAAACAGCCTTCTTAGCGTTGTAGGAAAAATGTATGCCAGAATATTGATTGACAGAGTAATAAATGTAACGAATGACAAGATATGGGATGTGCAAGCGGGATTTCGGAAGAGAATGAGATGTACCTACGGATCAAGTCTTTTCCTTGCGCTGCATAACCGAAAAATGTCTGACAAAAAACCAGAAGGTATATTGCGCGTTCATAGACTTGGAAAATACCTATGATAGAGTGGATAAAAAGGAATTATGGAAGGTGCTATCTATGTATTGGGTGGACAATTTTATAATAAGAGCTCTGAAATCTCTGTATAGGGGTTCTAGAGCCTGTGTAAGGATTAACGGTGCCTATACATAATGGTTTTGTATCTCCAAAGATGTCAGACAGGGCTGTGCAGCCTCGCCCTGGCTTTTCAATCTATTCATGGATAGCTGCATGAATGATATAAGAGAAAGTGAATGCGGGATCGATATGGTAGGATTGCGTGCTCAGTGTCACTTGTACGCAGATGATCAAGTCATTCTTGCGTCCCCGGCAAATGAGTTGCAACAAAATGATGGACTGCATGAACGAAAGCTTTAAAGCGAAGGGTATGAAATTTAATGTAAGAAAGACGAAAGTGATGGTGTTTGAGAACGATGAAAGTGTGACTGAGTGTAGTATTGCGATTGAAGATGAACATTTTGACAAGTTGATGAATTTGTATATTTTGGTAGCATGTTTACAAGAGATGGAAGATGTGAAAGAGATATTGAAAGGAGAGTGACTGCGGGAAACTGAGTGAATGGAGCGCTGCATGCCTTTATGAACGGCCAGAGTGTGTTGAAAGAGGCGCGACTGGCGGTTCGTAATGGTGTACTTGTGCCCACACTGATGTATGGTAGTGAGTGTTGGGTATGGCAAAAAAGTATGAAAGCAGAATTAACGCAGTTGAAATGCGATGACTGCGTAATATGTGTGGGGTGAGACTGATGGATAGAATTCTGAATGCAGTAATACGAGAGCGCTGTGATTTGAAAGAAGATGTGACGAGAATTGAGAAAGGAATGCTGAGATGGTTTGGACACGTGGAGCGAATGAGTGAATATAGAATGACGCACCAGATATATGAGGCAAACGTGTATGGGCAAGCCGATCGCGGCCGACCTCGTAGGACATTCGTCGACCAAATTGGTGACATTTTGAAAAAAGGTCCGAAGCACCCGGAACCGGCGAGCACGTATGAAAAGAGTAATGAATGTAGAGGAAGCGCGTGAAGTTTGTAAGGATAGAAGCAAGTGGCGTTCCGTTGTCTCTGCCTGCCCCTTCGGGCAAAAGGCGTCAGTATATGTATGTATGGAAAACAGTATGAATAGGCATTTTAATTGTTTTGGTAGGACACACAAACAATAGGGACAGGGTTGGTTCCAAGGCATGGCACATCGCTTACTGAAGAAGCAATCTATCAAATCTAGTTAAACTAGATAGCGAACATCGGCTTCTGAGGCATAAAATTATAGATACAACCTGGATAACGCTAGGACGATGATGATGATCATGGAATAGGGTACTACTCAATAAAGTAACACAAGATTAAAGAAATTACATTATTATTTGAACAGGGCAGCTGCCGATAAGTATGGTCACCAGCAACAGAAGTCACATATTAGAATAACCCTTCTGTACAATTAGGAATATTAAATTGCTTGTAACTAGGCCATTAATAAAGTTAATATATTTAAGGCAGTTTAGTCTATTGTATAAGCGTATTAAAAGTTACTAAGAATGGTCAACTCTGTCTTATCTTTTGTAAGCAATAAGTTTTTCAGGGTCAACCGGGTGCGAAACAATCGGCACTGAGTACCGTGTCCAGAATGCGTAAATTATTGTATTGGGTGTTCATAGACGTGTAAACGATGCCATACCGCAATGCTGTATGTACCTCACAATTTGAGCGTTACTAGAACTTCGGGATAAATCAATAATTTACAAAGAAGGAACTATAACTATAATACATAGTATAATAGCGTTATTACTAAAGACGAAATAAGTCGAAGCTTCTTAATGCCTTAGATCATCATCGTCATCATCATCCTAGCACTGCCTCGAGTGCGATGCAAAACCTACGCCTCGGAACCCGGGGTTCGCTTTCCGGCTGCATCTCCACTTCGCAATTTCTTCAGCATCCCTGGTGGTTAGTGGATTGGCACGCGTATCATCCCTTACGACGTCAAGCCAGCATTTCTTTGGCCTTCCCCGTTTGCTTTGTTTGACTTAAATGTCTTAGCTATGGTGCTACTAATTCAACAAGGATATAAACCAACAGCGGCGCACATCACTGACTTTTCGATGTTATTCAATTTTTTACTATAAATTTTCCTGTGCCCAGCGAGCTCCTTAATCTGTAGATCTAGGCAGGCAACAAGATCACTGGCAGTGGTTATAGGGAGTCAGTCATCTTTGGGTTGTGGAGTTTGTAAAAAGCTGGCAGGTTCTATTTGGTTAAACAATAAGTGGATCCATTGTGAAAGTTTTGCATACAACCAGAGTAGTGCAAGGACGATGATTTTGATGTCTCAGCTAGTCCTAAGAAAGGCTGAGTATTATATTACATAAAAATATTTTTTAAAGTAAAACCTACTAATTAATTAATTTATTTATTTATTTAATACAGTTACTCTCACTACTTACAGTCACCCAACACGTAACGAGAGCTAAGGTAATATTATTCTAAAACACATAAAACATTGCAATTAATATACATTTTCACTCTAGTAATATACAGTAATGATATAATTCCTACATTTTATATCTTAAATCTAAATCTTTAATTTAAGCGCATTAAAATTCAATAGCATCTACATCCATGTTATAATAATTATACAAGTCAAACAAAATATAAATCAAATTTGTCATAAAGGCAACCACCAAGACTTAAATATGACTAAAGACTAAAATTATAGAAGAAAGTATTACAAGAGCCTATAAAAATATTTTTATCAGATGTCAAAAAAATTCAACATCATGTACCAATTCACATCCGAAAAAGAATATAATTGAATCTAAAGTATATTTTTATTTTTATCAAGAAATCAATGTCTGTGCCTGTATGATGTGATAAAACGGCTTAGTTAGCAGTTCTGGTTGAGTGGTGGGAGGAGGTGGCTAGCTGGCGATGGATCTACGATCTTAATGCCGCCGGACTCGGCTAGCGTACTGGCACTCACGAGCCGCCGCCACCACGGACAGAAGAAATATTTTTACGCAATGACAAACGTCATAAATTTGTGTTTATAAATTGTTTTAGTATTTTACTTTAAGTGTATTGTTTTAAGTTTTAGTCGTCATATATGTCCTTTAACGGTGGCAAAAGTGATGAGGAAGTAGGTGCGAGTCAATCTTGTACATCATCTGCTCTGGTGCGCTGCCCTGTTTGTTCCCAGGCACGTTATTTTAAAGGTGAGCGAGGCCTAAAAGTACATTTTGGTAAAATCCACAAAAACCAACATGTACTTTCTGGCCCCAACACATTCACACATCACATTTTAACAAATGAGCCGAATACAACTTCTGATATCCCTTTTTGGCAACATATAAGCAAATTAAAAAATTCCATTCCCACTTTCCTGACCCACCTGACACTAACTCAGATTGCCTCAGGATTACAGCCAAGGACGTGCTGACTGCCGTTGGCTCCTTCCAAAGCGGGTCTGCTGGTGGTCTCGATGGCTTAACACCCCAACACTTAAAAGATCTTGTGTGTTCAAGCGCTGGGGCGGCCGGGGACGCGCTTTTGGGGGAGCTAACGGCTTTAGTTAACCTTATGCTCTCCGGCAATGTGAACGATGCCATCGTTGACATTTTGTATGGCGCAAATCTATGCGCCTTGCGAAAGCGAGACGGTGGTATTCGTCCCATTGCCGTTGGGTGTACGTACAGGCGTATGGCGGCCAAGATTTGCTGTCGGCATTATAACTCCATGTTAGGCAGCAAATTACAGCCACTACAACTTGGATTTGGCTCTAAGGGTGGGTGTGAGGCCGCCATACATGCCCTGTCAACGTACCTTGGCTGTAATGGGGGTGATGTTATCTTGAAGATTGACTTAAAGAATGCTTTTAACTCAGTGAACAGGGCCACCTTGTTGACGCAAGTTAAATTAGAAACCCCCCAAATTTACAACTTCCTTTGGCAGTGCTACAGGCATCCATCAAAATTAATATACAAGGAAAATCTTTTGGAGTCTGCCGTTGGCTGTCAACAAGGCGACTCTCTTGGACCACTCTTTTTTAGTTTAGCCATTCATCCAGTTATTAGCCAGCTAAATTCTAAATTTAACATCTGGTACCTAGATGACGGAACCCTAGGAGGCGACGTAGCCACTGTCTATCAGGGCCTGACACTTTTGAAGACAAAATTTTCATCAATCGGCCTAGACCTTAATCCAAGTAAGTGTGAAATTTTTATCAACGATACTTTAGACCATTCCGCAATTCTTTCCAAATTTCAAACCCTCGCACCCAGTATAACCCATATTCAAAAAAGTTCTCTTCGCCTTCTTGGGTCCCCAATCCTAGACGAAGGTTTTGATTCTTTTATTCATGAAAAAATCCAAGATTTTGGTGAAATTTCGGACCGCCTGCTCAAAATTAATATACATTCGGCTTTCACTATTATTCGATACTGTCTTTTTGTGCCTAAGTTCACACACGCTTTACGTTCTTCGCCTTTTTGGAAAAACCCAAGCCCACTAGTCAATAGTGACAACATTTTAAGAAACACCCTAAGCAACATTTTAAATGTGGCTCTGAACGACCGAGCATGGCTACAGGCGACATTACCTGTTCGCCTAGGTGGGCTTGGCGTACGCAAAATTTCCGACGTGACCTTATCAGCATTTCTGTTATCGGTCCACAGCACTGCAGAATTAACCAGGAAAATCTTAACACCCACACTGGTTGATTCTGAGGTGCCATGTAAGATCGATGTCATTAATGCTTGGAAAATGGCTTCTCCAAGTACTGAGTTGCCCCGAAATTTATCCTCTCATAGGCAGTGGGACGGGCCGCTTTGCAGCGCAGTACGAGAAAATCTCCTCCGTACATCGTACAATGCTGCAGAGCGTGCTCGTTTGCTGGCTGTGGGAGAGTGGGAGTCGGGGCTCTGGCTTCGAGCACTGCCATCGTCCTACATAGGTACCATGTTGGACGACACGACCTTTCGCATCGCTTCTTGCCTCCGGTTAGGTGCACCATGTGTCGCTCCACATCGTTGTCACTGTGGGGAGGCCGTCGACAGCCTTGGTCACCATGGCCTATCATGCAGCAGGAGCGCAGGTCGTATTTCACGACACAGCAACCTGAATGACATTCTCCGTCGGGCTCTTGTCACCGCTGGCGTTCCAGCCCAACTTGAACCTCAGGGTTTGGCACGCAACGATGGTAAGACCAGATGGAATGTCTCTACTGCCTTGGAAGTTGGGTAGGCCTTTGGTGTGGGACGAAACGTGTGTCGATACCCTTGCGCCATCTCATCTGCCTAGCACAGCGGGTTGTGCGGGCGCTGCTGCTGCCACAGCGGAGACTTTAAAACGACGCAAATACGTAAATCTCGTAGGGCATTACGTATTTGAGCCGTTTGGAGTTGAAACGTTGGGTTCTTGGGGCCCAAGTGCTAGATCTCTACATAGAGAACTTGCGAAGAGACTTGTCTTGGCTGGTATGTATCTAGCTCAAAAAATTAGCATTGCCATACAGCGTGGCAATGCTGCCAGTCTTCTGGGCACGTTCCCAATAGACGGCGATGTGGAGGACTTCCACGACGCCCTTTGATTTTTTTCTTTTTTCTTTTTTTTTTGTATTGTACCTATATTTTAATATTTTAATTTAATTTTAGTAGTAAGTAGTAAATAAGTAGTTTTAATTGTTTTATGTTAAAATTAATTTAATTTTGTGGTCGTTTATAAATATCCATTTCCCAAGCGACAATAATAAAAAATCCAGTTTTATTAAGATTGTTATTAATCTACACATAAATAAATTAACTTACGGACGAAATAAAAAATCTTTAGCATGTCGCGTAAATTGCAAAAACTTATCATAAAATATGTGTGTATTCGAGTTTGCTGCGCACCAAGGCAAAGTACAAGGAGATAACCGTATTTCTGCCAGTGAAGCGAGCTCATGACAAAGCCTTATATGCACGTTTGCACATAGCAGTTATATGGGTGTGAAAGGTAAGCTCTCTGTCTACAGCTACACCCTGATCGCGAGTTTTTGTGACACGCTTCAGCAGAGCACCATCCCAGCTGTATCTACTGATAGTCATAAGGTGAGTGAGACCGAGTAAGCGAAATAGTTTTACACTTAGTCGGATTGCATTCTAAGTGATTACGCTCACTCCACGTTACTACATTGTTTATGTCCTGCTGAAGCGCATCCCAGTCACCCACCCTCCTAACACCTACAAACAGCTTGAAGTCATCAGCGAACATAAGGCACCGAGCCGTACTCACTGCCTGCGGCAAGTCATTAATCATTATAAGGAAGTGTGTTGCTCCTTAGGTACTTCCCTGGCTCACCCCAGACGTCGTCAAATAGGGGACAGGAGGCTTACCATGACCTCTTAAAGCGATTCAGTTTACGACCTAAACTGAATAGAATCGCAATATCGTACTATGACCTAATTAAAGCGACTCAGTTTTGGTGTTTACATTTCAATACGACGCAGCTGTGAGTTGGATAGCGTTTGAACCGAAATCATAAACCATTCGTTCATTTGCCGTAGGAGACCGTACCATGAAGTGTTACGTCAGCTCAAACTGAACCGCGTATCTGTCAGATTTAGCGATTCAATATAAGTTACAATTTGTAGTGGATAAACTGGATAGTTGGAATTATTATTGGGTTTTTAGACATTATATGTGGATTTAAATCAGTTTAAGTTAATTATAGATCGATTTCTGTGTCAGAACTTCTATATTACTGTGTTAAATCTTACTTAAAATCCTATTGTGAAATTTGTGAATCGATGTGCCAAGGACTCTAGTTTTATTCGGTTTATTGAATGTGATGATTAATTTATCTAGCACTTCACGTCTTAAACAAAGGCGCTAAGCTGGAGAACAGTCGGATCCATACATATAAAGAGCATTTGATGAAACCACACGATGAAACAGAATTCATCCAAAGATTTCGCCTCGCTAAACTGTTGGCCCTAGATTTATGAGAAGCATTGAGACCATTTTCTAGGTATGCAGCCTGCGACGTCCACCGATCTCATTATTATGCTTAAGGTAAGAAATATTCTGTACCAAATATGCTAATAAATGAAACCATACAATATTTTAGTGTGGCTGCAGTTTAGACACACACAATATGTTTTTTTAAGTACAAAGTATCTATAACTTACAAGTCAATAGTTACTTGACTTAGAGACTTATTGATAAAATATCATTAATTGTTATTTTATTTGTTGTAGATAGTGACTGCACTGACATTTTATACTCCTGGGTGAAAACACTAGAGACCAAAGACCGATTGGTGACATGCAACTTATTCTATGGCTACACAGACAGTGGCAGCGGTTATAGCAGAGGGGACTGCGGGAAAAAGATTCTTCTCGAATGATAAAGAATTATATCTGCTTGTCCAAAATATAATTATGAAGAGCTTACTATAACTCAGGTAAAGTATGATTTTATTATAAGTTTAAGTAATCAACAGAATTAAATAGTATTGAGTTAATACTTATTTTTGTACTTGTTTCAGGTTTTATCAAGGTTTTAATGGTGTTCTGGGTGGCACTCATACTGCTATTGCCAAACAAGCACTACCTAGAAACTTCAAGAACATATTTTATTTGTAGAAAACACTATCACTCCAAAGAACGTAAAGTAAAGAACAATGGCAAACCACCATACATTATCAGTGTCACTTTAAGACTTCGCGAGCATTAGTACAAATATATAATATACTAATATATTAATATGTATATTAGCACCATTAAGCATTTAGTACTTTACTGAATTGGAGTTTCATCAGCCCTTTGTGTATATCATAAAATAGTTATAAAGTGAAAATCAAATATGTTTGGTAACATAAAGCATTTATTTACATTTTAACCATTATATCATGCCTCTTAGACTTCTTCGAAAAACTGAACTGGTGACTAGAATGGAATAATAGCTTGACGACGAATATATCCCAGATACTATACAGTGCACATAATTTGTAATCATCAAAATATCCCATACTACACAAAGAAAAAACATAATTTCAAAATAACAATACATATTCGATTTTGGTCTCAAACGCATGTCCAGTATTAGGTACAACAAAGTAATTGTGCAACACCATAAGTAGTTATTCAACACGCAGGATGCAAATGCTTAACTAAAAGCAGAAACGAAAGCTAAGCTAAGAGAAGTTAACAAAACAATGCGAAAATGTGTAAAATAAATATAATACAGACTCATATTCATTCTTATGATCTGTGACAATTGTATCAATGACAGATGACAAGAAATTCACGCGTTTCTAATGTTACTGAGGATTTCATAAAAGAGGATTTAATGATTCTTATAAAATCTTGCTTATGACGTTTAGTTATTTCTAAGTGTGTGCATTTCATATCTAACAAAATATTTCTTTATTAGATATTTGCTTTATCCCATTGAATAAAAAATCAATCCCTAATAAAATAAACAACAACTATCATTCTATAAAATGTATATAAATTCGTTCATGCTCGCTTTCCCAAACAAGTGACACTGAAATTGCCATTCTTCATTCACCCCCCGCGCGGATGCCGTAGTGAACGGTCGTGTTTATTAGAGCTCCCGTATTTATATTTCATTAAACAGTAAAAAGTAGTTTATATGAAATGAAAGTGATGTAAACTTGTGTGTCAGTACTTAACTAAACAACAGTGTTAAAACCAAGCCTATACGCGAACTATTTATCTAGTAATTAACAATAAACTTTATAAAACCAATGTGAGTGATTGTGCAAAATAGTGTGATGATATTGACCTTTGCTTTGAGTAGTCAATATAATAACAAAGTTACCCTCTACAGAAGATTTAGTCGAAACCTATTGTATTATAATCTGAACACAAATTTTAAAACTCTCAGTACAACTCATACAGTCCAGCGGTATAAGTTACCCCGGCGATAAAATAGGCGGCTTGATGAATGCTGGATCGAATCCGATCTATCACGGTCGTCTTTTTGGAATTATTTAAGTTTGAATTTTTACCGTGTATAATAGTAAAGACAAATTTGAACAATATTTTCGCAAAAAAAGAAGAAAAATATTACACAATTAATTTTTTGCAATATTTTGGAAGAAAAATAAGATAATGGACAAAGATACCTCATTATTGAATGCTGAAGATGTAAATGAAAATGTGACGATTAGAAAACAATATGTGATTAACGTAAACACTGAAAATTCTTTTGAATCATTATCAATTACTGAAGATGATGACGATGATGAATACTCATCCTTCACTGCAAACACAAAACACAACAGAAGTCTCCCGAACCAGCACGCTGATGATCGTGAAAGAGTGGAGGGGTTAGAAGGATTAGTAAGAACATTACAAGCGAAATTAGACTCAGCAGAAAACGAAATCGTTAATCTTCTGACCGAAAATAGCTCGTTAAAGGAAATTATAAATAGTAATGAAAGAACTATCAAAAATTTAAAGAAAATTTGCAATTATACACCTAAAAAGACTTCAATAAATAAAAGGAAATCTTTAAATACACACACTACTGGAAATCAAAACACTTTTATTCCACTACGCAATGAATCAATAATTACAAATGAGAAAACAGATCAAAATATAAAGGTAAATAATATATATTCAGTGCAAGATGGTGGAAATAGCGAAGAAAATCAAACAAACTTAAGCAGAAATAAATTAAATAATAAAAAAAGAAAGCTATGTATTTTATCAAACCAAAATGTAAAAGGCAAACTGAGAGACATTGATGAAATTTTTGGAGACTATTTTAACTACTGCCATTACTTTATGCAAAACTGCGATCTCAAGCACTTATTGAGCAATATAAAAAGCAAAATTTTAAATTTTGATATTAATGATTATTGCATTGTAATGATTGGCGACAAGGATATTAAGTATACAGATAATTATTCTGATTTAATAAGTAGTATAAAGGATTGTCTACGAGATGTAACACACACAAATATTATCATTTGTGCGCCCACATATGTACTTGGAGCACCGATCTATAATTACAAAGTTGAACTGTTTAATAACTTGCTTTACCTAGATATACTTCAAAATAACTATGCGTATAATTTTGACACAAATTATCATTTACAGTTTAATATGTTTTCGAATAAAACAGGCACAATCAATCATTATGGAATTAAAAATATATATAGGAAGATTATGGACAGAATTATGATTGACTTTTCGAACTTTCACTATGAGGAAGGCACTCCGACACCAATCAAAAACATCAATATGTCTGGAGCTATATCACACAATCAATTGGACTATACACAAATAAATAAAAATAATTTAGACAAGTTTTTTCGGGAATAATAAGATAACGATACTCCACCAAAACATAAATGGCTTGCTTAGTAAAACTGATTCGTTATTGACCCACTTATTCGACCTGTATAACGGTAGGCAAAATATAGATGTTATAGCTATTACAGAACATAACATGAAAAGAGGTGACGAAGACCTATTTTATATACCAAATTATACATTAGCTTCTTACTTCAGTAGGGATAATAGAAATGGAGGGTCATGCATCATAATTAAAAACAATTTATCATTTAAAGTTCTACATGATGTATCAAAGTGTAGTGTTTCAAATATAGTAGAATGTTGCGGCATACAACTTTTAGATTCTAAGATAATTATAATTTGCTTATATAGAGTTCCCAATGAAAATAATGAAGCCATGAATTTGTTTTTTACAATCCTAAATAAATTATGTTTCATGTTTGCGAAAAAAATTAATAACAAATTGATAATCACTGGTGATTTTAACATAAATATGTTGAGGGAAACCCAGAGGTCTATTCAACTAGAAAACTTGCTTCTTAGTTATAATTTAAAAGTGGAAATACGAAAAGCAACAAGATTGGATGGTGGTACGTGCATAGACAATGTTTTTCACAATATTGAAAACGCAAGTTCCGCCATTCTGGATTGGGCACTCTCAGACCATACGGCTCAGTTATTAGTCTGTCCAAGTAAGAAAAAAAATCTGTTAGATCACTGGTTTATTAAGAGAAGAAATTACAATACAGATAATATAACTAAATTCAAGTCATGTCTCCAAAGTCTGAGCTTCAGTGAAACTATGAACACAGAAGATCCTGAGCTAGCGTTTTGTCATTTCTATGATACGTTTTTGCTTTTTTACAAATTGTGTTTTCCTGTAGTAAAAATAAAAATATCTAGTATTAAGAAACCAGCTTGGCTCACAAAAGGCATTAAAAAGTGTTGTAAACGTAAAAGAGAGTTACTTTGGCAATATCGATTACATTCCAATTTATCGAATAAAAAAAAGCTCAAAAATCACACGTGGCGTTTAAAAAATGTATTAAAACTAACTCAGAGATCACAAAATGATTTTTATATAAGAACAGCTGCAAATAAATCTAAGGCCACTTGGAACATAATAAATAAGGGTAAAATTAATCAACCGAAAGAGAATATAACTAAAATAAAGGTGAATCAAATAGAAATAACAAATCCAAAAGATATTGCGCAGGCTTTTAACAATTTTTATACTGATCAAGTGCAACCAATTAATATTAATAATAATGTGGGACACTTATTGCGATTTAGTAATCCAAATTCAATTTTTTTAGCACCAGCTACTCCCTATGACATAAAAAGTATTATAGCTACACTAAAAAACACGAAAAGTACGGGTTACGATGGTATAAGTACAATTGTTGTTAAAGAAGTTTCTAATATTATTTCTCCCATATTAACCCACACCATAAACCTGTGTATAGAACATGGTATTTTTCCAAGTTGTCTAAAAACTTCGGTTATAAAACCACTATTTAAAAAAGGCGAAAAGGATGACATGAATTGTTATAGACCTGTAGCACTTATTCCTGTATTTTCGAAAATAGTTGAAAAGTATATACATAGGTGTTTATATAACTATTTTGAAAGGAATAGTATGTTTGCCATAGAACAAAACGGTTTTAGAATGAATAAGTCTATCGATATTGCTATCTATAATCTGATGGAAAAAATTATTACCAACGTTGATAGCAAAGTACCCGTATCTGCCTTATACATGGACATGACCAAGGCATTCGATCATGTCGATCATAGCATTTTATATTCAAAACTTAATGCCTATGGCATAAGGAACAATTCCTTAGAATTAATAAAATCATATTTGAGTTCCAGAAAACAGATAACACAGTTAACTAGTGTATGTCCTAAATCAAAAACTGAAGTAGTTTATAGTTCCGATTCCAGGTATGTACGATATGGTGTACCTCAAGGCAGTGTGCTGGGCCCACTGCTGTTCTTGATATACATCAATGATCTGCCAAAAGTAGTCACCACCCCGATGGTGCTCTTTGCCGATGACTGCACTTTGATATTTTCAAAGTTAGCAAATAGTGACGATATTACATACGAAAAAGACATCAATGAATCAATTAAATGTGTTATAGAATGGTTAAAAAGTAACAATCTCAAAATAAATTTAGGAAAAACGAATCTAGTTCAATACAAACAAAGAACAAAAACACTACATTTAAATGTAAATTATGATGGTCAGCAAATTACTAAGTGTAATACTCAGAAATTCCTCGGTTTATGGATTGATGACGATATGTCATGGAAAACGCATGTTGATCAGCTGTGTAAGAAATTAAATAAATTTTCTTATGCATTATTCATGTTAGCAAAAGTTGTTAATAAAAAAGCTGTCCTAATTGCTTATAAGGCTTATGTTTCAGCAGCATTAAGATATGGCATTATTTTTTGGGGGAACTCTGTTAATAGGGAAGAAATCTTTAAGGCACAAAAGAAATGTGTCAGAGCTGTCTGTAAATTACGACTCCCAGAAACCTGCAGGCCACATTTTAAAGAGTTAAATATCTTAACCCTACCATCACTGTATATTTACGAGATGGCTATTTTTATTAAATCGCACCCCTCAATGTTCGAAACTTTTAAGAGTAAAAGACAGTGCAATAAAATACATGTACAACCTCACAAAACAGCATTATATAATAAGAATGTTTTAGGTATGGCTCCTAAAGTATTTAATAAAATCCCGAATGACATTAGAATTATAAATGACATCAATTTATTTAAGCGGACATTTAAAGCATATTTATTAGAAAAGACATATTATTCTGTGAACGATTTTTTGACTGACACTGTATCGTAAAAAAAAAAAAAATTATTCGTAATCTATTACAATCGTATATGACCAATGTAATCACGTATAATGACGATGTAATTAATTGTTAAACGTTGACTTGCAAATGAATTTAAATTATTGATTTGGTAATGTTAATTTTGTTAAAACTAAAATGTATAATGTTATTGATGTGAAATTTGAAATTATTCATAATTATTTTAATTGAGTATTTTATTTCCTGTGAAATTTGCACACCAGAAATGGTAGTAAACAGAGAGCTTAACATGTATTTTGTAACAACTAAATGTAACCTGTATTACGCAAATAAACGATTCGATTCGATTCGATTCGATTCGATTCTTCTTTTATTGGTACAATACTTTTATATTAGGTATATGGTTTTGATAATATAATTTTTATGTGAACTAATCAAGTTTTTATTTTTAATTTATTGAACATACTTTGCACCATCCTTTCAAATTTTACTGTACCCTTACAATGTGACGATTTACAGAACTACATATATCGCTACACTTATCATATATTGGTTGTTAGTTACTCTTTGACGCTGGGGTTCACTATACCTTTACAAAAAAGAAACCACTTAAAGTACCAATGCAGATTTCGTTTAGCTACGAAATCTTTGTATGAGTGAATTTATTAATATTTTATAGTAAAGAACAGTGTTACAGATAATAGTGATCACAATATAGTTCTCTAATTTACGTATCCCATTTTAAGAAAGATTTAATCTTGGGTTCAGACTTAATTAAGCATTTAAAGCAATGCTTAATTAATAAATATGAGAACAATACTTCTAAGATTCAAATATGCCTTGATATTGTATTACTTGTTAACCTTGAAATGCTAACAATCAAAGCATAAGTTCGTAACTTCCACCGAGGCAGTATTTGCAACGTTCTGCTAGGTATTTTTGTGAGAAAAAATAACGTTACGTATTTAATTAACTATTCTTTATTGTAGTTATTTTAGTACAAAATATATTCGCTTTGCTATAAAAGAAATTTAATTTTGTTGTAGCGTACAAGTTATAACAACGTAGACAATATTGTAACTTGCCGAAAATAGCTGACTGAATAATAGTTTCAGAACGCATACAAGGGAAAGAGACCGCATTATACACGAACTGTATAGCTTGATCTCTTTCTGTTAATGTGATTATATTGCGTCATTGCGACCCAGCGATATCATTCATTCATTCTAACAATCCAAATACGATTCAGTTTAAACAAGGTCATGGTACGTTTTAAAACAATTCATTTTAAGAACCTACACTGAATTGGACCAAAACTGAATCGCTTGTTAAAAGTTCATGGTAGGCCTGCAGATCGACAACCAAATACTTTAACGTATTGTGTTCTATTTTTAAAGTAACTGCAAAATAATTGTAGTAACTTATGAGTGAAGCCCATGGCAGTGCATTTTTCTAATAGGGTGTCAATGTGGACGCGGTCAAACGCTTTACAGGTCGATTAGTGATTTATGCAACCAGTGTTGACCGCGCGATGTCCACGTCCACAAAACCACCAGGGGAGGAGAAAATTATTAGTTGCGGTCCGCTTATGCAAAACAAACCCCATCGGGGCTACGCATGCTATATCACACTGTGCAAGATATTTCTGACCCCGCTCCTATAGGTCCAGGACGCTACGAAAGCTTTCGTGCGTAGGTGGAACATCTTAGCGCAGTCGCTCAACCTACATTATAGGGAGACCCACAAGAGTTCGGTTTACTGATCATTTTTCTTTGGAGTGCAATCCACAAATATAATTTTCATCGAATACCAAAAGACCTATACATGGCTCATCTCTATGTGCTCATGTCTGCCAGTTATCAGATTGTCAAAGAATTATGCAATAAGCACGATACAAGTACTGAGTGTATGACGATGCTGTTAATCACGGAAGGATCGCTGCGTTAATGTTAATAATGGCATGCTAACTGCGATTTGCATGACTAGACCTCAAAGAGACGTGGAGAACACCGCTGAGGTCTTAGTGAGTAGACCCGAACATCAACACGGGAAAGGTTTAGTCACCACCGTCAGTCCCGACTCGATCACACTCATGTGGCCGAGCGGCGGAGGCAATACGATCACACTCATGTGGCCGAGCGGCGGAGGCAATACGGTTCGTAACGAGTTTTTACCACATCCCTACTAATATTATAAATTCGAAAGTGTGTTACAGTTACTAGAAATTCAATTAATAATAATCAAAATATCATACTAAACAACGCCCCAATAGAACAAGATATTTGGGAAGTCTCATTACTCATGATTCGAAGTGCACTCAAGATATTAAAACTCGTATATCAATAGCCAAAACAGCATTTAACAACAAAAAGCATCTTTTGAAATCAAAAATAGCAAGACGGATTAGAAAACAATTTATCAAATCATATATATGGAGTATTGCTCTGTACGGATGCGAAACGTGGACAATGACTCAGCAAGACCGGGAAAGACTGGAGGCTTTCGAGATGTGGTGCTGGAGGCGGATGGAAAGGATCAGCTGGATTGAAAAAAAGACCAACGCCGAAGTATTGAGCCTTGTCCAAGAAAAACGGAGCATTTTAGCGACCGTAGAAAGAAGAAGAGGAAAGATGTTTGGCCACCTTATACGACATGATGATTTTATTAAAACCATATTGGAAGGCAAAATAGAAGGAAAGAGAGGAAGAGGTCAAGCCAGGCGGGCATAAACGGATCAAATGAAAGAAAAAGCAAAGGTCATGTCGTATAAAGAGGCCAAGGTATTGGCCGAAGACCGAAATATATGGCGTACACTCCACCGACAAGAGCACAGCTCTTAAATTGAAAAGAAAGAAGTATGTATGTATGTATGTATGTTCCGTTTTCACGTTAAAACGGCTGAACCGATTTTTTGAAATTTAATATAGAGATATATTGGACCATGGAGACGGACATAGGCTACCATAAGTTGCAAAAATTAAACTTTTTACTAATTGTAGGGAGGGTAGAAGTTTGTACGGTACAAATTTACCTCTTGGAAGTAAGAACGCATGCGCTAATAATTGAGTGCTGCGCATGTGCCATCGCAAATCTGTCAGTACTGTCATAGTAAAAAAATAATAGTAAGTTAGCTAAGGCCGATCGGCGAGTTAAATGCCTACTCTTGCGTCCTACCTACGCGCGGCGCATCCAGTAGTTCCAGTACTGAGGCCGCTGGCGCGCCGCGCCGGGCCGCGCTCGTCTATGAGAGTGTGCGTGAAAAGTCCGCGCGCACACGGCGCCGGCGACTCACGCGTACATTCAAACCGGCGGCCGATTTGTATGAAGCTATCCTACTATTCTTTTTGTACTATGGTACTGTCACATCATACATAATGTCAGATTGTGCACGGTGATTAAATTGTTCGCATAATATATAAACTAATAAATTAAAGACTACGCTTAAACGACTGACACGATTTTCCCTACTAATATTATAAATAAGAAAATGTTTATAGATATACATATATTGGACATGTATTAGAACATGGCTTTGACATTTGATTGTATTCAAGGTGATGTTATTATATACCTTTCGGTAGATATTGTCATGGATACTGACCGAGTTACTTTGTACTCTATAGAATTTCAGAAGTCTTTAGAATATTCAGGAGTGCCTTCACACAACTTGGGACTGAAAGTAGATTTGTGTTACCCCGAATTTAATGCGCGCGAAGCGGTGGGCAAAAGCTAGTTACCAATATATTCTTAAAGCTAGACGTTACATATCCAATTTAGGATAGTCATTATTTATTTTACATCTCTCGGCCGAAACCACGGCGGAGTACTTGTTCTTAATGTTCCATTTTTATGAACATTCCTCTTTTATTGCGAAACTTATATCTCTAGTAATTTTAATACATATTCATTTCTTTAATTACTCAGTCGCCTCCACTTTCTAAAACACCCACGGAAGTTCAGCTTGGGGTGTATTCATCGCAGAAATAAGAGGTCGGATTGTAAAGAAATGCTTTCTCTGAGATTTTTGTATCAAAAGTGCGGAATATGTACCTACAGCAACGAAGAAAGCGCATTTGTATTTATTCTGCTTAGAATGGCTCAGTATTTTAATAATAACCTTTTCCAAAGCTTGCCTTAAGGCAATACAGCGTGTATCGTGCTGAGTAGACTAGCAATTGAGATTCGTACAATGAAAACATACTGGATAAAAAAAAATTGGTTGCCTGTAAAGTCGGTATACGGGCGAAAGTTTTACGTGACAACGATTTTGAGTTGTAAAATAATTTTAATGTGAATATTCATTCGTATAGTAGGAAGAAGGATGAAAGACGCGTGCCTTTCACTTTTTATGTCTGTCTCTCTCGCTCTTAGGCGGGACGCGTGCCTCTCACTCGCTCTCATTGTGAGCGCATAACGTGAGCGGAGCGTAACGCAGTTTCTTGAAGTGTCACCCGGCAAACCAATTTATAAGACGTTGTCACGTCAATACAATGAACATAACGGTATTTACTCGACTTCTAAACTATAATCTTCTAAGCTATAATCTTCTTTACTTCTAAGCTATAATCTATTAATCCCACTTCATTTATTCTTATAAGTTCACTACTGACTGAGTACAGTTTTGCGACGTGTTGGCTTCATGATCGGACACAGAATACGCTATTCGCTATTGCCAAGCACTCCAAACTACCAACGCGTTGTGTAACAATATTATGCCGTTTATTTTAGATGGTCCACTATGGCAGTAAAATGCAGAATATAAAAGAACATGCAAGCTAAGATTATTTTAACACTAGAGGGCTCGCGCCAAAAATTTTCCTAGAAAGCTCGCGCGGGGGACATATACCACCCATTAAATATGGGATTTTTCCTTACTATTCCAACTTTATGATAATAAATAAGTTATAATGTTACTATTCAACTTTATTTCTTACTAAATACTTTAACAAAACTTAACAATTGCACAAGTTAAATTGAATTATGAACAAAAATTAAACTTCTATAAAAATTACAATTTTGACTTAGCCTGATTAATCAGTCTTTAATTCTTTTCAAAACCTTAATTTGGTAATTGAATCATCTTATAATAAAGTATAGAAATGGGTTATACCAATTCAGTAGAGATTTCATCACAGTTAGGGCACACTATGATTTGGTGATCCGGACAAACACGCCTAATACATTTACTAAAGGTTTTGCATGTGGTTCGATCCCTTCTTCTACTGCAGAAGTCACACCGTCCTTTTTCACTTCGTACTGGCAAGTTTTTTACTTGTGGGTTCTCGGGCAGCCTCGAAAGTAACCTGGCTTTCAATTTTATAGCCATTGGTATTCTCTCTTGGGAAATACGTTTTATCATGTGCGGTCTCACCAATTCGTACCCAACCTCTTGCAAATAAGACTGGATAGCAGTTGAAACATCTCTAGCAATACCTTTTGGACCTGAAGGACTCGTCATAAATATGGACCCTGGTTCTAGTTGTAGCTGGTGGAAACTTACTCCATTTGGTCCCCCTGCGAGATTCGTAACCGCCTGACTGTGATAAAGGCACATTTACGTAGTCGTCAGATACATTATCACTGTCGTGTTCCGTGTCAGAAACTTGAGACGAACCAATTGCAGTTGTTTGTTCTTCGGAACCACTATCCTCTCCTAAATCTGCCACCAACCATCTACTTATAGTCAAATCTCTCGACATTGACGCCATTATAACCTAAGACACTATGTGTATTTTATCACTTGGTAGGTATAAAACAATAATATTTACGCAAATACACAACCGATTCGTCAATTACAATTTGTTGATCATAAAACATGTAAAATAAAAATGGAACAAATAACTCATATGATAATATAATTGATTTTCAATCTCAATTACACTTTTTCTAAAACTTCTTCGAATGCTCGCGCGGGTGACATGCGTCACCCACGTACTTTATAAACGCAGTGCGTACACGACAATGCACCTACAGTGATGGCGCACTACTGACGAGTGGGATGATTCGTACTTGAGGAATACCTGACAGGGCTACACGGAGGCGCGTTTCGTTCAAAAGTTATTTAACATTTTTACACCCTGGGTGACATATGTCACCCACGCGAGCTCTCTAGTGTTAAATTATTGCTGATAATAATGACTCGCCTACATGTAATTTTTATTTTTCAGTTTCAGGGAGAAAACATAAACATACGAACTTTCTCATATTATTATTACCGCATGTGGATGTTTCTAAAACTTTAATATTAGTTGCGTATCGTGCAATCTACAAGGAAAAAGAAACTATTTCTGGTACAAAAAATAACATAGCAGTTAAAAAATACTGTTTCAAAGAACTTTACTTGTAGGAATTTAATTTCTTGGTAATTTGAACGTATTTTAAATTGTCTTTCGGTATAACAGTGATAGTGGTGTTGTACGCAAAAAACGAGTAAGAATGCGGGTAGACCGTTTTACTTCCTCGTAACATTAATCCACCCGCAATACCTTCAGTACATCCGTGAACATGGCGCTTGCAACAGTGCTGAAATATCGGTTACTCCAAACAAAGGTACAAGGTATATATCCTGAAAGACAATTTAAAATAAACTTTACTTGTGCTTCTTGGGTAACATTTAGCCTACTCACGTCTGCTTTTCACCAGGCCACGGTCAATTCAACCTGACCGGAACGTCAAGCCAACTACAAGGAAATTAACGCGGATATGCTTGCCACGATAATTTCCTTTTCTATTATATTACTTACCCAGTAATAAACATAACCATGCTGTGCAAAAGTATAAAAGTAATTAGAAACACTCAGTAGAAGCTTTTGGCTTATTACTATTATTTATATATCCCATGGGGAAGCAAGGTTCTAGAGTGGCAATCACGCACTGGACGAGGCAACAGGGGTAGGCCTCCCGCAAAGTGGACCGACGATCTTGTTGGGATTGTGGGAAATGGCAGCAATCGTTCAGCTCAATATCGGTCTGCGTGGAGAGCCTCGTGGTAGGCCTATTTTTTATTTTAATTTTTTACAAAAAGACAACTCCCGCATTAGGACTATATCTGTGTCCCTGGGTATTTACAAACATATAACTAACGGACACAATGAACAACCAGACTCGAAACAACAATTTATGAATCGCACAAAGTATTGTGTGTGTCAGTGTCAAGCGGCGAGGCGGCCGCATAAATCACTACGCCAACCGTTCAGTCAATGTTCATATGTCCAGCTGTCGACATCTATAGACTGATATGATGATATATCCCAAAATATCATACCTAGCCCAACATCTTTCTCGTATAGAGGACTGGCTAAAGTCATGACCTGCTATCCTATTGCAGATTGCCCTTGCTTTAGTCGGTATGTTACCGGGATTTTCTACAGCATTGAACACTGACTACTTTCTAAGTCAGTCTTACGACTAGCCTCACCCAAAAACGACTCCTTTCTGATCGGCAAATAGTATAATCTTTCTACCAGCAAGCACGAAACTCTTCGTATTCCACTTCCCATCAATCTTCTTTCATAATAGCCAAATCAGATGTTAATTGGTTAATTGTTTGTACACATAATGGCATGTATTGACACAGCTTTAATAGAGAGTATTGAGTAAACTACGTCGCATATTATTCACTGAAAAGTCTTCACATGAATGCCGGCACCGATTGATGCTCGTTGGCCTCGATTAGAGACGGTACATTTCGGTAGCCGAACGTCGTCGTAATGAAATAGCTTCTATATTTTGCTATTTAGATGAATTCCTTAGTGCTGCTGCTTGCTTCAGTTGCATGGTAGGGTTTTAAGTAAACAGATTTGGTTAAATAGATCAAGTTTACGGTTACCTGTAAATGAAAATAATGGACACATACATATACTCACGCCTTTTACCCGTCGGGGTAGGCAGAGACAACGGAACGCCACTTGTTTCTAGCCTTACAAACCTCACGCACTTTCTCTATCTGGAGGCACGGCAGAGCCCCCACCAAGTCGAGCAAAAAAGCGGCACGGCCGTTCCATCCTTTTCTCGAAGCAATTCAAGCCATTTTCGACCCCCTATAACTTCGTTGTGGATAAAACTAGAAGCCTGATTGTTTAGTAACCATGCAGGCATTGTATAAAGATGGTGAATTTCAAATTACATTCAATTTGAACCAGTAGTTTAAGCATTATAACAAGTTAAAATTCTTAATTTTGTCACTCACTGACCGATGATCAAAAGTCTAAGGCACTTCTAGCAAACATAGAAGCTTCAAATTTAGGAAACAATTAGTGTTTAGTGAATGAACCAAGGAAAATCTAAAATATATTTCAACTTCGGTCCAGTTTTCGAGATACATCAACTGCATAAATAACTTTGTAATCCTATATGAATATAAAGGATTACAAAATTACATTTGCAGTTAGAGCTTTAATTAAGAAAATTCTTTGTTGGTGTACAAGAAGTAGAAGGTACCAGAAAGGACAAAAGTAAGACTATCTACAAAAAGAAATGAGATCCCATAAAAATAATACTTGTCAAAAATACCAAGTCTCGCGACCGTAAAAAGTTGTGAGATCCATGTAATACCAAGTCGGTTAATTAAAAATCTTTAATGTTTTAAATTAATATATTGACTTGGCAATCGCATTAAACAATCTAATTTATATATGTATTACTTATGAGATATCTATATTACCAGACGGGCTGCCTCCAATTTTTATTCGTTTCTGCAAGGATGGCCTGATCAAACCATTACACCTATTGTTTAATAAGTCACTCAGGAAGGAACGTTTCCCGACTTATGGAAAATATCATACATCGTCCCCATACACAAGCGGTAATATGAATGATGTAGCGAATTATAGACCAATATCGATTATATCGCAATTTGCAAAAATGTTTGAAGGTCTCATATACAATGTAGTTTTCTCTCACTTTCGTCACATAATTAGTCCTAGACAACATGGTTTTGCTGCCAATCGTTCAACCATGTCAAACCTACTTATGTACACCACCTCTATTTCCGAAACGTTGGAGGCTAGGGGACAGATTGATTCTATTTACACTGATTTTGCAAAGGCATTTGATCGTGTTGATCATTCAATACTTTGCAAGAAATTAAGTCACGCCGGTATCCATGGATGCCTACTGCGCTGGTTCGAGAGTTACATAGTCAACCATTCACTCCTGGTTGCTTTGGCAGGTTATGAATCTGCGCCATTTATACCCAGCTCAGGCATCCCACAAGGCTCAAAATTTGGTCCATTGCTGTTCACAGTATATATAAACGATCTTTTAGATATATTGCAATGTAACAGTTTGGCTTACGCAGATGACTTAAAAAATTATTGCCGTATTGATAAAATAAGCGACTGTATGAAACTTCAGAATGACTTAAATATGTTACAGCAATGGTGTCTAGACAATAATATGTCCCTTAATGTGAAGAAATGTCAGTTCATAACTTCTACCGATAAAAAAAACTACATTAAATTTAATTATCACATAGATATGATTCCCTTAAGCAGAGTTACTTCCATTCGTGACTTAGGCGTACTCTTTGATTCATCACATACGTTTCGAGAACACATAGAAAATCTGGTAAACAAAGCTAAAAAGATGCTTGGTTTTATAATCCGCAGGTCTAAACCTTTCCAAAACTACAGTAGCATCATATTGCTGTACAACTCACTAGTGAGGAGCTCTTTGGAATATTGTTCCACTATATGGTCACCCTATTACTCAAAGCACATAGATAATGTCGAGTCAGTTCAATGTCGCTTTGTTAGGTATTTATGCATAAAAAATGGTATCCGTAAAACGATTCCACAATACACCGATAGGTTGAAACACTTTTGCATGTTAAGCTTACAGGATAGGCGTGTTCACTCTGATTTATTAATACTATACAAAATCATAAACGGCACTATAGATGCCCCATTGATAGGCAACTTAAACTTTAGAATTAATGCACGTGTGATGCATTACCGTCGTACATTCGATATACCTATATCTACTTTAAATACTACTTTCAACAGCCCCCTCACACGCGTGGTAAGGCTGTATAATGAACTATCTATGGCAGTGGATAGTATTGATGTCTTCTCAATGAAATTTGCATCTTACAGACATTGCATACGAAACAATTCAGCCAACTCAAATACTTAAACACCCTCAATGTTTCAATTTTTTTTTTGTTCTTGTTTTATTTGATTTTCATTACTTTGTCCAATTCCTTTTGATTTTGTTTTTAATTTTAAATGTTGATCTCTATCTACAGATCTAAATCTACAGATCTATCCCTAGTTCGAATATTGAATTCCGAAGTTAGTGGCCTTTGATCATCTCTCAAGCCGTGAATTGTTTCCCAAGCAGTAACTACTTTTCATTTAACTAGTTTTATTGTGACAAGTTAGTCTGGTTTAGAAGTAGTTTGAAATATACGCCACTTCTTTATTTAATTTACTTTATTCCCCAAAATGTTGATACATTTTACATACAAACTGTAATTCCAAGTTTAGAATACCACTATTACATTGTTTCATCTCTGACCTCAGCTGTCTGAATACTGTAGCTACATTTCATCCAAAATGTACATCAACGACGCTTTTAAGCCCAAGAATGCGAAAGCACAGCTATAAGAAAAATAAACTTATCTTAACAAACATACATATATCACGGAAGCATCCTGAGTGATTACACACTTTGCAGACTATAAATGAAAATACACAAGTCCTACCAAGCAACACTTGGCATAATATATGAATGCGGCTTTATATCAATGTGTCGTTGTTGGCAAGAGCACCAATGATTTTTAGCCAAAAGCTTTTGGCGCCGGTTTATCCTTTACTGCATTTTATTTCTTGTTTCAAAAATATTTCAGTATGTTCAAGATAACATTTCGTATTTATGGATTATTATATGTTTGTGTTTAAAATATTTATACGCGTACATATCGTCAGAGTCAAAAGTCCAACTTTATGTTTGCAGTCGAAATGAGAATTCTAAGTGACAGCGTAGAATTTTAAAGTACTATTATAGATGTATAGCTAGAAGGAAGTTATATATTATTGATAATTACATTCTACAGGTGGTAGGGCCACGCTGTTTACAGCACTAATAGGCCGGCTCGACCGGGCCAGTACCACCCTCCCACAAAGATCGACGTAAAGTAACAGTATGTGCTATGCTGCTGCGTTTCGTTCGGTGAGTGGGAGAGCCGGAGGCCCAACCATACCCTCCCCATCCTCTCTTCATTACCATTTGGGGAAGGAGGAGAGGATGAGGAGGATTAGCTGAGGGGGCAGATACTGCAGCATACGTGGGACCAGTAGAGTATCCGTGGAGTCATTGTGTGGGTAGTGTGGGTCGACCCGCCGGCCAGGGAAGGAGAGTGGCCTCCCGTGGCATAGTATAGGGGCCCAACTGGGACTAAACATCTCGAGCGGCTGCCCCACCAGGCCGCGCATAATCTCGGGGTGGCTCGTCGTGCCGGTTGGTGACCGGACGGTGGGACCCGGCGACCACTTCCGGGAGGGTACGGGGGCCGTTCCGTCCGGCGGATCGGCCACCGTTATACCTCACAGTTTAATGGCAATACAATACTCAAACGCGCTGCTGCGTTGACTGCCTCCTCTTTTCACGCCCCCTTTTCTTCTTCTATGGCAGCTCCAAAAAATGGTTCCGGTGAAACAGCGGCGTCTTCGTTCCCCACCAACTCACTTTTTGAGGTGGAGTCCGCTAACATCCGCGGACTCCATTCGAACCTCAACGCCGTCCACCATCGTCTCGAGACGGCCCGACCTGCCATGCTTTTCTTTACCGAGACTCAAATACGCCGTCCTGACGACACGAGCTGTTCGTCAGAGCGGATATTTGCTGTCGACGTCTACGCTGCCTAGAGGACCCGTATTTTTCTGTCCTATGGGTACACGTAAGTGTGAGTTCATGGGCCCGGATTTACGTGTGCCTTTACCGTTCCCACACCGGAGATGCCGAGACAACTCGACTGTTTGACTACTTAAGTCAGGCAGCAGATAATGCGCAGGAGTAGTTCCCGACCGCCGAGTTGGTCTTTTTGGGAGATTTCAATGCCCACCATGAGACCTGGCTGGGCTGTTCCAAAACGGACCACGCGGGACGAGCTGCTCACGCATTCACTCTCACGCATGACCTGACTCAACTGGTACTCCAGCCGACCAGGATACCAGATATATCGGGTCAAGCGCCCTCGTTGTTAGACCTTGTGCTGACGAGTAACCCGGCCCAGTACAGTGTGACGGTACAAGCCCCTTTGGGTTCCTCCGACCACTGTCTGGTTCACACTTTGCCACTTGTTCACAGTGCCATTCGCTTCACTTCCACAACCAGTGAAGGCAAAGCGACGCTTGTGGCACTACTCGTCAGCGGATTGGGATGACCTGCGAGACTATTATGCGTCCATGTCGTGGTCTCAACGCTGCTTTGGTGAGAGGGATTAGTCGGAGAGTGCGTCTGCTGTTGCTGGGGAAATCATGTTGGGTATATAATATTATATTCCATCCACTGACGTCTCCAGCAGCAGCGGAGTACGGCCCTGGTTTGATCGCGAGTGCGCCGATGCTGTTAAATAAAAACAGTCGGCTCACCGATCTTGGATCAGGGCTCGGTCTCATCACGATCCGAATGTCCATCCCACCAAGGCAGCCTATAATAGAGCCACCAAGGTCTGCAAGAGGGCATACATAAGAGCGGATGTCCAGCGTATTGCACGGTTTGGTCAAGAACTCTTGTCGCATCCCACGGGCAGCCGAGGATACTGGCGATTGGCCAAAGCCGTGCAATCTAATTTCTGCCAGCCTTCACTGCCGCCGTTGCGATGCCCTGATGGATCACTGGTCCATGGGCCGCAAGAGAAAGCTGACCTGCTTGTCAATCTCTTTGCGGCCAACTCCCGAATCGATGATCGTAGTGCGCAGTCGCCTTCGATTCCCTACTGCGGCCACTCCATGCCTGATATTAAAATCAGGCAATGCCATGTTCGCGCGACACTGCAATCTCTCGATGTCCGGAAAGCCAGTGGACCTGACGGAATTCCAGCGGTTGTGCTTAGGAAATGCGCAGCTGAGTTGTCTCCAATGCTTACACGCCTGTATCGCCTATCATATGCCTCTGGCGTAGTGCCGCAGGCTTGGAAAGAGGCTAACGTACAACCGATTCCCAAGAAAGGGGATCGTTCTGATTCGGGCAACTGTCGACCCATTGCTATCACCCCTATCCTCTGCAAGGTGTTTGAACGATTAATCAACAACCAACTCGTTCGCTACCTAGAAGATCACTCACTCATCAGTGATCGTCAGTATGGCTTCAGACCGAAAC
Source organism: Euclidia mi (assembly GCA_944739405.2). Lineage (NCBI taxonomy): Eukaryota > Metazoa > Arthropoda > Insecta > Lepidoptera > Erebidae > Euclidia > Euclidia mi. The sequence goes on along the minus strand of OX123183.2, from coordinate 35,679,728 downwards.
GATCAACGGGTGATCTTCTAGCGTCATATGTCACTCACCTTTGGGGTGAGGCGATGGATAGGTATGTGGAGTTGTTGGCTATTAGTCTCGACATCTCCAAAGCCTTCGATAAAGTCTGGCATCGTGCGCTTCTTTCCAAGCTTCCAGCCTACGGCTTGCCGCCTCGATTATGCAACTGGGTTGCCAGCTTCCTGCATGAGCGCCGTATACGAGTCCTTTGTGACGGTGAGTCATCGAAGTTTCTCCAGGTGAATGCTGGTGTGCCTCAGGGGTCTGTGTTATCGTCCACGCTTTTTCTTCTGCATATCAATGATATGCTCACTTTTGGGGGCATACATTGCTATGCAGATGACAGTACTGTACATGGGCGATATCTCGGACACCCTGCGGCTAAGCAAGCCGATACTGAGGAATATAGGCGAACACTTGTTGGTCAGCTTGACTGGGTTCTGAATTGCATCTCGCATTGGGGTGATGAGAACCTGGTCAAGTTCAACGCCAAGAAAACACAGGTGTGCGCATTCTCAGCCAAGGTATCTCCATTCCTTCCCCATCCCTCTCTTCTGGACACTCCACTACCGATTCAAGACAGCCGCGATATCCTGGGTATGGACATACGCAGAAATCTCAACCAGAAAAATTACATCGAGGGTGTCATCAAATCCGCATCTCGGAAACTCGGAGTCCTGAACAGGGTGAGGAGGTTTTTCATGCCGGAGCAGTTGTGTCTGTTATACAAGACCCAGGTTCGCTCCTGCGTAGAATACTGCTCTCACCTTTGGAATGGCTCCGCTCAGTACTTATTGGACGCCCTCGATAGGTAGCAGCGGCGTGCTGTCCGTATCATTGGGGATCCAGAGGCCACTAAGACTCTTGAATTACGCAGAGACGTGGCCTCAATGGCTGTCTTCTATCGCATTTATCACGGTGAGTGCTACAAAGAGCTCTTTCAACTAATCCCACCCCCTCCTTTCCTATCCCTCTTACACGGTAGAACAGATACCGTTACGCACCAAACGGTTCGGCGCCTCTTATCTCTGCCGTACTATTGAGATGTGGAACTCTTTACCAGCCCACGTGTTTCCCTCCCCTTATGATCCTGGGTCCTTTAAGCGGGGCGTGAAAAAGCTTTTCTCAAGGCCCTCAAGGTGAGGGCCCTCATGCCATAATGCCATGCTGGCTGCTGGGATGATGGCCATCACTATAGTACTTCACTGACTGCTTAACATCAGGCAGCATGGAGTCAATTTGTTCGGCAGAAAAAAAAAAAGAAAAATACGCAGCTACCGCACATTTTCTTAAATTCAACAGTATTTTTTGTAAACTCGTGGGAATTTCTGGAAATTCCTTCTTTGTGCACCCATACATTCCCAAGGCTTCAAATTTCAGCTTCTGTGCCTAATAGTTTTCGCTGTTCCATAACTGTCAGTCAGTAATCGAAGAATTAAGTTCGATCAATCTGGGTTTGGTCACCATTTAAATTATATTATTGTGTATCCAATCATTTAAGTAGATGTTATTGAGCAAATAATCGCGTCCGATATGACGTGCCGATTGAAAACTTCTTTCTTTATTTCACTGATGAACAACTATAAAATCAATCATGGCTTTCCAATACAGATTGCTTTATAATCACAAATGACGTACTTCATGCATAGTCAACGGACCCGTTCCCGATACTTAACAGTGATTTCGAATATTCATCAATGAATGTGAATGAAATGATCTTGGTATAATTTTCGTCGTTAACATTACCACGGATCTCTGTTCGATGAAACAATCGGAATAATGTAGTAAAGATTCTACAAACGAATTTTAAAATAAATTAAAATGTGTTGTATTGCCTGATGGCTATTTAGGCCATGTGTAGTATAGTTACAGGGAACATAATTATGTGCCATGAAATATTCCGGTGGGATCGAGGCATAGTATACTAATCCTGATTCGGCTCATCCCGTCGGTACGGGTAATTGTTTGAAAGAATATTTTAAATTAATTTTTGTCCTTATTCTTTAAGGCGAGGTTGCAGTACAGTGCGTAGCTCGACCTCACCCCCCGCAAAAGCAAAAACACGGCGGTGGCGTCAGCGAGTGAGCGGGGTGAGGGGAGGGGGGGTTTCGTGTGTGCGTGTGCCACAGCGCAGCGTAAAAAAACCGTAGATGAGTTATGCGAACTTCAAAAGTGGCACATTAAAAACAGGCTTAATGTCTCCGTGGTGCGAAGCGCTCGCTCTTTTACTCGCGTGTGTGTACGTTACATTTGAAAATCATCGTGTGTAATGAGATTTTGCACAAACTATAGTAGGAAAATGACTAAAAGTTATGGAATCACTTCTCATTCATGAGTATTACAATATTACAACGTTTAATTTACAATTTATAATAAATTCAGTATCACAAATAATAGAGTGAATAAAAAAATTGGCATTTAGCGAGTGTAATAGAAGCAGTATTGTGCGTGTTCAAAGACTAAAAAACAAAGTATCCAGATGGGACATTCGTAATAATAAAATACTGATGTGTGTTTTTGTCAAGTAATAAAAGTAATTTGAGGCTGAATCAACACAATATATTATTATTATAGAAATACAAAATCATACGTAAGTTACAAACATTGACGAATGATCAAAGTCCATTCACTTGTTCTTGTTTTTCTCCTTTCAGTATTAAACAACTAAGTAGATTGTACTGAACAGTTTTCGCTGCCGACCCACCGTACCCCTGGCAGTACCCCTGGGGGTATGGTGGGTCTTTCAAAGCTTAACCGTACTCCCAGATAATATTGTTGTGTAATTAGTTTGTTAATTTCAGTTCGTTAATTTCAAGTTCTACTATTTTGTGGGATCATTCCCAGTATAGTAGTAGTATTGAACAATTCTATGATAGAACTGTCCTAATTCTATTACCACAACTTGATGAGGAGAACAGAACTAATGGGATAAGTAATAGGAAATGTCCCAGTCTAGTTCTCTGTATGTTTTTACAAGGGTATTCAATAGAACTACTGGGAATGATCCGTAGTGTCACGACATCGCGCTCATATATCCGAATGAATATGTTTTGTAGAGGTTCATTTGTTTAATTTGTAAAACAAATGAACGTCTACAAAACAAATGAACGCTTACAAAACAAATGAATGTCTACAAAACAAATGACTTACAGAAAGTGATCAGCTATCGATAGTGATTGCAGAAAACAGGTGCATGCGATTTTCAACCTAATTGACATTAGTCAGAATTTATTATTTTATTACCCTAATATTGCCAGAAAGCGAGAAAAAAAAAAAAGTGTGTCATGAATTGTCAATAAGGTCGAAAATCGCATGCACCTGTTTTTTGCAATTACTATCGATAGTTGATCACTGTCTGATAGTTATTTGTTTTGTAGACGTTCATTTGTTTTGTAGACGTTCAATTGTTTTGTAGACGTTCATTCGTTTAACACATTTTTATACATACATATTTATTTGGATATGTGAGCGCGATGTTGTGACACTACCCTTGTAAAACATACATAGAACTAGTGGTAAATTTCCTATAACTGTTTCCCATTAGTTCTATTCTTCTCATCAAGTTGTGCTAATAGAACTAGTGGGAAAAAAAGTATCACTAGTTCTATCATAGAACTGTTCAATAGAACTAGTGGGAATGATCCGACAGCGCAAGGATGATGATGATGACGGGTCTTCAACAGTAACACAGATTATACAAAGCATTATAACCATTAGCAGTAATACCTAAACGTTTTATTCTCTAATTTATATCCTTGTTGAGTGCAACAACAACAATGATATAGTGATATCATCGTAGTAGCGCTTGTCTTCGCTTGTCTAAAAATACAAAAACGTAAGTAGTAAGTCATTTTATCATACGAGAGATAACACTGTTCAGTTTAATGTCCACGTAGCACGTTGGTATAACACTACGAGCATTTCAGCCAGGAGTACGGTTAAGCTTTAAAAGACCCACCATACCCCCAGGGGTATTGCCAGGGCTACGGTGGGTCCGCAGCGCACAGTTTTTATATTAACGTACTGTTTTAGGTTTCCATTGAATGAAATGAGAAGAACAAAATGTACTTTTTAATAAATGTTATAAATAAATCACATTGACTTTTTATTTCCCTACCTTAAATGAATTAATCAAATTTACTTTGAGACGAATTGAATTTACTCAAGACAGAAAAAGTGATCATGTCGCATCTGAGTCAAATTATTGTTTGTGAAACGGTCAGCATGATGTCACAATGCGCGTCGGTCCAGAGAGTATATGTTTATCTCTATTTTGCGCTTGCGATTAGATGTGCTATCTCACTTACACTTCTTATCTAATTCTTAGTGTGTCGTTTTGACATATTTATATTAGTGTGCGTACGCTTTTCGCGATGCGTGCCACTCGTAAGCTCCGTCATGTTATCTTGTCAGTAACCTGTCTACGGTTTCTTACTAGTATGTCTATCGTTTGAACGATTGAGTTTGGAATACGAATTACTTTGTACTTTTGCGAAAACGTACATGCGGGGGTGGAGGGGGATTTTGCGGAGCAACGTCGTACGTCCGCCCTCAATCACGCCTAGACAGGCACTGATGAACGGCCGGCGAGCGATATAATGTCAACATTTTGAATATTTTTTTTCTTAGAGAAAAATGATAACGAAATTACGAAATCTGTTTTTACCATTTATTTTAAAATGAAGAGCTGTTTCTATTGATAATACTTTCATATAAATTCATTATTGAATCTCTAAGCAGTACACGTTTAAAATTGTGATTTAGTGCCATGTTTGACATTTTTTTTTATCGAGCCAATCATTCTTAATCGTATTTCTATCTTTACGATTTACTAGAAGATATGTTCAACTTTTATACTTTAATTTTTATTCATTAAAAATGTCATAGTTCATGGGACTTTCAGACGTTCAAAAATCTTAAAAAGTACTGCAACCTCGCCTTAACATGCCCAAACAGTCCCTAAATAAATAAAGGAGGGCAGAGTGAAAGGGTCTAAGAACAGATAAAAAATACAAAGTAAAAGTATGCTATGACATTGAATACTTTGCAATGAGTAGCAGTAGTTATCGCTAAAATCAAATATATAATACAAAAGCTTCTATTAAAGAGTGAACTCCTTAACAATTGTTCCACAAATTGACCAAAAGCAATTGACTGTGTAATTTCATGCCCATCAGTGAATCCAGAACATACGCAAAATTGACTTTCTACCTCCTTAGTCAAATATAATCGAAAATGATGTAAATAAAGCAAGACAAACACAAACATCCCTAGCATCCATAATATTAATCCCCGGCCAGTCCGAATACTATTTGATCTCACCCACTGCAAACGCGCTTAATAAATAATGAGTTACGATAAAAGATGTTCCACTATTCAAGTGAGTTTATGAGCTTACTTCGTGTTGGAAACGATTTAATTTAAACCTCGACTTTAACATTTTCGTCGTAATTAAGTAAATAGTACACGGGTTTAAACTTTAATTACTAGACAGGATGTTCCATTTTTACTAGTCCAGTCTTTATTTCTTTTTTATCTTTAGGTGGTAAAATTTGTAGTTTAGTCGTATTTTATTTGTTTCTTTATCCGCTTGACCGCTAGCGCCAATTCGCCGAATTCACTTGACCGCTCACGTTCTAAACAAAATGTCGCGCCACCGCTTGCCAGATGGGCGCGCTAACATAAACATTTATTGTTGATAAGTCGGTAACATGAGTAAGTTGAAGTGATGTTTTTCTTCAACCTTATAAATGCCTCTTTCAAGTCGTATGAATTCTTTGTTGATATTTATTTTCTAATTTATTATACTTAGCAGCGAACATTGACTATCGTTGAAAAAAACACTTTGTGTATTTTAAACAGGATTATTTTTAAAAGTAAATCGATGACATACATATTTTATGAGTTTTAACTGTAGAGGGATTCTATCTACACCGAATTAAATAAAAAAAAACATGTATCATAGTATAAAAATATTTAATTACACGCATACGATAAGCACGTAATTACTTAGCAGCAAACATTGACTATCGTTGAAAAAACACTTTGTGTATTTTAAACAGGATTATTTTAAAAAGTAAATCGATGACAGACATATTTTATGAGTTTTAACTGTAGAGGTATTTTATCTACACCGAATTAAATAAAAAAAACATGTATCATAGTATAAAAATATTTAATTACACGCATACGATAAGCACGTAATTACTTAGCAGCAAACATTGACTATCGTTGAAAAAAACACTTTGTGTATTTTAAACAGGATTATTTTAAAAAGTAAATCGATGACATACATATTTTATGAGTTTTAACTGTAGAGGGATTCTATCTACTTCGAATTAAATAAAAAAAGACATGTATCATAGTATAAAAATATGTAATTACACGCATACGATAAGCACGTAATCACGGAGCGCGCGAAACAAGGAGTGGCATTTGACATTATTTTTTCGTTCCGGATTAAAGATTTTAAGACTCGCTTCGTATTTTTAGCATCAAGAAATGTTCAATGATTTGAATAGAACAGAGAAAAATAATTTAAAACATTACGTAATAGAAAGAAACAGTCAATTCAGACCGAGTATAGCGCTGTAACCAAAAAGGGAAAATAGTCACTTGTGCGCGGTCTACGGAATTTCGAAAAAGGGAGAATAGTCACTTGTGCGCGGTCTACGGCATTTCGAAAAAGGTAGAATAGTCACTTGTGCGCGGTCAAGTGGTTATATTTGTTTTTATGCTAGGATTTGTGTAGCGTGGGACTTCACAGACATTAAACCTAGGAACACAAAGTATACCCATAATGTTGAGTATCATAATAATAATATTTCACACAAAGTGCAACAATCAGTGCAGTTCTAAACGGCCAGGCGACATCTAAAAACACTTATTAAGAGACTATCTGAACCCTCGCTTACACCCGCGTTATTCACGGCTACTGCTCCGCACCGGTTGCTCATAGCGTAATGATATATAGCCTTCCTCGGTAAATGGACTATCCAACACAAAAATATTTATTTATATCGAACCAGTAGTTCCTGAGATTAGCGCTTTCAAGCAAACAAACAAACTCTGCAGCTTTATTATATAAAAAGTATAGATTAATATCTATTACTGCATGTAGGATAAATTATATAATATTCTCTGAAAAGAAACCTTTCAGGTTATTAATTATTATCTACTTTTTTGGACACGTTTTGACTGTTCATAAACGCTTTCAGAGCTTCATTCACACTATTACCTGCATTAACTCTCCTTTCAAAATCTTCTTCATTCTTACCATCTCTTGTAAACAACGTAAACAAACTCATTCACTTGTTCCACTCGCTGTCCATCGATCAAAACATTACAAGCCGTAACGCATTCCTCCTTTTCAAAAACCATAACTTTCGTTTTTCTTACATTCACTTTCATTCCTTTCCTCTCTAACGCACCATGCATGATTGCTACCATCTCCTGCAACTCCTCCGCTGAAGATGCAAGTATTACCTGATCATCAGCATAAAGGAGGCATTTGACGAGTAACCCATTCATGCTTAATCCGCAGTCACTATGTTTCAAATCTTGCAAACAACTGTCCATGAAGAGGTTAAAAAAAAGGCACGTTTGGCTGTACATAGAGGTGTGTTAGTGCCTACCCTTATGTATGGTTGTGAAAGTTGGGTATGGCAAAAGAGATTTGAAAGTAAAATAAATGCTGTAGAAATGAGAGCACTGAGAAGAATGTGTGGTGTGTCTTTGACCGACAGAGTAAAGAATTGTGTGATACGAGAGTGGTGTGGGGTAAAAGAAAATGTAGTGACAAGCATTGAGTAAGGCATGTTAAGATGGTTTGGGCACATGGAGAGGATGGATGACGATAAACTGACAAGGAAGATATATAAGGCAAGTGTGAATGGAACAAGACAAAGGGGAAGACCTAGGCGGACGTTCTCTGACCAGATTGGAGACATCCTAAAAAAACGACAAGTCAGAAGTACCCTTAACAGAAGAGCATGCATGAGAAACTTGAGTGCCCGCTTACATGCCGTAAGGACTCTCGCCACTTTATTGAAATCATCGAGAGCATGAAAAGGGAACCGGACGAGGTGATGGTGAGTTTTGATGTCGAGTCACTATTAAAAATATTTAGACGCAACTCCGGCAGGCAAAATTACTTTTAGGGGATTGAAACAAACTCCCTTAAGCCCCCTACACCACCAATACCCTCAAATTCGGGCAACTCGTTTCGAAACCCAACCCCAGAATTTTTATTCACAATTAAACCTAAAACTAAACCTCATATGGCGTCTACTAACTAAGCTCGACGGAACCCCGCTTCGCGGGGCTCCTACTTCTGGATGGTTAAAAAAAAGCAACCTAACCTAACCTATCCGAGTCGGATTGCACTGAGTCGGGGTGTTAACGTTAATTAATTTCGACCTAACAATATTATGTATTATTTTCATAATTATATCAAATTTTGATTATGTCAAGAGTCGATTATGAGATGTGTTAGTTATGGAAACTAATTATTATGATATATGTTGTTATAGAAAGTAATTTTATGGCAAATAAAAGTTATCACTGTTGAGTTGTTAAGGCAAACGTTATTAGTATAAATGATAATAGTGCAAGTAAATATTATGATCAGGGATGATTATGGCAAACAATATTAGTGCAAATGAATTTATGGAAAACGAGAGAATACCAGCCAATTGCCCTCAAAGGTCCACTAGATGGCAGTGTGTTGACATCTCCACTTGCCTATCGCTGCCTTCGGTGATAGAGTTCAATAAAATATTCCCGAACAGCATTTGAAGACAGTCACAAATATTTGGCATGCGCTTGAAGATCGTAGCGGATTATTGCTTACGTTTTCATAGTCAAGGGATGCTTCAAGCATCCCTTAATTATGAAATCGGTGCCAAGCCTAAAACAAATAAAAATATTTTAATCACTTTAATGAATACGGCCAAATTAATACAGTGAAATGACTACTATAAAGATAAATATGCGTAAATAAACCTAATAAAGAGCAATTTGATCTCAATATTATAAGCAGCTTCAGTTTATACGAAGAATAATTTAAAAAAATAATACGAAAATGTATTCAACAGAATGTGAATTCACGTGAATTATGAAATGCCTTTTTTAATTTAAAGGCTTTTGAAATTTGATTTGGCACCGACTTCAAACCAATTAGTAAATAGCACATTTAAATAATAGGTAGTATTTAATTAATATTAAATCTTTATTATTTTTCACTTTTTCGTTTTTGAAGTCGGTTGTTTTTAACGTAGTTATTTTTATTTATACTTTTTAGTGTATTGTTGTATTGTCAACTAGTTATGGGTAGACCTACAAAAGGTGCTGCGCGCCTTAAAAATATAGATCTCAAGAAACGGGAACGGATAAAAGTAGTCGTCTCTGTAAAAATGCTCTTCGGAACACAGTTTCACTTTCTTGTAATACTATTAAAGATCCTGAAAAACGTTTGTTGGCCAGGAAAGCATATATGAAATCACGTTTACGTCAAGAAACTTTTGAACAGTATAATTCTAAACTTGGTAAGATCCAAGAGCGTCTAGCAAATGAGTCTTTTGAGCCGAGAAGTAATAGACTTGGTCTCATTACATACATACATAGACTCACGCCTGTTTCCCCGAAGGGGTAGGCAGAGGCATATTAAACGCCCACTTTTCGCCAGTGTTTTGATCCCACGTAATAGGTGGCGAGCCTATTGCCGCTTATCGGGATATTTTGTTTGCCAGAAAGGTGTTAGAAATTTGTTTGCTCATTAATAATCGACAAATCCTTGATGATGGCATTACCGCATGATTTACATCTTTGAAGTCACCATTATCATCATTGTGCAATTAAAATAGATCTTTGTAATTACTGAGTTCGTATGGCCACCTTCTGACTCCTTCTTCGGACCCTAGAGGATCCTAGTTACCACCCGCACCTAAGTGCTCATCAAGACAAATCAAACGAGCCCAAACTCGATAAAGTTTTGTCATTTAATTACTGAGTTCCTATATTATTCCTATGGCCACCTTTCGATTCCATCATCAGATCAGCCCTATGTCATAATAATTTTTCTTTGTCATCCAATTTAAACACGTATACAAAACCCAACACCCGATGTCTGAAATATATAAATATATACTAGCTTTTGCCCGTGGCTTCGCTCGCGTAAATTCGGGGCTCTCTAGTTATAGTATATCATCTATGTTTGGGGTAGCACAAATCTCCTTTATTGGGCGAATACTTCTATAATTGTCGTTTTAACTGTTAAAGAAATATAACTGCAAAAAGTATTTACATATTCAAACTACTTAGTACTAAGACTTAGTAGTACATACTCATAATGTTATTCGGTATCAGTGACGTTTCGCTAGAGTGGCCAATATGACGACTGCGATTTGTCTGTCAGAACCAGAACCATTAGAATTTAACAAAATGTTTATAATAATGAAATATATATAATATAATATGAAACGGCGCCCCGCCCCCATCGGAATTTTTAGCAATAGTGACGTCAGCTATGCTGACGTCACCAACTTCGTCCACAGGATCACTCATTACAAATGATGAAACACCACTTTACAACGTGAAGGTTTATTCTCACAAACAACAGATTAAAATAAATCTTTAAGTTTAATCAGAGTATTCTATTCTACGGTCGTATGACCGTTAACAATTTTAAACGTACTCACAAAATACACGACCGCACAGCTCGAGCGCTCCAACGAAAGTGATCCAACATCGCCTGACCCGAGCACTCCGAAACAACGCCGCCATCTTGGCCGCGTGCCTCAAAGTACTCGAGTCAGTATCACTACAACTTATAAGAAAAGGCTCGTTGGCCACCCTTAAACTACACGACAATTCATTTCTTAATTTTAACGTAATTTTAAAACAGTTGAACATTGTGTAACCATTAAAACAGCAAACCTTGATGTTTGCCGTTTTAACGTCACACCGTACAGACCAACATACTTACTATTTTAACATTTTACAGAGAAGATCACAGAATCATAAGAAGCCGTTACTTACGATTTATAAATAAGGTTATGAATTTACAGTAGTATTTTAGAACTCAACACTCGTTTTTAAATAATCACAAGTTAACACAAATCCCGACAGCTAACCGTCTACTAACAATGTTGTAAAAATTCGAAATTGAACCCTAGAATCGGCTATTCATTATATTTACAGTAATTTTACAATTGTTTCGCTATCTCATATTGCTAAATAATGGTTTCACTAGTTAAAATTAATTAGATTAAGCTAAATAATCGATCTTGCGTCGACACGGCCATTCTGCGAGGCGGTGCGCGCTCTGCACCAGCCGCGGTAATTCTGAAAACAATTTTTATTTTCTGAACTAGGTATCCATTCATAAGAACACTAGCTGATAGTTGGGTTTAGTTCGAGAGCTTTAATTTAATTCATCTCAAAATATTTTAATTCTGGTAGTCTTAATCTACAGAACCAGACCCAGTTATCGCCTTAGATTATTATGTCAAGTAAATAAAGAAATAAAATTGCTGTACCAAGGAATGTGAGTGTGATTTGTTTATTTCTTTGCCAATGCCCAACGCATACTGACAAGAAAGAATTTTTGTGTTTTATTCAATGCAAATGCACCACGCATAATTGCATGTTTTTATAATCTCATAGAATATGGTTGATGCTGTGGTCATGAGCGGTCTCGTACGCCGTGGTCCACAGGGCTCTAAAGGAATTGGGTACTAGGTCGATGCTGTGGTCTGGGCCTTGATTTGACCGTGGTCCACAGAGGCTCTGTAATACAAATGGTGAAGAAACTATTGTCTCAGTGTCATTACACTCATGACAGTGATTATAGTAATAACTCACTAGGATTTGTTGCTGTGGTCATGAGCGGTCTTGTACGCCGTGGTCCACAGGGGCTCTAAAGGAGTTAGGAAGGACGATGCTGTGGTCTGGGTCTTTATTTGACCGTGGTCCACAGGGGCTCTGTAAATGACTGACGTGGGCGAGGATTGAAGGGGGATATTAAATGGTTTGTACAGTCTTACTATTACAATTGAAACAACAAAACTTTTGTCGTCTTAGAGTCATTCAATCATTTTACCACTCTTTGACTTCTACACGCATGTACCATCCATCTGTTGTAGTCATAAACGTAAATGCGCACACACTTATACCCCCGCACTAGGAAACCCAGTGTCGCGGGTGGCATGGACACACACAAATCCACATACGCACAGCATCCAAAACCCGCGAACAAACATTTATGCTCGTCATACAAATGTTTGCCCCGGCCGGGATTCGAACCCGGGGCATCGGGCTTCGCAGTTATGTAGCGTAAGTGACGGAATGAACTCACCCGTTTACTAGGCATCCTCCGCCTGGGCAGTTTGTGATGTGGATGGTAACGGCTCGGCAGGCGCTGGTGGCACGACTTGTAGAGAAGTTCCCTGCTGCTGCTCATCTTCTTCGAAGCTCGTCGACATGGCCGGTTGGTCGCCTGGTTGCGGAGCTCGGCGCAGCTGGTCGTGGGCCACCTTGCGTGGTCGTCCTCTGCCTGTTACACGCTTCACCATGTAACGATCGTTTAACGCGGCGTATAGATGATGCAACCGAAATTAGTTCTGGGACCGAGGTAGCCCGTGAGTTAAGCAATTCGATTCTTAATCTCTCGTCCGTAATACATCCTATTACAGCCTCAACTGCGTCATCATTGGATAATTTATCCTTAGTTATACGTCGCCAGAGCACCCATGCTTGCGACAGAAACTGCGCGATGTCTTGTGTGTTATCGTAGTTATGCTGTCTAAACCGAACTATGTCTCGAGAATATCTGTTTTCGGGCTCGAACGTCGTAATTAACACATCACGCAATTCCTGCCACGTAGCAGTAGATACTAGCCAGTTGTCAACCCACAACCTGGCGCGACCTTTTAATAAACTACCTGCTTTCATTCTAACCTCATAGTCGCTCAGGTTATAAGTTTCCATGGCAGTGGTGATATGCTGACACCATTCACGTATTCCAATGTTAGCGTCCGGATCGTATGACGGCAGGAAAATATCTTTGATCTTGACTTTAACATCAGGCTGTGACGTAATACGATCGGACACGTGCTTCATCATTTGCAACATTTGCGTAAAAAACTCGGTTGGGACACCATTAACAGAAGTGTTCTTGTTACTATCAGCATTTAGACCGGAAAGTTCATCGGAAGTGGGCAAGGATCCCACTTCTGAAAACGGCGCCCCGCCCCCATCGGAATTTTTAGCAATAGTGACGTCAGCTATGCTGACGTCACCAACTTCGTCCACAGGATCACTCATTACAAATGATGAAACACCACTTTACAACGTGAAGGTTTATTCTCACAAACAACAGATTAAAATAAATCTTTAAGTTTAATCAGAGTATTCTATTCTACGGTCGTATGACCGTTAACAATTTTAAACGTACTCACAAAATACACGACCGCACAGCTCGAGCGCTCCAACGAAAGTGATCCAACATCGCCTGACCCGAGCACTCCGAAACAACGCCGCCATCTTGGCCGCGTGCCTCAAAGTACTCGAGTCAGTATCACTACAACTTATAAGAAAAGGCTCGTTGGCCACCCTTAAACTACACGACAATTCATTTCTTAATTTTAACGTAATTTTAAAACAGTTGAACATTGTGTAACCATTAAAACAGCAAACCTTGATGTTTGCCGTTTTAACGTCACACCGTACAGACCAACATACTTACTATTTTAACATTTTACAGAGAAGATCACAGAATCATAAGAAGCCGTTACTTACGATTTATAAATAAGGTTATGAATTTACAGTAGTATTTTAGAACTCAACACTCGTTTTTAAATAATCACAAGTTAACACAAATCCCGACAGCTAACCGTCTACTAACAATGTTGTAAAAATTCGAAATTGAACCCTAGAATCGGCTATTCATTATATTTACAGTAATTTTACAATTGTTTCGCTATCTCATATTGCTAAATAATGGTTTCACTAGTTAAAATTAATTAGATTAAGCTAAATAATCGATCTTGCGTCGACATATGCATAATAATAAATATATATAAATATATATAATAATGAACAAAAATAGAATTTAACACAATCCGAATTTTGCGGATATATGTTGTCGACTCGAAATCTTTATTTTTAATGTTTTATTATTCAGATAAGGTTTTGATCGAGTCCACCGTACCCCCTGGCGAAATTATTCATATAGATTAGACACTGCGATGGTAGCGCAGTCGGTTGTTTCCAATGTGAAACATTCCAAAATAAACAACTACCTACAAATTTAAAATTAACTAAATAACATTTCCCAGTGAACTAAATTGTAAATCAAAACCTCAAGTCCCCTTGAACATACACAAAAAAATTCATCAAAATCGGCCCAGTCGTTTAGAAGGCGTTCAGTGACATACACACGCACACAAGAAATATATATATATATATATATATATATATATATATATTTCTTGTCATATATATATATATATATATATATATATATATATATATCCCGTAATCTATTGTACGTCCACTATGGCCATTTTTGCATCTAATGTGGCGTCCACCTGCTTGAGTCGTCCGTATATCGGACGTCAAATAGGAGACTACGTGCAATGCTTGCAAAATGTCCCCCTGATACTAGAAAAGTCAAAATATGAAAAATAAATTGGACGTCATTTTTCTTCCAATCTTGCTGCACAGAATATTTTCGTAGTTCCGTTGATTTTCGTCGCAAAAACTAGTGGCGCTTTCGTCTTTATTCTATACGTTCATAGCTAGCCGTATGTGACGTCCAACGAAAGCTCTCAATGCTACGTTGCCACTTCGTGCACACAATAGATCTGAATTTGCAGGATTCTATTTATCGGTTATTTTATTCACTATTTGTGAGTAAGTATTTACACGTTTTCAGTTGATATGTGATGTAGCGTCTGCCTTTTTAAGCGAAATGTCTGGAAAAACAATCGAAGTGAAAAGAAACAGAATACCTAAGGATTACGTATACCCGTATATAAGATCTGTATTTTGTAAAATTCATGTTTTTACCTTACTAAGCCGTATTTCTCATGTTTTTATATCACACGCATCTTATTTTATATTCATAGGTCTCAATTCTTCGTTGCCTCTACTGGAACTTCAAGGGAGTTAATTTATAAAAAAATACTTAATAACTTTATTCAACACGCAATAATGCATATATATATGGTATTGTGCCGCTGCCTTGGAAAACCCCTAAATTATTGTTTTCATCAAATCAATTCACGTCTGGAGTGTATTCGTCACTATTGTGATATATAAAATAGTTCAGCTTAATAGAGAGCTCGTCAATTCGTAACTATTGCTGACATTGTGATATTAAATTTTGATTTGATTCTAAAATGGAGGTTATTTATGTCGACACGTTTTTAAACAAAAGTTTATTTTATCATATTTTGACTAACAACCTTAGATAGCCTTGAGATGAAACCCATTTTATTTTAAGATCCCACTGCATCAATTTTAATAACATTACTATTTATTTTCACCATCGACCGTCGCATATTGTTGCTGACATTAATGAACCTGAAAATTTGATTTATTTTCTTGAACTTTCCATGTTTTGGTGCCTTTATTGCGAATATTTCTATGTATGATCATTACCCCAAAGATGAATGTGATTTTGTTCCTAATTTTACACCAAAACTGTTAGGTACATGGGTCAAACTACAAAAAAAACGAAATAATATTTTACAATCGGTGAGTTGTGATTAACTTAATCTCTGACTTCTTAAGCGTTGCGGAGTGCGATGACCCGTTGTTTATCCCCGTAGACCCGCACCATAAACCTTTGATTGTGGAGGTAGGTTTTGTAGAAATTCATCGGTTTGCAGACAAAATAACTTCAAAATATCTTGTCTCTTAATAAAACAGACTGACATTTATTGTTATGCACTGAGCCGTTGGAACAGTCAGTTAAACATTTTTACGACAGATTATATTCTCTCAGAGATAAATTTATACCTATGAAATCTATCAGGCAAACTTCTCATCCGCGTTGGTATAGTTCAGGCCTTATAAAAGTGGTAAAAAAAATGTCAAAGTACCACCGGAGGTTTAAATTGTATGGTAACATGAGTGACTATCTAACGGTATCTTCATTACGCCGGCGAGCTGTGGACTTAGAACAAACTTGTTTTGACGAATACATTACTAACGTTGAATATACAAACCTAAATAACCCGAGGGCCTTATGGTCTTTTATTAAAAGTAGAAAAAATACCTCCTCACTGCCTAGTACACTGTACTATTACTATATAATAAGAATGTATCAGCTAATATGGGTAAAGAAATTAGTAATTAATTCGCAATATATTTTAGATCAACTTTTCAGGAGCCAGAAGTAGACAATATGCCTTGTCTACTTGAGTATAGTACTTTAAATGGTAACAGCAGAAGCACAAATTACATCAGTACAATACATTTTTCTCCTGGAAAGGTTATGAAATATTTAAAAGGTTTGGATCTTACTAAATCTGGTGGGGCAGATTACATCCCTCCATTATTTATAACAAGTTTAGTCGATAGTTTGGTTTTACCGCTCTGCATACTTTTTATAATAGGTCGGTAACAGAAGGTTTAGTTCCATTAAAATGAAAATCGGCGTTCATTACACCAGTATTTAAAAAAGGTGATAAATCTAATGTAGAGAATTATCGTCCAATCTCAAAGTTATGTTTGTTTTCTAAAGTACTAGAACGTATTATTTATATTATCATTTGGTGCTGAGCAACATGGGTTCTTATGCGGCCGATCCACTACATCAAATCTAATCCTATCTCATGATTTTATATCTAAAGGTTAGTTAGGTAGATTGTGTGTGTAGTGATCTATACAGATTAACAAAAATGTTTTGACCGAATTGACCACAAAATACTGTTACAGATTTTTTTTGCTGCCGGCATACATGGTAATTTGTACCACTGGTTCAGCTCGAACATTGAAAATCGCTCTCAATTCTCAATTCTCGGTTGGTGTTCAATCCCATCTGGAATTCCTCAAGGTTCGCTTTTGACCCCACTATTGTTTACTCTATTCACTGGAGATATAAATTCTTGTTTCCTAAATTCTTATATACTTCTATGTATACGCGGATGACATGAACATTCACAAAATTATTAACGATGCATCGGATGTAGGGAAACTCCAAAACGACCTTGATAAATTTGTAGCATACTGCACAGTTGCACACTTAACAAACTACAGTTAAATATCGCAAAGTGTTGTTACATAACATTAAGTCGTCAAAAACTTACCATAGGATCGGGTTACAAACTTCATGATAAGTTTATTAGGAAAGTTGACTACGTTAAAGACCTTGGTGTTATCATGGACTCAAAGCTTTTATTCGATATGCACATCAATCACATTACGAACACGGCGTCGAAGGCACTTGGTTTTGTGATAAGAATGTCTTCATGTTTTCGGTCTCTTAAGACAGTAAACGTTTTGTACTGTGCCTATGTACGTACGTAGCAATCTAGCATATGCGTCACAGGTATGGAACCCTCAATACCAGGTATATATATCATGCATTGAAGGTGTATAAAGAAAGTTTTTGCGATACTTAGATTTTAAAGCGAATCAATATTCTATTGACTATGACGAGCGTTGTAAACGGTATCATATTTTACTTCTCGAACTCAGAAGAACCATTATAAACATAGCCAATGACACGATTGATTGCCTTGAGTTGATGGGTAACATCAAGCTTGGAATGAATCAATTAGTTTTTCGACAACGTCCGATCTTACACGTTCCCTTTGCTACAACGAAATACAGACGGAACTCTTTTCTTTTACGTTGCGCCGAATCATTTAATCAAATGTCACGGAAATTATATTTGGATATATTCTGCACTAACTTGACCAAAAAAAAAAAAAACCTATAAATTGTGACTTCTTTAGCAGCGATCGGCATATATAGCCTAGATTGCAGTTTTTTTCCTGTGCACCTTTTCATTATTATTTTCTTGACTTTTTTTGTTATAATAATATATAATTATACTAACTTGTGTATTATGAATCTCATTTTTAGTTACTTTTTTATGGCGGAACATGGCTGCAACATTGTATTTATTGTATGATTGAACAAGTAGGTATACTTACAACAGTAACTGATGTAATTAATCTTTGTTACATTGCATTTATATGTGGTAGCTTGTAATTAGCAACTTCTTTTTTATTTAATTAAATGTGTTGTTATTAGTCTGTAAGCTTTCCTAAATAAATAAATAAATAAATATACGGACGTTATAATGTCTTAGAAGTTTCAAAATATTCATTTGACGTCCAAGATGTCAAATGATTAAAAGTTTGTAACTTTTACGATATTGCCACGTCCGTATACTCGTATGTATCTAAATACCTGTAAAACTTGCAAATGATTACAGATATGGACGTTTGAGGCTAAGCGTATGCTTTTACGTAGATATGCGTATGACTTTGTAACTCAGTGCAGTTGATGCAGATACAGGTAGTCAGCTTCTGCCAGAGCAGAACAGACGCATGTCCACATTGAACCTGAGCCGCAGCATACGCAGCTGTCAGTATGTTCAGGTATTAAATAATCGGATCTACCCTGCGTGGCGTCACCCGAGTCTCAGCATACGCTTAGCCACAATAAAATTTCGTTACAAGTTTGACACTATGTATCATTTGACGTCCAGGGTGTTAAATGAAAAAGGGTTGTATTTAACTGTTAGTCAAAAATACTAATTTTCCACCAAAAATACTAATTGCACCACTAAGCTAAGTTGACGGAGCCCTGCTGCTTCGCAGGGCTCCTATTTTTGGGAGCAGGGTCACAAGAGAACCTAACATAACCTATTAAGTTTTCTGAGTGGATAAGTTTCCCGAGCGGACGAAACGTTTCATATCAAATGATATTTTGTAAAAAGATCATCATATTTGGTGTACAAATAGTATTTTAGTGTGCAAGTCAGTATTTTAGTGAAATAATAAAGTTTTTTTGCGTAACTCACTTTAGTGTGTTACATAACATTTATGATACGCTGTTAAAAATATCCCAATGAAAAATAGTTTGAAAATTTACGATATTGTAACGTCCGTATACTCGTAGTATACGACTACGAGTATACGACTTCAAGTATACAGTCGTATACTAGTATATGAACATAATATAAAACTTCAAGTAAACGAACGTTACAATATCGTAAATTTTCATGATTTTAATTTTGTATGTCTAAATACGTTTATAAAAATGTTGTTGGTTTATGATGCTTAATTATACATACATACATAGACTCACGCCTGTTTCCCCGAAGGGGTAGGCAGAGGCATATTAAACGCCCACTTTTCGCCAGTGTTTTGATCCCACGTAATAGGTAGCGAGCCTATTGCCGCTTATCGGGATATTTTGTTTGCCAGAGCCTCGTCCGTTGATCGGCAGGTGCACCACTTGCAGGTGAGGTTGGCTTGGGCCCTAAGATCTTGGTGGGAACCCTATGCACCCCTTAATTAAGCGATGCTTAATTAGGGTACTGCTAACCTAATGAGAGCCACCGTTTTCATGCTCTCCACGTAAAATGGTGTAATAATAATAACAGCTTTCAAACATCACCTTCATCGAGTAATATAAACAAAAAATGTATTACAAGATGAAAAGAAACCTTACAACCGCAGGGCAGCTTTGTGGCGAGCTGAATGTGTGTGGCGACACTGCGGTCCCGAATGCTTTGAGAGAGTCGGTCAGGGCCTCGTCTCCAGCTTGCCTTTACTGGCTGGTCGGAGTGGATCCGCAAGAGCTACCAGCTCGGGGGTGGAAGTGTCATTCTCAAGGGCGTAACTACGGGGAAACCCGCTCCGAGCCTCCGTTGTCACGAGACCCGCGATGGTGAAACCGGTGCCGCACCGCTTATCACCCCTAGCCACTCGCACCGGTGTTTCCCTCTGGCTGCCTCTATGGCAGAGTTTGTTTGCTTTGGGCGGCTGTTAAGAGAGGGCCCATCCAGTGAGTTGGCGAGTCACCACCCGCCATCCGGACGGATACTATTAGAGTATTACTGGCAGGTGCCATTTTTCATCCATAAAAATTACAAGTCCATCAAACACCCAATCCCATAAACCAATTAAATAAGGCTCCACATATTACAATAGTCTTACATATGCTGCGGCTAGTCCATAGCTGTTCTCAGTAGTGCAGTTGTGGAGGCTCCGCTGCATGTGTCCCATCCCATTTTAGATTAAAGCTCTCTACGGGCCTCTGCGCGTTGGATCCATATCCCCGTGTAAGCCTCCCAAAGGTCCGGTTATTCTTTTAACACTAAATGTTAGAAGAATAGCCGTGTAACAGAGACACTTACGAATAATAATAATAATTCATTTATTCGCAAGAAAATGGTACATTAACAGGTGTTTATAAATGGTTGGTTACAGCATATTCTGCCCCTTGGGGCGTGCGAATTGAGTGCAGTAAACGGGTACTACATGGGAATATAAAGAACAAATATATTAGAAACATAACAATGAGTGGCACATGAAACAAAATAACATTTTACTAATATGCTTCGGTGATAATATTAGTTGCCTAGGGCCTTATCTTCAAGATATTCCTTGACACTATTATAAGTTTTATTTAATAGTATATTAAAAAGTTGTTTTTTAAATTGGGATATAGGTAACATTTTGATACTTAGCGGAATATGGTTATATATTTTAATTGCCATACAGTATGCATTTCTTCTAAATAATTCCAATTTAATAGATGGCAGTTATGTATCATCAAATTTTAAAAACTATTCAGCATGATGTTTTACTAGTAAACCTATTTCTAATATGTATAAGCATGGAACAGGTAAAATCTTGTGTTTTTTAAATAGAGGTTTACAGCTTGTCAGTGTATCGACTCCACATACTGCTCGAATACACTTCTTTTGGGTTATAAGAACTCTTTCAACTTCAACCGAGTTACCCCATACAACAATGCCGTATCTGAGCAGGGAGGATACGTAAGCATGGTATGCAGATAGTGCAGCATTAATGTTTACTGTCAGTCTAACTTTTTTTAAACATTTATAAATCGATCTATTTTATTGACTAGTTTTTCTAAATGAGGTTTCCAATTACAATATTTATCGACCCTGATACCTAAAAATACGCAATTATCAACAATGATTCGTGTCATTATGATTTAATTTAGATTTGTTGCATATGTTTGGAACTGAATAATATTTGTTTTTGTCATGTTTATCTTAAGGTTGTTTTAATTAAGCCAGCTTATGGCATTATTGAGTGTTGCTTTTATATTTATTTCTAGATTAAGTTTATGTTTATCTTTAATTATTATTGTTGTATCATCAGCAAATAGTATAATTTCCTGGTAGATTGCATCCGGGAAATCGTTAATGTATAACAGAAACAAAAGAGGGGCTAAAATACTCCCTTAGGGCGTACCATAATTGTTTATTTTGTACATCGATCTGTATTGCTTTTATTTATTTTTATAAGTTCTGTTTAATTCGACATATTGTATTCGATTTTCTAGATAACTCTCAATCCAGTTATAAATATTTCCACGTAACCAATAATTTGAGAGCTTTGAGAGCAGTTTTTGGTGACAGACGAAGTCAACAGCTTTTGTCATGTCTAGAAACAGACATGCGACTATAGATTTATTATTTAAGGCGTCTGTAATATGCTTTATTAAAGAAAAACATGCCAATGCAGTGGAGCTTTGTTTCCGAAAACCGAACGGTTTTTTATTTAAGATATTACAAGAAGTTAGAAATGTATCTATTTTGATGTACATAACTTTCTCGAATATTTTTGATAGTATAGGTATGAGTGTAATTGGTCTGTAATTATTGATGTTAGTTTTGGCTCCTTTTTTGTGCATTGGCTTAACAATTGACAGTTAAAGACGATCAGGGAATTTACCTCCTACGAGTGACAGGTTAATGATATAGGTTAATGGTGCTACTAAAGAGTGTGCGCAGGTTTTTAATACCTTTGTACTTATATCATCATAGCCAGTAGAATGAGTATTTTTTAAGGAGTTTATTATCTTTAATGTGTCAGAGTTGTCTGGTGTGAGAAATAAGGGTCTTAGTATTTTGAGATATTTTGGTGATATGGTTAGGTGAGCCTGTATCTTCGTATTTTTTAACATTGCTGCACAGTGATACATAGTAATTGTTAAATAAATTACAAATTTTAATAGGCTTGGTGTAGATCTTTTTGTTAAATTCTATTGATTCTATGTGTGCGCTAGTTATTGCTCTATTATTGTTTTCTTTAATAATTTTCCATGCAGCTGAGCAGGCATTTTTTGCGTTTTAATGAAGTTTAGATTGTTTATTTGTTGCGCTTTGTTGATACATTGTTTTAATATTGTTATATAATTGTTATACCTTGTCTTATTCTGTCTTTTATTGTGTCTATCAAGATGATATTTCAAGTATAGCATTATTTTTCTTATACAACATCGTTTTATATTTTTAGTTAGTTTTCTATTTTTTACGTGTTTGACTACACTTACACTTTTTATGGTTATTTTAGGGAAACATAGAGTATAAAACATGGTGATAGTGTCATGGAAGGTGTTAAATGCTTCATTTGTACTTTGTTGTTCGTATACCTCAGTGAAGTGCAAATTATTAATGCAGTTTTTGAATTTGACCATGTTTTCCTGGCTAAGATCTCTAATGGTTTTGTATTGATAGTTATAAGATTTGTTATTTACACTGTAGGTCTCATTGTTGATAGTCAACGATTGGGCAGTTTCATGGTCAGATAATGCTAGGTAATGAATATTAGATTTACCTTCCTGAACGTTACTTACAATTTGATCTAAACAAGATGATTTTCGCGTCGGTAATGTTATGTGGCTTTTTAAGTTATTGTTTTAAGTATGGATTGTAATTCACTGGATACTTTTTACCTACTTTAATGTATCAATGTTCCAATCTACACAGATAATAACGTTGTATTAGACTTCTTGCATAACTTATCAGTGAGTTTTTCAAATTTATTTAAGAATATACTTGTGCTGGATGAGGGTGTTCTGTAAATGCATACTATTACAAGATTAAAAGTAGTAATTTCTTTAGCACTACATTCAAAATGAAGGGGGAATAAAGGTGGTAAGTTGCTAATATGTTTGTATGCCAGGTCATGCTTTATTAGTATGCATGAGCCTTCTCTGCGTTGGTTAGGGCGTGAGAAAAACAAAGCTAATTTGTAATTGCCTATTCTAAGGTTGGGTTCAGATCCTTGTTTTAAAAAGGTTTCTGTTAAGCAGATAATGTCAATATTACCTATATTATTCGATAAATCATTTATGGCTACCTCAATAAGCTCTTGTATATTTATTACGCCTGCTATATTTTGGTGTATTATTGTAGTAGTTCTTGGCTTAATTTTATCTGCGAAAACAAATAGTATTTTGGGCCTTTTTTGGTGGTTGTATAGTTGTAAAATAATCAGTTATTTTAGTTTGTTTAGTTTTTGTATTAGCTGGTACATTTGTTTGTGTACAGTGTAGTGGTAAGAGAGAGTATACTCTACTTCCATTTTTGTGGATCATGTAAAATCTTATCTTGGTATATTTAATTGTGTTAATTCATATTTTTTTTTTTAAATTTATTCTTTATGCACAAACATAGTACACAGGTGGACTTAATGCCTAGTGGCATTTTCTGCCAGTCAACCTTTTGGTGTTGCAGAGATAGATGAGGTAGATACATTAGCCATGTGGTGAAAATAGGATATCTATTAAATACATATTAATAATTTAGATACATATTATTAACCATAAATATACTATAGATATATATAATTATTCATAGATATGATACATAAATATAATACATAAATATATTACATGTCGCGGGTGATGATGCGAGCATTTGGAATCCGTAGCGACCTCGTTAGTGAACAGAGCCTATGACCTCTGTGACCCTGAACACTTAAACAGTGAATTGTCACATGTTCAGAAGGTACTAAGGCGCAACGGATACAAAAAGGAGATACCCCGTCGGAAGAGGAAGGACCGCAAACCTGAAGTAAGCAGAGTGCCGGCTTACATGCCTTATATCAAGGGAGTGACGGACAAAGTTGGAACAGTACTACAGAAATACTCCATCAAGACTGTATATAGTCCCCTCTCCAAGGTAGCACACAATCTGCGTACCCCAAAGGACGTAATTCCTCTACAAACACCAGGCGTCTACAAGGTCGATTGCAGTTGTGGTAGTTCCTATATCGGACAGACCAAACGAACGATCGCTGAAAGGGTCAAAGAACATATCACAGCTGTCAAAAATCGACAAATTAATTAATCTGCCATAGCTGAGCATTTGCTGGAATCTGGACCAAACCACTGGATAGAATTACATCAACCACAAGTATTATCCACCGATCGCCACTATTACTCCAGGATAGTACGTGAAGCCGTGAAGCGGTTGAAATCAAAAAACATAGAAATTTCAACCGGGAGGACGGATACAGACTATCGACCACTTGGAACCCAGTTATCAACAAATGCAAACAACGCCGCAGTAACACAACTCATCAGTGTGTAGACGTCATAAGTGTAGTGTGTCGAGGTACCGACAGTGCGGATAGAACTAAAAATATCAAAAATACAAAACAAGTGAGGGTAGCTGCCGAAACCCGCGCTTCACAAGGACGGCGCTGAGCTGACATCAGTCCCTCCGCGACCACAACTGTTGCAAGCCGGTAGAAACGTAGGAGAATAACAGAGGTATGTATGCCTTGAAATAAATAAATTATCGCGACTAAGACCCGCTAAATAATATTGTATGATGTATACAAATCGCGAAAGTTTAAAATCGGTCATGATATATGTCCCTAATTTTACACCATAACAAAATGTCAAATGCGTCTAATTACAAAAAAACAACCTAAATGTTATTTTTCAATCGGCGCAGTGATTTAATTTGTGTTAGATTTTATTTTTTGTTTATTGTTTAGCAGGGTATTTATACAAATCACTTGTGCGAATCACAGTTATTTAGACATATATGTACTAATACGGACGTTATAATGTCGTAAAAGTTTCACAATATCTGTCATTTGACGTCCAAGACGTCAAAAGATTAATAGTTTAAAACTTTTACAATATTGCCACGTCCGTATACCCGTATTTATCTAAATACCTGTAAAACTTGCAAATGATTACATATATGGACGTTTGAGGCTAAGCGTATGCTTTTACGTAGATATGCGTATGACTTTGTAACTCAGTGCAGTTGATGCAGACACAGGTAGTCAGCTTCTGCCAGAGCAGAACCTGAGCCGCAGCATATGCAGCTGTCAGTATGTTCCGGTATTAAATAATCGTTGCGTCACCCAAATCTCAGCATACGCTTAGCCACAATTTCGTTACAAGTTTGATACTATCTATCATTTGACGTCCAGGATGTTAAATGACAAATAGTTTGAAAATTTACGATATTGTAACGTCCGTATACTACGAGTATACGGACGTTACAATATCGTAAATTTTCACGATTTTAATTTCGTATATCTAAATAGGTATATAAAAATATTGTGAGTGTAAGATGCTTATTTAGGGTTCTGCTAACCTAAAAAGAGCCACCATTTTTATGCTCACCACGTAAAATCGTGTAAAATCTTATCTTGGTATATTTCATTGTGTTAGTTAATATTGCGAACTTTAATATTATACGGATGTCAGATAATGGAAATATAATTAAATCGTGGGATATTCGGCGTCCGTTTATAATTTGAATCAAATTCGATTACTGACGTCTGTATATCCGTTTTATAAACGTAGGTTGGTAAAGCTCACTGTGTTCGACTTGAGTTTATTTGAGATAATTTACTTATCAGCACTTAACTATCATACCTACCTTATTAAAATTATTCCTAAATAATAATAATTTGAAATTAGAAGTAAGTAGATACCTTCAATTTAAGCGACTGTTTCTTGTGACTGTGATTTATATCCCTAATTTTACACCAAAACGAAATGTCAAATGCGCCTTATTACCAAAAAAATCTAAATGTTATTTTTCAATCGGCGCTGCGATTTAATTTGTGTTATATTTTATTTTTCGTTAATTGTTTAAGAGGGTTTAAACTAAGCACTTGTGCGATTCACAGTTATTTAGACACATATTTACTTATACGTACGTTATAATGTCGTAAAAGTTTCACATAATCTGTCATTTGACGTCCAAGATGTCAAATGATTAATAGTTTGAAACTTTTACGATATTGCCACGTCCGTAAACTCGTATTTATCTTAATACCTGTAAAACTTGCAAATGTTTACATATATGAACGTTTGAGGCTAAGCGTATGCTTTTGCGTAGATATACTACGAGTATACGGATGTTACAATATCGTGAATTTTCATGATTTTAATTTCGTATATCTATATACGTATATAAAAAATGTTGTAAGTTTATGATGCTTAATTAGGGTACTGCTAACTTAATGAGAGCCACCGTTTTCATGTTCACCACGTAAAATCGTGTAAATCTTATCTTGGTATATTTCATTGTGTTAGTTAATATTGTAAACTTTAATATTATACGGATGTCAGGTAATTGAAATATATTTAAATCATGGGATTTTCAACGTCCGTTTATATCAAATTGGATTACTGACGTCCGTATATCCGTTTTATAAACGTAGGTTGGTATAGCCCACTGTGTTCGACTTGAGTTTATTTAAGATAATTTTGTATTTTAAGTGACCTGATTATTACTTATCAGTAAATATCATATCTACCTCATTAAAAGTGTTCCTAAATAATAATGATTTTAAATCAGAAATAAGTAGACAGGTACCTTTAATTTAAGTTACTATTTCTTGTGACTGTGATTTAAATCTAAATGTTATTTTTCAATCGGCGCGGCGATTTAATTTGGGTTAGATTTTATTTTTTGTTTATTGTTTAGCAGGGTTTAAACAAATCACTTGTGCGATTCACAGTTATTTACACATATATGTACTTATACGGACGTTATAATGTCGTAAAAGTTTCACAATATCTGTCATTTGACGTCCAAGATGTCAAATGATTAATAGTTTGAAACTTTTATGATATTGCCACGTCCGTATACTCATATTTATCTTAATACCTGTAAAACTTTCAAATGTTTACATATATGAACGTTTGAGGCTAAGCGTATGCTTTTGCGTAGATATGCGTATACTACGAGTATATGGATGTTACAATATCGTGAATTTTCATGATTTTAATTTCGTATATCTATTTACATAAATAAAAAATGTTGTAAGTTTATGATGCTTAATTAGGGTACTGCTAACTTAATGAGAGCCACCGTTTTTATGTTCACCACGTAAAATCGTGTAAATCTTATCTTGGTATATTTCATTGTGTAAGTTAATATTGTAAACTTTAATATTATACGGATGTCAGGTAATTGAAATATATTTAAATCGTGGGATTTTCAACGTCCGTTTATATCAAATTGGATTACTGACGTCCGTATATCCGTTTTATAAACGTAGGTTGGTATAGCCTACTGTGTTCGACTTGAGTTTATTTAAGATAATTTTGTATTTTAAGTGACCTGATTATTACTTATCAGTATATATCATATCTACCTCATTAAAAGTGTTCCTAAATAATAACGATTTTAAATCAGATGTAAGTAGACAGGTACCTTTAATTTAAGTTACTATTTCTTGGGACTGTGATTTAAATCTAAATGTTATTTTTCAATCGGCGCGGCGATTTAATTTGTGTTAGATTTTATTTTTTGTTTATTGTTTAGCAGGGTTTAAACAAATCACTTGTGCGATTCACAGCTATTTACACATATATGTACTTATACGGACGTTATAATATCGTTAAAGTTTCACAATATCTGTCATTTGACGTCCAAGATGTCAAATGATTAATAGTTTGAAACTTTTATGATATTGCCACGTCCGTATACTCATATTTATCTTAATACCTGTAATACTTTCAAATGTTTACATATATGAACGTTTGAGGCTAAGCGTATGCTTTTGCGTAGATATACTACGAGTATACGGATGTTACAATATCGTGAATTTTCATGATTTTAATTTCGTATATCTATATACGTATATAAAAAATGTTGTAAGTTTATGATGCTTAATTAGGGTACTGCTAACTTAATGAGAGCCACCGTTTTCATGTTCACCACGTAAAATCGTGTAAATCTTATCTTGGTATATTTCATTGTGTTAGTTAATATTGTAAACTTTAATATTATACGGATGTCAGGTAATTGAAATATATTTAAATCATGGGATTTTCAACGTCCGTTTATATCAAATTGGATTACTGACGTCCGTATATCCGTTTTATAAACGTAGGTTGGTATAGCCCACTGTGTTCGACTTGAGTTTATTTAAGATAATTTTGTATTTTAAGTGACCTGATTATTACTTATCAGTAAATATCATATCTACCTCATTAAAAGTGTTCCTAAATAATAATGATTTTAAATCAGAAATAAGTAGACAGGTACCTTTAATTTAAGTTACTATTTCTTGTGACTGTGATTTAAATCTAAATGTTATTTTTCAATCGGCGCGGCGATTTAATTTGGGTTAGATTTTATTTTTTGTTTATTGTTTAGCAGGGTTTAAACAAATCACTTGTGCGATTCACAGTTATTTACACATATATGTACTTATACGGACGTTATAATGTCGTAAAAGTTTCACAATATCTGTCATTTGACGTCCAAGATGTCAAATGATTAATAGTTTGAAACTTTTATGATATTGCCACGTCCGTATACTCATATTTATCTTAATACCTGTAAAACTTTCAAATGTTTACATATATGAACGTTTGAGGCTAAGCGTATGCTTTTGCGTAGATATGCGTATACTACGAGTATATGGATGTTACAATATCGTGAATTTTCATGATTTTAATTTCGTATATCTATATACATATATAAAAAATGTTGTAAGTTTATGATGCTTAATTAGGGTACTGCTAACTTAATGAGAGCCACCGTTTTTATGTTCACCACGTAAAATCGTGTAAATCTTATCTTGGTATATTTCATTGTGTAAGTTAATATTGTAAACTTTAATATTATACGGATGTCAGGTAATTGAAATATATTTAAATCGTGGGATTTTCAACGTCCGTTTATATCAAATTGGATTACTGACGTCCGTATATCCGTTTTATAAACGTAGGTTGGTATAGCCTACTGTGTTCGACTTGAGTTTATTTAAGATAATTTTGTATTTTAAGTGACCTGATTATTACTTATCAGTATATATCATATCTACCTCATTAAAAGTGTTCCTAAATAATAACGATTTTAAATCAGATGTAAGTAGACAGGTACCTTTAATTTAAGTTACTATTTCTTGGGACTGTGATTTAAATCTAAATGTTATTTTTCAATCGGCGCGGCGATTTAATTTGTGTTAGATTTTTTTTTTTTTTTATTGTTTAGCAGGGTTTAAACAAATCACTTGTGCGATTCACAGCTATTTACACATATATGTACTTATACGGACGTTATAATATCGTAAAAGTTTCACAATATCTGTCATTTGACGTCCAAGATGTCAAATGATTAATAGTTTGAAACTTTTATGATATTGCCACGTCCGTATACTCATATTTATCTTAATACCTGTAAAACTTTCAAATGTTTACATATATGAACGTTTGAGGCTAAGCGTATGCTTTTGCGTAGATATGCGTATACTACGAGTATATGGATGTTACAATATCGTGAATTTTCATGATTTTAATTTCGTATATCTATATACATATATAAAAAATGTTGTAAGTTTATGATGCTTAATTAGGGTACTGCTAACTTAATGAGAGCCACCGTTTTTATGTTCACCACGTAAAATCGTGTAAATCTTATCTTGGTATATTTCATTGTGTAAGTTAATATTGTAAACTTTAATATTATACGGATGTCAGGTAATTGAAATATATTTAAATCGTGGGATTTTCAACGTCCGTTTATATCAAATTGGATTACTGACGTCCGTATATCCGTTTTATAAACGTAGGTTGGTATAGCCTACTGTGTTCGACTTGAGTTTATTTAAGATAATTTTGTATTTTAAGTGACCTGATTATTACTTATCAGTATATATCATATCTACCTCATTAAAAGTGTTCCTAAATAATAACGATTTTAAATCAGATGTAAGTAGACAGGTACCTTTAATTTAAGTTACTATTTCTTGGGACTGTGATTTAAATCTAAATGTTATTTTTCAATCGGCGCGGCGATTTAATTTGTGTTAGATTTTATTTTTTGTTTATTGTTTAGCAGGGTTTAAACAAATCACTTGTGCGATTCACAGTTATTTACACATATATGTACTTATACGGACGTTATAATGTCGTAAAAGTTTCACAATATCTGTCATTTGACGTCCAAGATGTCAAATGATTAATAGTTTGAAACTTTTATGATATTGCCACGTCCGTATACTCATATTTATCTTAATACCTGTAATACTTTCAAATGTTTACATATATGAACGTTTGAGGCTAAGCGTATGCTTTTGCGTAGATATGCGTATACTACGAGTATATGGATGTTACAATATCGTGAATTTTCATGATTTTAATTTCGTATATCTATATACATATATAAAAAATGTTGTAAGTTTATGATGCTTAATTAGGGTACTGCTAACTTAATGAGAGCCACCGTTTTTATGTTCACCACGTAAAATCGTGTAAATCTTATCTTGGTATATTTCATTGTGTAAGTTAATATTGTAAACTTTAATATTATACGGATGTCAGGTAATTGAAATATATTTAAATCGTGGGATTTTCAACGTCCGTTTATATCAAATTGGATTACTGACGTCCGTATATCCGTTTTATAAACGTAGGTTGGTATAGCCTACTGTGTTCAACTTGAGTTTATTTAAGATAATTTTGTATTTTAAGTGACCTGATTATTACTTATCAGTATATATCATATCTACCTCATTAAAAGTGTTCCTAAATAATAACGATTTTAAATCAGATGTAAGTAGACAGGTACCTTTAATTTAAGTTACTATTTCTTGGGACTGTGATTTAAATCTAAATGTTATTTTTCAATCGGCGCGGCGATTTAATTTGTGTTAGATTTTATTTTTTGTTTATTGTTTAGCAGGGTTTAAACAAATCACTTGTGCGATTCACAGCTATTTACACATATATGTACTTATACGGACGTTATAATATCGTAAAAGTTTCACAATATCTGTCATTTGACGTCCAAGATGTCAAATGATTAATAGTCTGAAACTTTTACGATATTGCCACGTCCGTATACTCGTATGTTTCTAAATACCTGTAAAACTTGCAAATGATTACATATATGGACGTTTGAGGCTAAGCGTATGCTTAGATATACGTATGATTCTCTCCAATACTACGTTAGTTCTTTTTTTTATATGTGCCAATACTTCTCATAATTTAGAAATAAGTAAATAGGTACTTTACATTTAAGTAAGTATTTCTTGTGATATTATCGTAATAAATTGCATTGATCTCAATATTTGTTTTATTTTCATAACTTTAAACTTCACGCTTACGCTAACATACCTGCACTATAACATAGAAATAATATTTATCCACCTACTTATTAAATTTTAAGGAAAGAAGAGCGGCAACGTTGCACTGTTCATAGGAGTTGCGATAGATAGGAAAACGTAAATTAAATTATGTATATCACGGGAAGCCAGATAATTGATAGTGTTGGCTGGAGTCCTAATTGATTTCACTATGGTTGTTAATATACGTATATTTGTATATCAATATGTGTCAAAATTTCAGAAAATTAATATGCACACAGTATTTGACATTGCCTTAGCGACTAATATTCGCTGTAATAGTTCATATTTTTTAAGTGGAACTGGTGGACGTCATAATAATGCGATGTAAAAGGGCGGCAAATAGATAGCGTGATGTAAATATATATATATATATAATATATATATAATATATATATGTGCGTGTGTATATATATATATTTCTTGTGTGCGTGTGTATGTCACTGAACGCCTTCTAAACGACTGGGCCGATTTTGATGAATTTTTTTGTGTATGTTCAAGGGGACTTGAGGTTTTGATTTACAATTTAGTTCACTGGGAAATGTTATTTAGTTAATTTTAAATTTGTAGGTAGTTGTTTATTTTGGAATGTTTCACATTGGAAAACAACCGACTGCGCTACCATCGCAGTGTCTAATCTATATGAATAATTTCGCCAGGGGGTACGGTGGACTCGATCAAAACCTTATCTGAATAATAAAACATTAAAAATAAAGATTTCGAGTCGACAACATATATCCGCAAAATTCGGATTGTGTTAAATTCTATTTTGTTCATTATTATATATATTTATATATATTTATTATTATGCATATTATATTATATATATTTCATTATTATAAACATTTTGTTAAATTCTAATGGTTCTGGTTCTGACAGACAAATCGCAGTCGTCATATTGGCCACTCTAGCGAAACGTCACTGATACCGAATAACATTATGAGTATGTACTACTAAGTCTTAGTACTAAGTAGTTTGAATATGTAAATACTTTTTGCAGTTATATTTCTTTAACAGTTAAAACGACAATATAGAAGTATTCGCCCAATAAAGGAGATTTGTGCTACCCCAAACATAGATGATATACTATAACTAGAGAGCCCCGAATTTACGCGAGCGAAGCCACGGGCAAAAGCTAGTATATATTTATATATTTCAGACATCGGTGTTGGGTTTTGTATACGTGTTTAAATTGGATGACAAAGAAAAATTATTATGACATAGGGCTGATCTGATGAATATT